>CM062240.1:9646004-10207559 GCA_031216185.1 Syzygium aqueum
ATAGAGATAAAAGAGGTTTCACCTGTTGCAATCAGCATGAGGGTCTGTTGGGATGGTGACGTTAACCTTGCAATACTGAGGGATCGCTTGGATTCTGTCAGGCTTGATCCCTACGGAAGGCGGAATGCTTTGGTAACATTTGCACAGAGTCCGGCGATCTTCGATGGTAGTCACCTTGCTCGCCAAGGTTTGCGCACCCGAACAACAGTTGGCACTTGGTGGAGGCGGAACTGCACCCGTAGCAAATGATAAACAGGGAAGTAAAAGTGGCAAGGCATCCTGACATGTTATTGAGTTCACTGGGATCGAACTCACGAGCATGACGATCAAGAAGAACACAACTTTAGGAGCCAATTGGCGAATCGACCTTTTGCTTCCCATTTTCTCTCTGTTTTCTCTCGGGGGTTCTGTTGGTTCTATAATTCAGGTTAAAGCAAGGGCATTGTTGTGCTCAATATATAGGAGAAGCAAATGCAAAGAGAGCTGGAGCCAATTGCCAAGAGGAGTAAATGTTGTCGAGAGGATCAGGTGGACATATAGGAATCAATGTACCTTGATTGCTTTGGGTTCTTTGTTTCCATAATTTGTAAATCTATTCGAATGCGTTTGGTCGTCTTGATTTCTAACTAGAATATGACTACATGCGATAAGATACACAATTAAGGGATTTTGCTTGGTGAATCGAAATAATAAAGTTGGATATCTTCATATTCTATCATATTCATTGTTTGGTATAAACGGCATATTAGTGTAAATGAATATGAAAATGCTTTAACGAAAATAGTAAGAATCTCTCACAATCCACTGCTAAAGGCAAATGCATAAAACAAGATAACCCCAATCAATAAATTCATGATTATTGCACGATCAAAATGTCAAACGGCAAATGATCTCAGTATTCTCGTAGGTTCGACATGAAATATAAATGAGCTATAGCAACGTCAATGAGCTAGATTAGTCAATGCATGATGAACCTAGAAAGAGAAAGAAAAAATGACCATTCACCTCAAATTCTGAAAATTATATTACTTCAACTCTCTCGCATACTTCACTTTTATTTGCTTATTTTCCATGCCTTTTTTGAGTGGGTTAATACTGCAAAAAACTCTAAACTGGTATAATTGGGGCAAATTTACCTCGAAGTAATTTTAGAATCACCAAAAATCCAAAATTGGTATACCTATTATAAATTTACCTCGAACTAATTTTACAATCACCAAACATCCCAAACTGGTATACCTGTAATAAATTTACCCTGAATTAATTTTTGGATTGCCAAAAACCCCAAACTAATACACGCGTGAGACATTTACCACCATTAGTTTTAGTTAAATTTTACAGTGCAATTACTATGTTGAATGACACATGATAATAACTTAGTTGACATGATAAGTCAATGTGGAAATTCATAACTCTCTTTGTTTCTTCAAAGACCTTATTCGAAAACAATTGGGGCTCATTCTCTGTCTCCCTCAAAGCACGAAAAGCCCTAGATTGTCTTCCGACGAACTTCGTTGATAGAGTTGCGAGATGACACGCTTCTTTTCCAACCACTTCCAATTGAAGCCATTGGACATCCTAATTTGGTGCTTCGAATGAGTTAGCCATACAAGCACGGAAAAGAAAAAAAAATCAAAGGCGAGAAGATTATGAGAGAAACTTGTGCTCGAACGAGTTCCAATTCCTAATAATGAAAACGAAGGCAATGACGAAGGAGTGTGCTCGATCGGCTAAAGCGACACAACCTTAAACTCAGAAAACATGAACCGCCAGAGCCTCATTGTGGCGGAAAACCAACGGGCGTTGCTCCTGATCATCATTTTTCGGGCAGTTCGTGGAATAAAGAACAACCTTAAAACTCAGATTTGAGGCAAGTTGGCAAGTCTCCTGTCCAGAGGTCGTAAGAGATGTTCACAAATGCAAGTTCAGGACTACAGGACATGTTCTGCAAGAGCATTCCTGTGAACATGTTCCCACTAATGTCGAGATACCTCATTGATTACGCAAAAGGAATAGGGCAGAGTGATTGCTTCATCATTGTAGAGAGAAGAGGCGAGGGTTTAGCAAGGGTTTGTAACCAAAGGAAACTAGCAAGAGGTAGAGAAAAGCTCTTCAAACGGGTGAGAGTTGGGAGACTCCTGCGAAGGAGTTGAGGTGGTCATTGCAAAAGGCTAATTTGTTGCAAAAATATAATTAAGTTTTAAAACTTTTAAAAAATGGAAATAAGTTTTAAACCATGTCAAATTGGTGCAATAGTCTTCGGTGGTAGTCACCTTGACCGCCGGCTGAGGGCTAGGTCGCGCAACCCCAGGCAGTGGTCGCTGAGGTCGCGTGACATCACTTGAGGTTGTTGGACCTCAAGTCGCCTTGCCTGAGGTTAGGCGAGGCTAGACGGCGATCAGATCTGGCCGCTGTTGTCGCACTACCCGTCGGACACGCGGAAGAAAGATGAGTCACCAGAAGAGAACAGTAGGCCAAGGACTAAGAAGGATAGGTTTCAAAAGAATCGGGAGAAAAGAGGACACCATAATAGAAGGGACCGGTTCAACAAGAAGCAGAGATTGGAGGCCACAAGTTCAACAGATCCCCCTTCTTTAAAAAAGAACAGGACAACACTCCTGCAGAAGCTCTTACATGAAGATATAAGGAGAGACAACAGCCGCCTGTTTCAGGTTTTCCATTTTATGGTAAGAAACTCCTTCTTTAAGCATTGGCCTGAGCAATCTCTGAAATTTCCGAAGGTAGCGGTTAATGAGAACGGGTGCGGGAGTGAAGTGCTAGAAGATAAGTCTCAAATTCTCCCAACCGAAGGCAGTGGAGCCTGTCAAGAATGTCATGCTGGAAATTCTGATGGCGGACGTGTTGAATCCACCGATGATGAGAATGAAGATGTTCATCATTCTCATGTTGAAAAAAGTTTCCACGGGAAGAGAGAAGGTTTACCAGTTGTAGAAGAGGGAGAAAAAGTTCTCTTCAATGCTTTATCGGGATACAGTAAGATTGCGGGGTTTGTATTTAAATCGTATGAGTTGGAATGTGTATTGTTTTTGTTTTAGAAGCTTCTTGTTTTTACAATTTCCCCAATGCATATTGCCAAGAAATCATCTCGAGGTCGCTCGTTTCGAACTAAAGTGCCCAATATCTGGCTGGTGTTCCTTTAGTAAGGAGTAGTCCGCTGATAAAATTTGCTCTATGAGTTAGCAGATTAATTATCAGAAACGAAATATAAAGCCAAAAAGAGTAAGAAAATTACGAACTCTTCGTTCACATTGCTTATTTGGTTGTCACACGAAAATGTAAAGACATTGGCGATGTGTCAAAATCTGCTGTCTCCGCAAACGTCTTGACTTGAAAATCAGGACCCATATGAAGATTTCCTCCTTCAGGGAATGCTACCATCACAGAACCAAAGAAAGGAAAAATGAGAGTATATCCAAGCATGAATCGATCGATTATCATACCGAGGATACAGCCCATATACACCATGAAATGAAGTTCTTCCATAAGAAGAGAATGGACAAGCATCAAACCACAGCATACCATACACACGACACGGTCATCATATATTATATAGGCTTCTCCCAAAATGCTCGGTAGTCGATCGGGCACATAAAATCATAAGCCTCTTTTCTCTCCCTAGAGTTTGCCAAAGAACAACTTTGTCTAGAACAGGGCATCGAATCTGTTCCGGTTCTTATTCTTCAAAAAAACGATACGAATAGCGAATAGTGCATTCTGTCTCATTTACCAAATTAATCCATGCTAGAAAGGAGGACAAGATAGACGGTCCTATTGTCAAATGACAATTGAAGTATAGGAGTTGTTTGTTGCTTCAATGGAGTAAATTTCAGAGTTAGATCATTCCAATTGGGCACGAAGGAGATGCTGCACAAAAAAGGAATTTTGTGCGGACAAATCTTGGGATATCATATCTTGTCGTTTCCTAAAGAGAAAACTTGTGGCTAGCTAACGTGAAAGAGGCAATCAAGAGTTACCATATAGAGAGATAAAGAGGTTTCACCTGTTGCAATCAACATTAGGGTCTGTTGGGATGGCGACATTAACTTTGCAATACTGAGGGACCTCTTGGACTCTCTCGGGCTTGATCCCTATTTCAGGCGGGATGTTCTGGTAACAGTGGCACAGGTCCTGTGATCTTCGGTGGTAGTTACCATGCTCGCCAAGGTTTGCGCACCCAAACAACACTCGGAACTCGGCGGAGGCGGAACTGTGCCCAAAGCAATTGATAAATAGGTGTTGACACCTAAATTTTGACCACCATTTAGTCGTAATTTGCATAGAAAATTAGGGATTAAATTTTAAACCCTAAACAAAATTATTTTAAATTGCATAACATATAGTTTAGGTCCATTTAGGATAATTGCATTTTGCATTGGACCGGCGTTGGTAAACGAGCTCAAAATTCATCGAACGAGACTCGGCTCACTCGGAAGGCAAGGGCCGAAAATCTCAAGTCAAATGGGCTCGGTTGTTTTAATTTGAGCTTAATTTAGTCTATTGTGCTTAATTAAATAGAAGCCCAAATTAATTTAGCCCGCTTAGAATTAAATGAAATTAAATGATAATTATAGCCTAAGCCCAAGCCTAAACCCATTAGGACTAGCAAGTTTATCTAATTGACCTAGATTAACCTTATAAATGTATGTTTAGGTCATCAAATTAGGGGGTTCACACAATTTCAAAGATCAAAAATTTTTAGAGAGAGAGAGAGAGAGAGAGAGAGAGAGAAAGAGAGAGAGGCTGGCGCACACCACCCCCCGCTGTCGCATGCCATCCCCTTGCCGCTGTACGCCGGTGCCTTCACCGCTACACTGCTCGTCGCCGCTGCCCCGCCCGTCACCGCCGGAGTAGCATCGTTGATCGCGCTGCACAGCCGCTGTGCCTCCAGCCGTCCTGCCACGTTGACACCGGAGTCGTAGGTCGCCCGACCGCCCTTGCCGCGTCCTGCCCGCGTCGCTGCTTTCCCCAGAGCCGCATCGCCCTCCCTCCAGTTGTGTGCCACCGTTTGAAGCTGGACGTCCCCGCCGATCCACAGCGGCTGTTTGCCGCCTCTTGTCGTCCACAGCTGCGACGTTGTTGCCACCGCCGCGTCTTCCGACGCACCTGTCTTTGTCTGGAACAGCCTCTCGCCGTGCGTTGCCGCCTCTCGTTGTCCACAGCTGTGCCTCCCTCGTCGTGCCGGACCGACGCTTGCCCGCCGTGCTATCGCCACGCCGTCGCCGGAACAGTACTAGGAAACCACCGTGTAGTCCTCGCCGTGACGCCCGCTGTTCTGCCGTCGCCGTCACCGTCGCTGTCCCGATCCTTAATCCCGATCTGCGATCCAAATTAGGAAGTATTTCAAATTAGGTAAGAATATTATCAAAATATTCCTTTTAAATATTTAATTTCCTGATTCTTGGGTGTTTGAATATTTCATGAATATCATGTGGATTATTAGATATCTTAGGATGAATATTTCATGAATATCATGTGGATTATTAGATATCTTAGGATAATGTTTGTGATATCCGCATTATCTTTAAATATTCAAAATTAGGGATCGTTCTTAATTTAGCAACGTATCTGGACAAGTGTCCGACCTTATCCCTAAGGTACGATACGCAGCGATACGAAAAATTATTATCCTATCCATAATCATTTGGATACGATAATGGATTTTATCTGCTTTCTAATTTTGAATGACCAATTTTCCGTCGATATCTATAACCCTATAGATATGACCGTTAGTTCGATTTCTGTGCCTAATTTGAATTTGAAACAAATCTTGTGGATCGCGTGGATTGGTTTTAATCGTGGTGGTTATCTATCTGTTTGATTTATTAGTTTTTAAAAAAGAAAATTAAAAAAAAGATTAGTTAGGATTTAAATTGATCATATTAGAAGATAATGATGTATGTTTATGATAGGTTTAGAATAATTTTCTTTGAATAAGTAGATAGGATAATTTTTAATTTAAATTAGGAATTAGAGTAATTTATTTCCTAGTTTGATTTAGATATTATATTGATCGCAATGATTAATTTTAGGATACTTTTTAATTTCGAAATTTAACAAAAATCCCAAAAATAAGTCATTTTAAGATATATTGAATTAGACTAGATTGCATGTTAATTTAGGCATTTATTTTAATTCAGAATTTCATTGGAAAAATACAAAAAATAATAAGTCATTTGCCCGTCATTAGAATTATGTCACGTCGTCACATGACACATAGTTTGCATATTAGGTTGCATTAATCGCATGTCACTTTTTGCACATCATTACATATAGATTAGCTTTCATTTAAATAAGTGAAAATCTAAAAAAATTGAGTGAACTGCTTGTTAATTAGAAATCATATTAGGGTTATTGATGTGATTTTCTAGCTAATAATGCAGATGCTTACGTTGCTTTGAGGTAAGTAATTCTTCAAATCTTGCAATTTATTTAATGTTTTCTTGGGCGTTAAATTGATAGTTTGCACACCCACATGAACACCTCACATGTTAGTGACTAAGTTAAAATGGATCCAAACTGCATGCCAAAATATTTTTTTGAAAAGAAAAGGTACCGAAAGGGCGTTAAACTAGATCTAGCGTAATCAAGTCCCCGGGCTTAGAATCTCTGGTTCGTAAGAATAAAACATATCTCCCTATGTTTTATTTAGGATTCTAATCGACCTACCACAAATAGATTGGTGGCGACTCCGAGCATGAAAACATTTGCACATTAATAACTTAAATCCTAAGTTGCGAATTGATAGGGTTTGGGAGGGCCCGAGTTAAGCTTAGCCGTAATAATCCATTAGCTTGAGAAAGAAAATTTTTTTAGGTCGCGACAACTTGGCGACTCCACTGTGGACTTGAGTTAAAACTCTTAGTGGACTTAAGCCAATTTTTCATTTCAAAAATAATTTTTGTTTGGCAGCGAGGATCCCAGGTACGTCCTTAATATTTTAGGTGTTAAATGTTCTTGCAGAATGGGAGGTATAAGGGGAGGTGTAATTGTTAACCCTTGTTTTGCAGGGAGGTGTTCGAATGTATGATTTAATTTATGCACGAAGCGCTGTTTGATATAACCTGCTTTGCATGCCTTGCATTTATACTACACTGCACACACTACCCGCTGTCGGACCTGGGCGGCATAGGTTTAGGATGATACTGAGACAGTGGATACCCTGACCACACCCGTGTGGTACGGATCGCCCTCCTTGGTCCCGAAAGTTCTTTCATTGTGTCATTGGATTCCCACCACGGTTGCACCCTTTGCAACCCGGATCGGCTCTTTGACTAAGCCGGAGTCAGGGGAATCGCAGCCTAACCACCACCATGACTGGTTTAGCTTGGTAATCATCGTGTCTCCACTTTGTAAGTCAGAGTCTAGATAAAAATCGAACCTCACATTTCATGCGCATGTCTATGTGATTGCCATTATTTTACCGGGTGAAGTAAGTTTTCTAATCCTATGCTTTGCAATTTACTTACTTTTTCGTAAATTTTGTCGGTCCATGATAGGTCTAGGTCGATCATAATTTTTGAAAGTAAAAATCATTGAATTTTTTCAAAGGGAAAGAAAAAGAAAAAAAATAAAGCTTTGAAAAGAAATTACTTTCAATTATTATTATTATTTTCCTAGGTCCGTCATAAGTCATTATTTCCTAAGAAATTTGCCATCATTTTCACAAATACATGGAGTAATGAAAAATATCATGAAAAATGGGAATAAAAAAGGACGATTAGACTGAGTCATGGACCGATCATTTTGAGGACATATACTTATCATACTCTATTTTTGAAATTAGGTAGTTACGGACCGATCACGATCGCCTATTCGTACGCGGTCGAGAACTAGAATCTGACCTACGAGATCGTGTCGTTGGCATTGAGGACTAGATCAAGCAAGTCGTCATCGTATTGCAACATATATCCGCTGAGATCAAAGCCCTTCGGTTGATCCCCGTTTCAGCATCCTTCGAGGCATCAGCCCCAAAGCATAAAGGTGGAAAAAATGTCGATGTTGAGGAAGATGACGATATTCCCGATTTGGAAGATGATCCCATCCATATCATCGTCAACAAAGATAAACTTGATGAACAGGTCAACAAACTTGAAAAGAGAGTGAAGCAATCGGAAGGTTCACAGGATTCACCTTCGATCGATCTGTCTCTATATTCATAGATCAAAATCCCAAAAAAGTTCAAGATGCCAGATTTTGACAAATACAATGGCACCTCCTGCCCAAAAGCCCATCTGCAGTTATACCACGTACAAATGACCTCGTAAGTTGATAATGAACTCCTGATGATCTATGCATTTCAAGCAAGTTTGACGGGTTCTTCTTTGAATTGGTATCTCATGAAGAAGATAAATGGCCTCAAAACCTGAAAGGAAGCTAGTAAAGCATTCCTAAAGCAGTAGAGGTTCATAACATACATCATTCCCATCCACGATGACCTCGAGTGTGCTCAGATGAAAAAGACTAAGTCCTTCAATGATTATGCTATCAGATGGAGGAATATAGCTGCTCAGGTTGTCTCGGAACCTATAGACAGTGCATTGAAGAGGATGTTCATTAAAATGCTTCCGTTCGATTACCGCAATCGGATGGTGGCTATTCTGGCTGACAACTTCAATTAACTCATCCCCATAGGTGAACAGATTGAGATAGGGTTGAAGGACGGGTGGTTTGTGGAACCATCTTGATCGACCAAAAGATTTGGTACAAGAAAGGAGAAAGAATCGGTAGCTGAAGTGAATGTGACATATACCCAACCGGGACGGTGGAATGCTAACCCTGTCCCAGCAATCCAAGTAGAAGAAGCTCAACAACAAAGCATAGGTCGTCAATTTTTTCAGAAGAAGAACAATAAAAGGCAATTCACCCCTCTCCCAGGATTATTGTCTCAAGTACTGGAGGTCCTCTGGAAGAAGGGTTTGCTTACCTCTGAGCCAAAGAGGCCCGATCCTAAACAGTTCTATAACTACGATCCAGCCAAGAAATGTGATTATCATATGGGGGAAGTAGGGCACTCAACTGATAACTGTGTTACTCTCAAGCATCGGATCCAGAATTTGCTTGATATAATGGCATTTTCCTTTCAATCCACTAAGCCGAATGTTCAGAGCAACCCGCTCCCTGATCATGCGGGCAATGCGAATGCCATATTTAGTTTTGATGCTGGTCGAATCAAGAACGTCAAGATATACACCTTCGATGTCTATGGTGAGTTGATGAAAACCGGTTATTACTCGAGTAATGAAGTCCTTCCCCTGGCTATCATGAGAGAAAGAATATCAAAAATGGTAGAAGCTGGAATAATCGTTTACGCTGACCATACTGATATTATTTCCACTATCTCCAAAGTGGTTATTAATTAGGACGGAGATTTTGTTACATCGAACACCGGGAACGTTAAGCTCGATCCTTTGCTTGAAGACATGTCTCCGCTCGAAGACGCAACCGATGATGAGGAGATCGTAGTAAGCACGCCTACAGCCAATGAAGAGATATTGATCGAGATACCTCAGCCGTACGAGTACTGTAATGATAAAGCAGTTCCTTGGTCCTACAGTCTTGATGTCGACTTAGTCACCATATCTGGACGTACCTATGGCCAAGCTAATGCCCAATCTGCAAAACCTGTCACTGATGAAGAAGTTAAAGAATTCCTGGCCGTGATCAAGGGTAGTGAATACAGCATAGATGAGTAGTTGTGCAAGATGCCTGCGCAAATCTCTCTGCTTGAACTCCTCCAAATGTCTGTCAAACATCAAAAGGCCTTGATGAAGGTGTTAAGTGAAGTCCATGTGCCCAAGATAATCGATCATGACAAATTGGAGGAATTTGTGGGTTCCATACTCCTCAAAGACCTTATAGCCTTTTCGGATGAAGAGTTTCCTCTAGAAGGGAGAGGACATACCAAATCACTTTACATTTCTATCAAATACAAGGCCTCGCATGTAGCCCGGGTACTCATTGACAATGGATCGGTCTTGAACATCTATCCTCTGGCGACTTTACACCGCCTCAAGATAGATCATTTTAGGATAAATTTTGCGAAGACCTTTGTGTGAGCCTTTGACGGAACGAAGAAAGAAGTGATAGGAGAAATCCACCTTGACATACATATAGGACCAACAATGTTCAATATCCTATTTCAAGTTATGGACATTCCCACTGCATTCAATTTTCTATTGGGTCGTCCATGGATTCATATTGCTGGAGTTGTGCCTTCCAATCTACATCAGAAGGTGAAGTTCATTGTGAAAAGAAAGTTAGTCACAGTCCACGGTGAAGAAGAACACCCAATTTATCACGCAACGGCTATCCCCTATGTTGAGCCGAATTGCAAAATTGAATCGAGCTATCAGTCGCTTGAGCTCGTATCGACCATACATGCATCTAGAGCATCATCACTACCTATTCCTGAGGTATCAAATGTTGTAGTAATGGTCGGAAGAGTAATGATGTCCTATAGCTTTACTCCGGGCGAAGGCCTTGGTAAGAATGGTTAAGATATCCGCCAATCGGTAGAGGTCTCTCGAAGGCCCCACACTACTGGGTTGGGGTATCAAGGGCCAAGTGCTCCAAATAATGGTGGATGTGGACGTGGTCGAGGTCAAGGTTGAAGAGATGGACAGAATAGAAAACAATTCGAAAAAGAGTCGAATGGTGAAGAACGTGGACGTGGAATTATCCAAAATAATGGGCGTGGCAGGTTGCCTCCACATATCCGCACCACATTCTCAGGCCCTGCGAGAATGATGGACGAAGAGAAGGAAGTGATTGACACTTTGGGGCAACTGAGCGGCAAGTTTGACTATTATGTAAAGTACTCAGCACCCCCGAGCTTCTATGTTGACCCCCGTGATATCGTCCCGGATGGATGGGAAGGTATGGATGATCCAACACCTCAAACGATAGAGGATTCTGATGATGCGATGGATGGAATCACTGCTCTGTTCGAAGATTTCTTCATTGGAGCTATCGAAGAACGACTGTTGGAGGGAATAGGCACTGGCCCACAAGAGTAACACCTTTACTTTTTTGCACACTCCCTTGCGTGAGAATTTTTACTGCTTTTTAGGACTTGCCCCATCTCGGGTGCTGCTTTCCAAGACTTTTCATTTCTAGGATTTGATTGTTGCAATTTCCATTTAATAAATGTAATTCATTTCGAAATAATCAATGAAATTACAAATTATTTTCATTTTTTTTGAGGGCATGTTGAGGTACATCAAACCAGCCCGGTGATGATATCCAACTGATAAAAGAAAATATAGCTCAAGGAGAATTCTGAGGCCCGAGCTTCTTCATGCTCCATCGTGTTAAAACCTTTTTCAAAAAATATTAAAAAAAAATTTAAAACTAGAGAAAAAAATTTCACAAAAAATGCAATTTTTAGCCCTGTTTGTCCTTCTGAATCCCTTACTTTATATTTTAGGGGCAATCTTGTGACACGTGAGGGTGTGGAAATGGTCTAATATGATGAGTTATATGCAACCGAGCTTGATCTCAATGATGCCGGCGAACTCGATGATTCTTCAGATATTCAGCGCGATTTAGAGGGGCATGAAAAGCCCCAAAGTCCTTACATCAAACCAGACTGTCATCGTTAACTTAGGTGATTCCGGAGAACCCAAAAAGATGAAGATAGGGACTACCCTTCCCGAAGGTGAAGCCAAGCGCCTAGTCCAATTGCTGAAGGATTACCAAGATATTTTTACTTGGTCGTATGCCAATATGCCGGGTTTGGACCCTTCTATTGTGGAGCATGGTCTGCCTACTAATCCTAGCATACCGCCCAAGAAACAGAGGCTACGGAGAACCAAGCCTGAGCTTTCGAAGAAAATAGAGGAGGAGGTTATGAAGCTCTTGAAAGTGGGATTCATCGAAGTCACCCAATATCCCAGCTGGATGACGAACATCGTGCTAGTCATGAAGAAGGATGGCCAAGTTCAAATTTGTATTGACTATCGCGATCTGAACAAGGCTAGCCCTAAAGATGACTTCCCATTACAACATATAGACGTTCTGGTAGACAATACTGCTGGATTCGAGTTATTTTCCTTTATGGATGGTTTCTCGAGTTATAATTAGATAATAATGAAAGACGACGATAAGGAGAAAACAACATTCATCACTCCTTGGGGTACATTCCATTATAAGGTCATGCCCTTCGGTCTTAAAAATGCCGGGGCAACGTATCAACGGGCAATGGTGACTCTTTTTCATGATATGATGTATAAGGAGATCGAGATCTATATCGATGACATGATTGTCAAGTCTCGACCCGGAGAGAGTCATATTAATACTCTGAAGAAGTTGTTTGACAGACTCCGTAAATTTAAACTCTGTCTCAACCCGACGAAGTGCATATTCGGAGCAACGTCGGGCAAATTACTTGGGTTCATAGTAAGCAGTAAGGGCATTGAAGTTGATCACTCCGAAGTAAAGGCTATATGTGAGTTGCAACCTCCATCGACCGTGAAAGAAGTGCGGAGCCTCTTGGGTAGATTGAACTATATAGCCCGTTTTATCTCCCAACTCTCCAAAACTGCTAAACCATTCTTTAGGCTTCTAAGGAAGAATGCTCAAGTAGAATGGGACGATAATTGCCAGGAAGCGTTTAATGAACTGAGGTAGTACTTGATGAAACCTCTAGTGCTAGTCCCACCAATGCCAAGCCAGCCTTTGATCCTTTACCTCACTATTCATAGCGAGTCTTTAGGTGCGATGCTAGCCCAGAAAAATCTTGAAGATGGAAAAGAGCGAGCCATTTATTACTTAAGTAAGAAGTTTACCGTCTCGGAGTTAAATTATCTTGAAGCTGAGAAGACTTGCACTGCACTAGTATGAGTGCTCCATAGGCTGAGACAGTATACATTGCATCACCAGACTTTGCTTGTGACTGGAAATGATCCTATCAAGTATTTACTGGATCAACCGGCTTTGGTAGGGAAGTTAGCCAAATGACAGATTTTAATTTCAGAATTTGATGTCTAGATAATGCCACAAAAGTCAGTTAAAGACCGAGTAATTGCTAATGTGTTAGCCGAAAATTCTGGAATCTCAGATGATGATAGATATTTTCCCGAATATCGCATTTTGGTAATAAAGGAAGACACATGGACCATGTTTTTCGATGGAGCCGTGAACTTGGCTGATTCCGACACTGGGGCAATTTTAATATTCCTAGATGGGCAACATTATCCAGTAGCAGTAAAGTTGGTGTTCCCGTGTACCAACAACATAGCTGAGTACGAAGCTTGCATCCTCGGACTCCAAACCTCATGGAAATGGGGATAACCAAATTGAAAGTGTTTGGTGATTCCGCGCTAATTATTTTCCAAACTGTAGGAGAGTGGAAGACAAGAGATACCAAATTAGTGCCGTACCATGAATACCTCGAAAAAATCATAGAGGAGTTTAAAGACATCTCCTTTGAGTACTTGTCGAGATCCCATAATTAGTTTGCTGATGCGCTAGCTATGTTATCATCCATGCTGCAAGTGACTGGTGGAATAGAGATAGAACCCTTGAAGATCGAAGTCCTAACAAAATCGGCCTACTGTATGACTGTGATCGGAGAATCTGACAAAAAGCCATGGTATTACGATATCATGAGTTATATCCAGAGACAAGAATTTATTGAGGGAAGCACTCCGGCCAACAGGAAATACATATTGAAAATGGCTTCAAAATTCTTTATCAGTGGTGAAAAGTTATACAAAAGATCCTATAATTTGATCCTGCTAAGGTGTGTAGAAGCAGTTGAAACTACTAGAATCATGCAAAAAGTACACGAGGGGATATGTGGTCCACACATGAATGGCCACATGTTAGCTAAGAAGATCATGAGGTTGGGTTATTATTGGCTCAGTCTTGAAAGTGACTGTATCCAACATGTTCGAAGATGCCATCGCTGTCAAGTTCACGGGGATAAAATAAATGTTCCCCCGACGGAATTACATCAGTTGTCCGAGCCGTGGCCTTTTTCAATGTGGGGCATCGATGTGATTGGCCCAATTAATCCTAGGGCATTGAATGGACACCGATTTATCTTAGTCGCAATTGCTTATTTCTCTAAGTGGATTGAGGTGGCAACTTATGCAAATGTCATTGCAAGGAATATTGTAAGATTCATCAGGCGAGACATAGTCGCTCGTTATGGTGTCCCCGAGACTATTGTCACCGACAATGGGACGAATTTGAACAACAAGTTTATGGATCAGTTGTTCAATGAGTTCAAGATCCAACACTTGAATTCATCTCCCTATCATCCATAGATGAATGGAGCAGTTGAAGCCGCTAATAAGAACATCAAGAAGATCCTTGCCAAAACGGCTGAAAACTATCGTGACTGGCATGAAAGATTGCCATTTGCATTAATGGCATATCGGACTTCCATCCAAACCTCTGTCGATATAACCCCTTTTTCCTTGGTGTATGGCATGAAAGTAGTTCTGCCCATTGAAGTAGAGATCCCTTCCCTGCGAGTCTTATCTCAGGTAGAGTTGTCTGAAGCGGAATGGATGCGACAAAGGCGTGAACAGTTAAACCTAACTGATGAGAAGCGATTGAAAGCCATTTGCCATGGACAAACCTATCAGTAGAGGATAGCTAGGTTTTTCAATCAAAACGTGTGTCCAAGACATTTCGAGGTAAATGATCTAGTCCTAAGGAAAGTACTTTCAATCTTTCCTATTCCTGGGGGTAAATTTGCTCCAAACTACATCGGTCCATATGTGGTTAAAAAGGTGCTTCCCGGAGATGCCCTGATTCTCGCAGAAATGGATGGTCGTGAGTTCTCCACTCCTGTTAATTCTGATGCTATGCAGATATATTACTCATGATAAAATCTAACGTTTTGCAGCGAAAGTCTTCAAGTGTTTGGTTTTATACTTTGAATTGCAAATATTTCACTAATGAATAAACGGTTTCAATCAATTTCAAGTTAAGATGTTTGCATAGGCTTTAAATTCTGCATGGTTATTTTGTCGATCTGTATCATTGACTTCAAAGGGGGAATCTATTTGGATAATCTGATAACTCATGTGGAATGAATTGAATGTGTTGAATGAGATACATTAGGATGATGGAAAGCAAGCCCTATCCTATACACAGTCCCATGTACTAATCCTCAGTGAGTTGAGTTGAAAAAATTCCATGTCTGCAAGGTAAAGAGTTATCTCGCAAAAGGTACGGCGACCGAAATGACAAGAGGTATTTATTTCTCTACCTTAAACACCACAGGTTATCCATAGTTTCGCCACTTTGAGCCTAAACACTTGGAGAAATCCTTTCAAATTACCCCTGTCAAGAATCACCCTACATCGGGGCAAACTGGAGGTAAGCCAGCATCGTAAGGTGAAAATTGAGTAGAAATTTTCTTGCTCTTACTTGCATCAATCTTCGAGTGTTGCTTTTTTAGATGAATTTATACGAAGTTCGAGTGCCTTAGGATGATGAAGAGTATTTCTTTCTATATCCTATACACATTTTATCCTTTGCTAAGCTCAATTGAGCCTGCAAATTCGTTTCTTAAACCCAATTGGTGATCAACCCCCATACTGAGGTAAGGCAAAGGTCATCACTGTTCAAGCAGCGTATCCGAAACGCTGATAAAAGATGAAGACCCCTGAGAGTCCAAATGTTAGTTGCTCGGTCAAAACAGGCCAAAGTGTGGTTGGCTAATATATGCATTGTAGATAATGTAAGTCAGAAAAAAAAGGGAAAATTGCAGGGAAAAGCAGTGTGCCTGGTAAAAGCAAGGCCAATGCCCTTAAAAAAAGAGTAAAAAAAAAGGAGAGAACTTTAGAGAAAAATGTCAAAGATATGACATATCAGAGTCATGAATCCCAGTATAGCAGTAGTCCTACAAGTCTCAAAGAAATCAAGTGACAGACTCTCGAAGCCAATGGAACATCTACCGAGAAGACAATCCCTGGTGAAAAAGAGGACCGGTGATAATGCCAAGATGATCACCAACTTATTCACCCCTATTATACACATTTTGAGCCTAATGATCCATTCATTTCTCAACCCAGGAGCCTAGCATACGTTACGTCCCTTGTAAAGTCTCTTCAGATTAGGGCACTTGAACTAACGTAGAGTTTCAGATGTTTATAAACTTAGCTCGAAAAAGTGCGAGCAAGTCCATTTCTATCTCATTTTGCAGGGTTCTTGACTTGTAAACCTGTAAACGATTGCGGAATATTTTCTTTCAATAGCCTCGACTCGAAGAGTCTCTTTTTGCTAAGCCATTGACCAAGCCCACGTTATGGTCCTAACAAAGACCTCTTAGATTGGTAAGGTCGTACTACTTGCGACAATACTTGGACCCTTGTCGACTTGATGATGGTGAGATAGAGAGATTCTCATAAATAAGCCTTTTTCAATGAGAATGAGTGAAAGCCTTTTCAGACCGGAAGTCCCTCATTCGACATTTTCAGGATATCCACTTATAAATTCGGATTGTATTGTCGTGGTTTTCCCCAGTGAAGCTTTGTAATGCCAATTTGACAAAATTGTCATGCATGAAAACCAGTTGAATTCGTAGTGCACGAGTATATGCGTTCTTGATAATATGCGATTGCATATTACATTTTGCTTAAAACCGTGTCTAGCAGGAGACATGCCCTCAAGAGTCGGAGACATTACTAGGTAAGTATATCTCTATCCCTTGGATGTCTATGACCATCCAGGTATCCCTAACATGCTCGAGCAATCGTCAGGCCTCATATTTAATCATTTTATTGCGATCTTTAGACGCCTTTGATGATATTTAGGTATCTATTGATCAAGCCTTTTCAGGTGCTTTTGATGATATCCAGGTACTTTGTCAAGGAACCCTTAAACACTCGGGCTAGCCCCTTTGTTGGCCAAATCGTTAAGTACCTGTGACGATATCCAGGTATTTATTAATCAAGTCCTTTCAAATATCTCAGATGATAACTAGATATTTTGTCAGGCACACTTTTCACACAATCTCAGAAGATTCCCCTACGACATGCCTATGAGGAAGGTATAGGCGCAGCCGCCAAATCTTTACGAGTACCAATGAGGAAGGTATAGGTATTTTGAAAAGGTCGAAATATTCTCCTAATCTCAGAAGGTTCCCCCGTGACACGCCTATGAGGAAGGTATAGAGGCAGTGGCCAAATCTTTGCGAGTACCTATGAGGAATGTATATGTATTTCGTAAAGATCGGAATATTCTCTTAATCTCGGAAAGTTCCCCCGTATTGTATTTATGAGTAAGGTATAGGTGCAGCGGCCAAATCTTTATGAGTACCTATGAGGAAGGTATATGTATCTCGTAAAGGTCGGAACATTTTTTTAATCTTTCAAGAGTTCCCCCGTATCGTGCCTATGATGATAACTAGGCGCAACGGTCAAATCTTTACAAGTACTTATGAGGAAGGTATAGGTATCTTGTAAAGGTCGGAACATTTATACAAGTTGGACAAACTCCCCCGTTAAACACCTACGATGATATCTAGGTGCGACGGCTAAACTTTAACGATGACTGAGTATTTCGTTAAAGTCGGAGTGAACTCCTTTTTGTTGAATCTTTCTCTCAGGCATCTCAGATGATAATTGGATGCCTCGAGCTTTCTTCGTGTGTCTTGATTGAATTGCAGGACACCGGAATCCCAACAGTTCATCAGGCAATACTTTTGGGAATAAGCCCAAGCATTTGCCAAACAACTCACAGAATTAGAGTCATGCCTCGAATTATGAGACCACTCCTGTCAGGTAAGTAAACTCTAGGTATATTTTATTCATGTCTGCATGCATCATTTCTTATTGCATTTCGAAAATGGGACTCATAATCCCGATAAAAATATTATTCATTGCGCATGCATGTCAAATTTAGGTATCATTTAGTATTTGAATGCAACCTCTGCGAACTCACATTCAAAGAGGGGCAGCTGTTGACACCTAAATTTTGACGACCATTTAGTCGTAATTTGCATAGAAAATTAGGGATTAAATTTTAACCCCTAAACAAAAATATTTTAAATTACATAATATATAGTTTAGATCCATTTAGGATAATTGCATTCTGCATCAGACAGGCGTTGGCAAATGAGCTCAAAATTCATCAAACGAGACTCGGCTCGCTTGGAAGGCAAGGGCCGAAAATCTCAAGTTAAACGGGTTCGGTTGTTTTAATTTGAGCTTAATTTAATATATTGTGTTTAATTAAATAGAAGCCCAAATTAACTCAGCCCGTTTAAAATTAAATGAAATTAAATGATAATTAGAGCCTAAGCCCATTAGGACTAGCAAGTCCATCTAATTGACCTAAATTAACCTTATAAATGTATGTTTAGGTCATCAAATTAGGGGGTTCACACAATTTCAGAGATCAGAAATTTTTAGAGTGAGAGAGAGAGAGAGAGAAGCCAGCGCACACCACCCCCCGCTGCCATACGCCGTGCCCTTGCCGCCATACGTTGGCGCCTTCGCCGCTGCACCGCACATCGCCGTTGCCCTGCCTGTCACTGCCGGAGTAGCATCGTCGATCGCACCGCACCGAGCAGCACAGCCGCTATACCTCCAGCCATCCTGCCACGCCGACGTCGGAGTTGTACGCCGCCCGGCCATCCCTACCGCGTCCTGCTTGCACTACTGCTGTCCCCGGAGTCGCATTGCCCTTCCTCCAGTCGTGTGCCGCCATTTGAAGCTGGACATCCCCGCCGATCCATAATGGTTGATTGCCGTCTCTCGCTGTCCACAGCCGCGACGTTGCTGCTGCCGCGACCCTCTGACGCACCTGTCTATGTCCGGAACAACCTCTCGCCGTGAGCTGCCGCCTCTGGCCGTCCACAGCCGCGCCTGCCCGCTGTGCTGCTACCACGCCGTCCCCGTCGTCGGACCAGTACCCAAAAATTGCCACGCAGTTCTCACCGTGATGCCCGCTGTTTCGCCGTCGCCGTCATCGTCGCCGTCCCGATCCGGAATCCCGATCTGCTATCCAAATTAGGAAGTATTTCAAATTAGGTAAGGATATTATCAGAATATTCCTTTTAAATATTTAATTTCCTGATTTTTGGGTGTTTGAATATTTCATGAACATCATGTGGATTATTAGATATCTTAGGATAATGTTTATGATATCCGCAATATCTTTAAATATTCAAAATTAGGGATCGTTCCTAATTTAGCAACGTATCTGGACGACTATCTGACATTATCCCTAAGGTACGATATGCGGCGATATAGAAAATTATTATCCTATCCATAATCACTTGAACACGATAATGGATTTTATCTGCTTTCCAATTTTGAATGACCCACTTTCCATCAATATCTATAACCCTATAGATATGACTGTTAGTTCGATTTTTGTGCCTAATTTGAATTTGAAACAAATCTTGCGGATCACGTGGATTGGTTTTAATTTTGGTGGTTATCTATTTGTTTGATTTATCTCTTTTTTAAAAAGGAAATTAAAAAAAAAGATTAGTTATGATTTGAATTGATCATATTAGAAGATAATGATGCATGTTTAGGATAGGATTAGAATAATTTTCTTTGAATAAGTAGATAGGATAATTTTTAATTTAAATTAGGAATTAGAGTAATTTATTTCCTAGTTTGATTTATATATTATCTTGATCTCAATGATTCATTTTAGGATAATTTTTAATTTCGAATTTTAACAAAAATCCCAAAAATAAGTCATTTTAAGATAGATTGAATTAGATTAGATTGCATTTTAATTTAGGCATTTCTTTTAGTTCTGAATTTCAGTGGAAAAATATCAAAAATAATAAATCATTTGCTCGTCATTAGAATTAAATCACGTCGTCGCATGACACATAGTTTGCATGTTAGGTTGCATTAATCGCATGTCACTTTTTGCATGTCATTACATATAGATTAGCTTTCATTTAAATGAGTGAAAATCCAAAAAAATTGAGTGAACTGCTTGTTAATTAGAAATCATATTAGGGTTGTTGATGTGATTTTCTAGCTAACAATGCAGATGCTTACGTTGCTTTGAGGTAAGTAATTCTTCAAATCTTGAAATTTATTTAATGCTTTCTTGGGTGTTAAATTGATGATTTGCGCACCCGCATGAACACCTCACATGTTAGTGACTAAGTTAAAATGGATCCAAATTGTATGCCAAAACATTTTTTTTAAAAGAAAAGGTACTGAAAGGGCGTTAGACTAGATCTAGTGTAATCAAATCTCCGGACTTAGAATCTCTAGTTCGTAGGAATAAAACATATCTCCTTATGTTTTATTTAGGATTCTAATCGACCTACCACAAATAGATTAATGGTGACTCCGAGCATGAAAATATTTGCATGTTCAGAACTTAAACCCTAAGTTGTGAATTGGTAGGGTTTGGGAGGGCCCGAGTTAAGTTTAGCATTAAAAATCCATTAGCCTGAGAAAGAGAATTTTTTTAGGTCGCGCAACAGGGAAACACAACTTTCAGGACCTCCTGACATATTAGTGAGCTCACTGGGTTCGAACTCAAGAACATGATGACCAAGAAGAACAGAACTTTAGGAGCCAATCTGTGATTCGACCTTTTGCTTCCCATTTTCTCTCCGTTTTCTCTCAGGGGTTCTATTGGTGCTGTAATTAGTGTTGAAGGAAGGGCATTGTTGTGCTCTATATACATAGGGAAAAAAGTGCAAAAGAAAGCCGGAGCCAACTACAAATTAACAATTTTTTCTGACATAGTAATCAATAAAACTTGGTAGTTGTCAAGAGGATTTGTTTCCATAACTTGTAAATCTTTGCGATTGCTTGTTTGATACACTCATCAATAGGACATGTTGGGTTGTTTCCATGCTTGGTCCACTTTGTTCTTAGCCAAAAGGCCAAGAAAGTAATAATCTTTGACACTTTATCCAGATACAAATGCTCACATTTTCCTTGAAAGGAAAAAGAAAGTCCACAGGATTGGGTCCTTCAGAATCAGTATTGAGGATTGAGAAAAATGATATTTTATGAATTCGGGAAGCTAATGAAAGGAAAGCTTTGGACTTGATAAGATCTGCAAATAACGGGAAATTTGGCGTACTCAATCAAAATTTGTGTCCGAATTTGGCGAAGCAAGCTGAGTTGATATTGAGAAATACTATCGCACTATCATCGAAATATTATCAGCTAATTTATAGGCTTTATTAGACAATTATTTTAAAATAATATCTCAATCAAAGAGAGACATGCGTGCAATCTTGAGCGATATGAATAATCAACATCTAAGAAAGGCGTAGATTAATTCAAATTGTCTCTAATAGACTAAGCTTAGATAGCGGGGTTTGTATTTAAATCGTATAAGTTGGAATAAAGGGAGAAGAATACTAGAAGTGCCAAAATTTGTGTACGACACTCACTTCAGTACCAAAAATTTTCGCCGGCTCACTTAAATGCTAAATCGGAGGAAAAACGATCACTTAAGTGTCAACGGCGAGAAATTCCGGCCAAATTAATACATGGCTTTTATAATTAAAATTTTAATCTTAGTTGGATTTTTTTTAAAAAATAAGTCTACGTAGCATTTGCATGTGTACATTTAGATTTTTTAAATATTTTTTCTGATTTTTTTTTCCTTCTTCTTCCTCTTCTTCCTTTGGTCACCGGAGGTCGGCCACGGCTAGCCGCCTGGCCTCGCTTGGATGAGCCGGCCGTCGCCTGCCACAAGCGAGGCTCGATTGACCCTCCCATGGGCGAGAGCGAGTGAGCCCCAACGAGGCCACGACGACCTCGCCAAATTGGTGAGGCGAGGCTGACCATCGCCAGATTCGGCAAGGCCTGTCGTCGCTATGGCCTCGGCAGCCTCTTGGGGTGTTGCCTTCCCTCGGGCGATAGCCCGCCTCGCCGGATCTGGCGAGGGTCGGCCTTGCCTCATCGAGGCTCTCCCTCGCCAGGGCAAGGCGAGGCTGACCCTAGTCAGATCCGGCGAGACCACCGTGGCCATGGCGTCGTTTGGCTTAATCGGATCTAGCGAGGGGAGCCCTCGCCGGGGCTTGCCCGCACCCCGGTGAGGTGAGGTCGACCCTTGCAGGGGTTCGCTCGCCCTCGCCTTCGCCCATTCGAGGGTCGGTCGAGCCTCGCTTGTGGTGGGCGATAGTGGCCTTGTTTGGGCGGGGCCAGGCGGCTAGCCATGGTTGGTTGTCGGCCTCTGGTCATCGGCGGCGATCGAAGGTAAAAGAAGAAGAACTAGAGGAAAAAAAAGAAAAGAAGGAAAGAAATCAGTAAAAATATTTAAAAAATCCAAGTGTACATGCTAAACTACGTCATTTTGATGTGTACATGCTGACTAAACCTCCGGCGAGCCACATCAGCTTCAAAAATTTATAAACAAATGTCACGTCGGATTTCCGGCCAAACTGACCGGAGTTGACACTTGACTAATCGTTTTTCAAAAATTTTGGCACTGAAGTGATCCAAAAAAAACTTTTGGCACTAAAGTGAGCGCCGTACATAAGTTTTGACACTTCTGCTGTTCTTCTCCCTTAGAATATGTATTGTTTTTGTTTTATAAGCTTCTCGTTTTAACGATTTCACTCATGCATATTGCAAAGAAATCATCTTAATGTTGCTCGCTCGAACAGCGTGCGTTTCGAACTAAAGTGTCCGGTCTGACATCTGGTTTGTGTCCCTTAGCAAGGAGAAGTCCTCTGATAAAATTTTTCGTATTAGGTAGCAGATTAAACATCGGAAACGAAATACAACGTCGAAAGAAGTAAGAAAGTTACGAACTCTTTATTGACATTGCTTATTCGATTGTTACATGAAAATGTAAAGACAGTGGCAATGTGTCAAACTCTCTGTCTCCTCAAACGTCCGTACTTGAAAATCAGGACCCATTTGAAGATTTCCTCCTTCACGGAATGCTTCCATCATAGAACCAAAGAAAGGAAAAATTAGAATCTACGCAAGCATCTCTTGATCGATTATCATACCAAGATCACAGTTCACATACATAAGGAATCGAAGTTATGTCATAACTAAAGAATGGACAAGCATGAAGCCACTACTATGACTTTTATGGAAAACACGCATTCTACTACTGATGACCGGGCTTTTCTGAAAATGCTCAGTAGTCTGATCATATCATATCGTCTCGCATAGAGAAAACTAGCGGCTAGATAACATCAATCTATGTCGACCGAGTGTCTCTGCACAATTGAATTTCCCTATTTGAAATTGATGGAGGCAATCAAGAGTTACCATATAGAGATAAAAGAGGTTTCACCTGTTGCAATCAGCATGAGGGTCTGTTGGGATGGTGACGTTAACCTTGCAATACTGAGGGATCGCTTGGATTCTGTCAGGCTTGATCCCTACGGAAGGCGGAATGCTTTGGTAACATTTGCACAGAGTCCGGCGATCTTCAATGGTAGTCACCTTGCTCGCTAAGGTTTGCGCACCCGAACAACAGTTGGCACTTGGTGGAGGCGGAACTGCGCCCGTAGCAAATGATAAACAGGGAAGTAAAGGTGGCAAGGCATCTTGACAAGTTATTGAGTTCACTGGGATCGAACTCACGAGCATGACGATCAAGAAGAACACAACTTTAGGAGCCAATTGGAGAATCGACGTTTTGCTTCCCATTTTCTGTCTATTTTCTCTTTGGGGTTCTGTTGGTTCTATAATTCAGGTTGAAGCAAGGGCATTGTTGTGCTCAATATATAGGAGAAGCAAATGCAAAGAGAGCTGGAGCCAATTGTCAAGAGGAGTAAATGTTGTCGAGAGGATCATGTGGACATATAGGAATCAATATACCTTGATTGCTTTGGGTTCTTTGTTTCCATAATTTGTAAATCTATTCGAATGCGTTTGGTCGTCTCGATTTCTAATTAGAATATGACTACATGCGATAAGATACACAATTAAGGGATTTTGCTTGGTGAATCGAAATAATAAAGTTGGATATCTTCATATTCTATCATATTCATTGTTTGGTATAAATGGCATATTAGTGTAAATGAATATGAAAATGCTTTAACGAAAATAGTAAGAATCTCTCACGATCCACTGCTAAAGGCAAATGCATAAATCAAGATAACCCCAATCAATAAATTCAAGATTATTGCACGATCAAAATCTCAAACAGCAAATGATCTCAGTACTCTCGTAGGTTCGACATGAAATATAAACGAGCTACAGCAACGTCAATGAGGTAGATTAGTCAATGCATGCTGAACCTAGAAAGAGAAAGAAAAAAATGACCATTCACCTCCAATTCTGAAAATTATATTACTTCAACTCTCTCGTATACTTCACTTTTTTTTGCTTATTTTCCATGTCTTTTTTGAGTGGTTTAATACTGCGAAAAACTCTAAACTGGTATAATTGGGGCAAATTTAGCTCGAAGTAATTTTAGAATCACAAAAAATCCCAAACTGGTATACCTATGATAAATTTACCTCGAACTAATTTTACAATTACCAAACATCCCAAACTAGTATACCTGTGACAAATTTACCTTGAATTAGTTTTTGGGTTGCCAAAAACCTCAAACTAATACATGCGTGAGGCATTTACCACCATTAGTTTTAGTTAAATTTTACAGTGCAATTACTATGTTGAATGGCACATGATAATAACTTAGTTGACATGATAAGTCCATGTGGAAATTCATAACTCTCTTTGTTTCTTCAAAGACCTTATTCGAAAACAATTGGGGCTTATTCTCTGTCTCCCTCAAAGCACGAAAAGCCCTAGATTGTCTTCCGACGAACTTCGTTGATAGAGTTGCGAGATGACACGCTTCTTTTCCAACCACTTCCAATTGAAGCCATTGGACATCCTAATTTGGTGCTTCGAATGAGTTAGCCATACAAGCACGGAAAAGAAAAAAAAAATCAAAGCGAGAAGATTATGAGAGAAACTTGTGCTCGAACGAGTTCCAATTCCTAATAATGAAAACGAAGGCAATGACGAAGGAGTGTGCTCGATCGGCTAAAGCGACACAACCTTAAACTCAGAAAACATGAACCGCCAGAGCCTCATTGTGGCGGAAAACCAACGGGCGTTGCTCCTGATCATCATTTTTCGGGCAGTTCGTGGAATAAAGAACAACCTTAAAACTCAGATTTGAGGCAAGTTGGCAAGTCTCCTGTCCAGAGGTCGTAAGAGATGTTCACAAATGCAAGTTCAGGACTACAGGACATGTTCTGCAAGAGCATTCCTGTGAACATGTTCCCACTAATGTCGAGATACCTCATTGATTACGCAAAAGGAATAGGGCAGAGTGATTGCTTCATCATTGTAGAGAGAAGAGGCGAGGGTTTAGCAAGGGTTTGTAACCAAAGGAAACTAGCAAGAGGTAGAGAAAAGCTCTTCATACGGGAGAGAGTTGGGAGACTCTCACGAAGGAGTTGAGGTGGTCATTCTAAAAAGCTAACTTGCCGCGAAAATATAATTGAGTCCTAAAACTTTTAAAAAGTGGAAATAAGTTTTAAAACTTGTCAAATTGGTGCAATAGTCCTCCGTTTAACTCCATCTATTTTGGCTAACAAAAAATACTTACGTGGCACGGGCAAGGTTCGTGAGGACCTCACCAAGCTCGCCAACGGTTAATAGCGGTCTGGGCTTCAGCTTAATAATCCCATCCACGGTTTGAGCCCCCCATGAACAATCTCGGACCTCAAATCCAAGCCAAACAAGCATGTGATCAATCTCCATCCCCAAGATCAACATAAAGTAGTTCAAATCGTGTCATTTGCATTTGCAGAACTGGATGGAGGTGTTTTTGTTCAGTACAACGCTTGAATTTCTCTCTAGCCATGGTTGTTGAGGAGATTGTGACCATGGCAGCAGGAGAATTGGATAGTTGGCGAAGGATGCAAAGCCTAGAAGAGCATGAAAACAGGGGCCCGTGAGTCTCGGTCGACAGCAGTGTTTCAGCCCTTACTTAGCAAATTCTATTCCGACTCCTTCATCTTCTTTTTCAACCTTCGACTTTCGCTCTCCAGATTTGATGTCCACATCAGAGCTATCGATTTTGGTTCTGGAGACGTCGTTCGTAAGCTTCTCTTTGGAATCCTCCGCCAACTTCTTGAAACAATCCAAATATGCAGTCAAGTAATAAGGACTTGATGGGTTTTGTGAATAAATGGGCCACCCATGATGGGCTAACCCAGCCCATGAAAGAAAATAACCGCAAATGAAAGTTATTTTGTGGGAACAAAAGTGAGAAGAAGAAAAACTTACGTGTTTTTTTGTAAGTGCTTGTGGTTCACTATCAGAAACATTGACTCTCACTTGAAAACAAAGAGAAAAAGCGACTTTGTTCCACAATCGAAGGATTACTCTCTCTCTCTCTCTCTCGAGACTACAATAAGTGCATTTAATTTGTAGCAAAGAGGTATGCTCGTTTACGTAATATGCTTCGTTCGATTGGTGATTCAAGTATAGAATGGACACATCTTCCACGTTTTTGCACTATGTTTAGGAATCTATTTCCTTCATTGGCATCAGAGCGTGTGTTCTTGTTTCTCGATTGTTTAATGTGCTTATAAAACGGATTGTTGATCGGAATTTGTGAAACGGCGCCGACGAATGCTCGGGTACGAAAAATCAACACTCGGCCGTACTGTTCGAGGTTGTTTCTCAATTTTTGTGCATCAAAATTTATTTTTGAAAGTGTAGGGTCGTAGTGCTCGTCGAGACTAGCAAAATGAAGGGTGGCACGCCGTCGGGGGAGGCCAAACGCGCCTTTATGCGCTGCCGCAAGCGGCGGTTTCACCGACGCACGTGCGTAGTGGTTGCCAAGCACAGGTACAATGCACACACCATGCGTGCACGTGTGGGCGTGGCTGATGCCACGCTGATGTTAGCCATGCTAGTTATTTTTTGGGCCGAAAGGCCCGGCTCGACAGGCCTAACCCGATTCGACCAGGGTTCTGACCTGTGACCCGGCTATGCTGACCTGTTGACTTGACCCGGTCATCCGTTGATCGTTGACTGGCATTGACCACAGTTGATCGCGTTGACCACTAAAAAAAATTAAAGGGGGCAGAATGTGTTTATTGCAATATAGTATCATGAATTAAAATGTAATCATTTGATTTTTTCTACATTTGTTGCAAGAAAGATGGTACGAAGATTTCGAACTCCCATTATGGCTAGGATGCCTAAACAAAAGGCAAGACTTGCAGCGTTAAGAGCTGAGTTAGATGCTTATCGATAGGAAAATGGTAATTTGGAGAATCACGTGGTCAAGGTCAATAAGATAATACAGAAAATCATCTGGAATGGTTATTGTATGCCAGACTTTAAGAAGATGAATGACTTGATCAACACTCTTCCATCTGAATGGAAAAAGATGTTGCATCAACTATGGAAGGTCAACGTGGTCCTAGCCTACAAAAAACTTGCATTGAATTTTGTGAGAGAATATTATAGGATTGAGGTAACAAAGACTTCGACCCTAGGGATGAATACAACTTGGCGAAGAATGAATGTGCCATGGAGAAAGCTTAAGGGATACCCGACAGTCTTTTCTTGGTTGCTAAAGAAGAAGATTGGATTTTCTAAGAAATTTAATAAATCTTTCCCCGTGTATAAGAAATTGATAAACCGTTGATTTTTTATTTTATTTTAGTTTAGTTTTAGATATCCTAGGTGGATATTACTATTTGTGTTGGTATTCATGTTTCTTTCTTGTGATGGATTTGTTCCTCATGTAAATAATTTTTAATGAATAGATGTTGATGGATATTTTTTTATTATGAATAGTTTATGATACTATTATATTATAATATCTATCTTATTAATATCATATGGTTGAGTGGAAGTTCTAAAAGTTTTAGTAATTTTAAAGAACGTAATTTTACCTTAATGATTATATTAACGATAATTTCACATTAGGATTTTAGATGATGATTGGCAACATAGATAACTTTCAAATTTAAAACTATGTGAAATTACTCATTAATATAATCAGTTTGTGTAAAATTAATGCATAAATTAGTGGCATTAATAATTCGTGCTATATATCTGAAATGTTTAGATACCATGGCTTCGGCAACTAAGAACATAGTGGTTGAATTGAACAAAGGAAAGAAATTGAATGACATAAATTATGAAATATGGAACATGGAAATCCAATATGTGCTAGAAGAACGAGAAGCACTATAAGCTCTTAACCAACTTACGGAAGAACCTGAGGATGGGAACACTGCACAGCATAAGAGAGACAGAGATGCATTTACTGCATGGAAGAAGAAGAACTCGATTACTCGCATCACGTTGCTGAGCAGCATGGAGAATGATATCATGCGAGAATTCAGTCGGTTTGAGAATGTGAAGGAAATGTGGGAAGCATTAGCAGCAAGATTTGGTCATACGTCGATGATCAAGCTGAGATAGCTTACTATAAGGTTTGACTTGTATAAGAAATCTCATGGTCAGTTCATAAAACAACACCTGAGAAAGATGTCGAACATGATCATTCAGCTCAAGGATGCTGGACACATTTTGATTGATGAACAGTAAGCACAAGCAATAATCTATTCCTTGCCTCAAAGCTGGGAGCACATGAAGGTGCACCTAACCAATAATGCGAACATCAAAACCTTTGATGATGTCATACGCCATCTTGAGTTAGAAGAGGATCACCTCATGGCAGCGAAACCAGAAATCGACATCTATTATGCTAGTTCTAGCTCATATAGGGCTTCGAGCTCCAAGTGCAAGAGCGTCAAAAGGTTCATGAAGTGTAAAGGCAATGGAGTAAGTTCTTCAGGTAAGAAACCAAAATTTAATCAACATGACAAAGAAAAGTCTCTTTTGGTAAGAAGATGTTGAGGGTGAAATGCTACAACTGTAGCAAGAAAGGCCACTTCGCTCGTGATTGTGGCAAGCCAAAGAAGGTAAACTCCCCTTACATTTTTGAGAATTTTGTCTATGTGTCAAGTTCTATATTTTTAATTGAGTCTAATCATTTGTGGACTATAGATTCGGGAGCAACAAACTATATAGCGAAAGGACAGAGATGCCTTCGTAGAGTTCTGACGGGTTCAGATCGGAACAAAATGGATCTATGTGGGAAACAACTTTAAAGCTGAAGTTAAAGGGATTGGCACTTGCCAGCTGATGATGCGTGGTAGACGCACATTGTTACTACATGACATATTATAAGCTCCGGAGATTCGTCGGAATTTAGTGTTTGTATTAGTGTTGGTTAAATTTAGTTTTAATTTGAACTTCCATAATAGTGGTGTTGATTTGCATTTAAATACGAATTACTATGGTTGTTGATACTTTTTGGATGGTTTTGTTGTATTAAATGTTAACTGTGGTGATGTTAATATTTGTTATTCCCTATTTGCATCTTTCAATTCCTATGAAAATGATGTGAATGTGTGGCATGCTAGACTTGGCCATATTGGCCAACGATGAATGCAAAGATTAGCCAAAGAAGGCTTATTAGGCAATATTGAAAAAATTGATTTGCCTATAGGTAAGCATTGCCTGATCGGGAAAACAACAAGGAAACCATTCGGAAAGGGTACAAGAGCTGAGTTTCCTTTGTAACTAATTGATTCTGACATCTATGGTTCAATGAATGTAAGAGCAAGGCATAGGGCTGTGTATTTCAGCACATTCATAGATGATTATACTCAATTTGGATATGTCTATTTGATTTCCTATAAATATGAGGCATTAAGTTGCTTCACAAAATTTATGAACTTGATAGAACATCAATTAGATAAGAAAATAAAAACGTTTATATTCGATCGAGGTCGAGAATATTTATCTGATGAGTTCAGAAATTTATGTGATGAAAAAGAAATAGAAAGACATTTGTCTATTCCATATATTCCTCAACAAAATGGTGTTATCGAGAGGAGAAATAGAACCATATTGGAAATTGTTAGGTCTACGATGACATGAGCTAACTTACCTATCACTTTTTGGGGTGATGCTTTGTTAACTGCTGCCTATGTACTTAACAATGTGCCTTCTAAATCATTTATTTTCACTTCGTATGAGTTATGGACAGGTAGAAAACCCGATTTAAGTTTTCTTAAACTTTGGGGTTGTGCTGCTTATATTCCCGAGCTCTGGATCTCAGAGGCAAGAAGAGTATTTCATAAAATACTCAGAGTACTCAAAAGGGTATGTGTTTATAGGTGAGCAAGAAAGTGGGAGTATAACTGAATTTGAATTACGAGATGTCACATTCTTAGAGAATGAGTTTTCTCATAAGGGCGGAATAGGTGAGAACTACTCACTATTTGAAACCTTGGATCCTGATAATGAAATTGATGAAGTTTGTCCAAGTGAGAGCAATGTGAGAAGTGAGGAATTAAATTCAACTCAATCTCAATTGCAATCGTTTGATGAGACGATACCGTCATTATCTAATCCAAGTGGAAGAATAATGGAGAATAATGTACCACGTGTATAATCTCCCGTACGGCGAACAAGTTGCATGAGTGTCCCTAACGACGTTTTGACATTGAAGGGGAAACTTTGTGGTCGCTCTACAGGATAAAGATGAGCCAAGGAATATAAATGAGGCTCTAACTTGCCCTAATAAGGAAAAATGGATAGATGCAATGAAAGAAGAAATGGAGTCAATGGAGTTAAACCGTGTTTGGGAACTAGTTGATCTTCCAAAAGGATGAAAAGCTATTAGGAACAAATGGATTCTCAAAATAAATCAAAAAGCTGATGGCTCAATAAAAAGATATAAGGCTCGCCTCATGGCGAAATGGTATAATCAATAGGAAGAAATTGATTATGAGGAAACTTTTTCTCCTGTAGTGAGATTTATCTCAATTTACCTTATTCTGCAATGGTGGCAAGTATGGATCTTGAATTACATCAAATAGATGTAAAGAATGCTTTTCTAAGTGGAGAATTAGAAGAAGAAATTTACATGGAGCAACTCATTAGCTTCATTGTGAAAGGCCAATAACAAAAAGTATGTCACCTTTTAAGATCGATATATAGCTTTAAGCAGTCTTCAAGATAATGGTATACACATTTTCATAATGTCATAGTGGCTTATGATTTTACAATGAATGATGAAGATCATTGCGTATATATCAAAGTATTCAAAGATCAATTTGTGATCTTATCATTATATGTTCACGACATATTGATTGCCGGAAGCAATGTGGAGTTGGTTAATACTGTTAATAGTTAGTTATTGTCCAATTTTGAGATGAAAGATATGGGTAAAACTGCATATATTCTTGGAGTTAAGATTTCAAGAGATCGTTCCAAGAGATTATTGTCTCTTTCGCAATAGACTTATATCAACAAAGTTCTTGAATGATTTTGTATGCATGACTGTAAATCTATAGATATTCCTATTGCAAAAGGTGAAGGATTGAATCGTAGGTTGTGTCCTAAGACTCCACAAGAGAAGGAACAAATGAAACGTGTTCCTTATGCTAGTGTTATTGGGAGTTTAATATACGCTATGATGTGTACAAGAACTAACATATGTTTTGCAGTTGGAATGGTAAGTAGATACCAATCCAATCCAAATTAAGCACGTTGGAAAGCCATCAAAAGAATCATAAGGTATCTAAAGGGTACTGCTGATTATTCTCTGAGTTATCAAAGAAAGGATCTACGACTTGAAGGCTATTCAGATGTCGATTGGGAAAGAGATTTAGACGAAAGAAAATCTACTTTTGGATTTGCATTTTTACTGAATAATGGTATCATATCTTGGAGCACTAAGAAATAAACATGTATAGCATTATCCAACATGGAAGCCCAGTTTGTGGCATTGTTAGTAGCAATACTTGGCTTAAGAGATTTTTAGATCATTTAGGTGTTGTTGAGCATGCTGCAAGCTCATTGTTAGTCAATTGTGATAGCCAAGCAGTGATAACATACACTAAGGATCCAAAATATCATGGCAAGACTAAACATATAGATACCGAGTACAATTTTGTTAAAGATATGATAGCATGAAAAGATGTGACCCTGCGGTACATATCTATGCATAGAATGATAGCAGATCCTATGACAAAGTCAATTCCTAGAGATGTTTTCATTGATTATGTAAAATCTTTAGGACTGCGTAGATACTGATGTACTAAATATTGTAATTTTTCTGAATGTTCACATTTAAATAAAATTGTTATATCATTGTTAATGCCTATGAATTTTTTTGATATTTATGCATCTTAATACTTAGTGTATTATGTCAAGAAAGTATGTCAGACAGATAAGATAACCCACTCATACGAGTAATCGCCTCTATTTACTGTGTGATAAATAGAAATAAGACAATTTTTAAGCTTATTATCTAGATGATAATCGAGAGCTCAAGCTTAAATATAAATGTCATCTTAGCTAAGTGTTAAGATGAGGACATAACATTTACTATGTCCGAAAGTAAAATAATCCACATATTTTACTTTATCTGTCTTTGATGCCAAACGTGAGTTCTAATAGATTCTTTAAAAGAGTAGATACGTGAACTCAAGTTTAGACATTGAGTATGTCTGAACTATCATCTGTACGGTATTGAATGTCATGCCCCAAACCCCATCGAGCACGCGCCATCCCTCAAGCTCGATCAGATAAGTGCGATGTCCCAGGAATACGTCGCCGACCCAATAATTCCATCAGAGTCGATCGCGGCGAAAACCAAAATGAAAACCCGAACAATAAATTTGGAGAATGCTAGGAAGAAAAGATCGCTAAGCCACCAACCAAAATTTCACTTAGATAAAAATATATACAACATCCATTTACAAGCGAGCCTTATCTAAACCACCAAAAACATATATGCACACCTAACAAAATATACAATCCTCGATATCTAAAAGATTGATACCCTGGGTTCCTGTTCCTAAAAAATGGTACTCCTCATAGATTTGCTCCTAATCTACCCCCACTAATCCCGGCGTCCACGAGATTGGAGTCCACTCGGAATCCGACTCATCAATACTTGAGTCTAACTTCTCCTGGATAGTCGCGTCCACTGAGGATTCCGTCTCGGCTCCGATCTCAATCAGGTGGTTTATGTCACCCGACTCCACTGAAATCTCATCCCGCTCTTCCTCGGCTGGCTTCTCGATCGACTCGTACTCGAGCATGTAGTAAGGATTGTACTCGTATACAGGTACATGTTCCTCTTCCTCATCCTCTGTCTTGGGCTCTAGGACTTCCTTTGGCTCAGCTTTGGGATTGTCCTCTCCTTCTCCCTGATATTCCTCAGGGATTGCCTCGAGATCGATGTCCATCGGCTCGGATCCAGCCTAGGATCCCTTTAGCTCGGGCTCGTGCTTTGCTCCCGAGGACCTTGGTGCTGCAGAGGTAGGGTGAAGCCCGGACTGAGCTAAATGGGTCTCTAAATTGGTCAACTCGCCATCAAGTGGGGGCACGGCCAATGAATCCCAGTCCCTAACTCCATCATAGGGGACATCGAAACCTCTAACAGGTCTAAACTCATCTAGCCCATCTTTGAACATCCATGTCGTATAGGTGTGAGCCTATCATTAAGGTAGTCCTATATCTACCCATACTACAGAGGTGTGCTTAACCCAAGTAAAATTATCTCCCATCGGGTATTCGATGACATCGTGGTTAGTGTGCATAACTATTTCAAAACGCTCTGGCGGCAGCGGCGGCGGCGGATTCATTGCTCAGGCGGTGGCTTTGAAAATGTTAGGTTGAGACAACCATGAGACACTTATCAATAAGTTGCAACCTAAACCCTACCTAGGCTACCACGTAATTCCAGACACAATCAGACACACAATCAAGCGGTCAACATAAACACCAACCAAACAATCACATTAATCCGGACTCTTGGCATACGCAACCTACACGTTAGCCCATAATCACAACATACAATTCTCATGCTCGAACAAACATATATTGTTTACACAATAAATCAAATCCCACAATCTACATCCGATCATACGCGAACACATTGTTCCCATTTCTCTTCCTTCTCATACCCGTACTCGTGCCATCACTTTCTCGGCTCACGTAAACATGCCTTTGGCCCACTCGATCACGCCCCGAGCATCACACGCGTCGATTCGATCCCACATTCACACTATCTTCAGCCTTTGCCAAATGCGAAATGCCTACATGATCAAGACCCGAGCTTAGAATGCCTCGGCCCGATCCCAATCTAACCAGAGCTAGTCGTGCCTCGGGCCAATCTCAATTTCCCATTTTCTCATTCCTCGACCAGTGCCAAATGCGACAGGCCTACTTGATCGTGACCCGAGCTTATAATGCCTCGGCCCGATCCTATTCTCATTCTTACACACATTCACATTGAATCACATACACACAATTGGATCCAATTTATCATGACAACACAGTCACAACACAATACGCGATCAACACACAAAATTAACATTTTTCCACATCCAAATATTGTCAAATCAATTCCGACCCTTCACAACACTTTCATAAAATCTCGAGCCAGACCTAACGGTACCATCCACACATCGAACAACGTGCCCCAGCACCTCGAACAACCATTCACAGCCAACACTCGCCCTCTAAAATTCCTCTTAAAATTCCCAAATTTGATCCTACGGCCCACTAGTCCATCTAACACTTAATTTCCACCAAACCACGTCTAAACGGGCCCGAAATAACCTGATAAACTAGGTAAAGTTTAGATCGCAACTTACCTGACTCTAGACTCACGCGGCTAGAGTGAAAAGCGGCGGTGATTGACGGCGATCTTGCGGCGGCTTGCGACGGCGACGACGTATGACTCACAGCGGGTGGCGATTGGCTTGGGCGGACGGCGGCGGTTCACGGCGGTGGTGGCGAGGCTCAATGCCAAGGGGAGAGAAACCGAGAGGGAGAGAGAGAGAAACGGCATTGTGGGGGTGGCGAGGCGATCGTGCGGCGGCGACGGCAGTCTGGGTGGCGGTGGCGATCTGACAAGAGAGAGAGAGGGTGATCGGAGGAGGAGGCTCTCGATGGGGGGGAAAAACCGAATGGGGGATCAAGTTTTGACCATTTTTGAAAAATGATCAAAATGCCCCTCTTTAAACTTTTTCATTCAACGGTCAAAATTCGATCAAATCTTGAAATCAATGGCCTGGATTGAATCTTGCTTTAAAATATCCAAGGGCATTGTGTCTTTTCCAAATTTGAGGGCAAAATGACTAAAATGCCCTTGCCTCACAAAACTAAGCTTTTATAAAGCCTTAGGGGTAAAACAGTCACTTTCTCATTTTCTTGTCGAATTTGAATTTTTTTGAAGAATTCAGACTAAACCAAAGGTTCACGTTCACACCGCAACGTCCTCCTAACATTCCGTCGTGACTTCCAAATTTTCCCGATGCTTGATTCAGTCTCTAATTAATAATTGAATTATATATATAATGTAACTCAAACTAAATCGAGTCACGTGCAAGTTCGCTTATTAGACCCGTGACCGATAATAAATCGAGTCACGTGCAAGTTCATTTGGTTCGTTACGACTTCGATTGTCATATAATCGTGAGGATCGATAGCTAGTTCCATCGGGCACGGTCGTTCGGTATAGTTTCGGGTTCGTTCATCAATTCATTCTGTGGTCAAACAGAATCATCTGAAATCCACTGATATGGTAATGACGAATTGGCCCCTAGCTATCCTACGATCAGCCTACATTGACTCAAAATATCACCACAACGATTTTATGGTCGGAAGTTGGTTCACAATCCAATTTCCTTTGGTCGCGCGAATTAAAATCCCTAATTAGCCATTCCCTAATGGTTAATATCCCAAGAATGATCAGTTTCGGGCGAGACTAACTACGAGCATGTTCATAAAACCAAATATTTCATAAATCCCTAATGGGTAAATTTTTAGGATGTCACATTGAATGTAAAGACATACGCTCCACGGGAAAGGAGTTAATACCGTAATACATATTTCATACTACGTATGCATGAGACAATCGATAAAAGTGGCAAAAGTTTTTTTATCTCAACTTTATACCGTATGAGACTGTTGAGGATATGAGTTCCTCATTTGGCGTATTCACGACTCTTACTTATTCTCAAAATTTCTATTCAGTGTTCGCTATCTTAGGGTGTTGCCAATGGTCACGAATGATTCGATCTAATAGGGCATTTCTAGAAAGCGAGCTGGACTGAAATTGAGAGGTTTAAGGAAGGAGGAAGATCAATTTATTTATGATGTCACATCCTATTTTTGTATTTACAGGTCGATCAATTATGATTTTGAGAAAATCATAGTTGTGAATGCAGTATACGAGATACTAAAAGAGATCAAAAGAGATATAAATATGACCGATTGATTTAGGGCACTGCATACTACATCTACTCGAAAACATTATGACCAATTTGAGATTCTATGTATTCCTAACATATGCATGGTAACGAGCTCTCGAAGTATGCTGGTCACACAGATTATTTGCTAGTATGAACATTGTAAAGAAGAGAGAGTTAATGTTTAGCCCACCATGTGCGAATAGGAGATGATGGGTTTTGTGAATAAATATGGGCTAACCCAGCCCATATTGCAAAGAAGAGATATAATGTTTTATAAGCTTCTCGTTTTAACGATTTCGCTAATGCATATTGCAAAGAAATCATCTCAATGTTGCTCGTCCGAACAGTGTGCGTTTCGAACTAAAGTGTCCGGTCTGACATCTGGTTTGTGTCCCTTAGCAAGGAGAAGTCCTTTGATAAATTTTTTTGTATTAGGTAGCGGATTAAACATCGGAAACGAAATACAATGCCGAAAGAAGTAAGAAAGTTACGAACTCCTTATTGACATTGCTTATTCGATTGGTACATGAAAATGTAAAGACAGTGGCAATATGTCAAACTCTCTGTCTCCTCAAACGTCCGGACTTGAAAATCAGGACCCATTTGAAGATTTCCTCCTTCACGGAATGCTTCCATCACAGAACCAAAGAAAGGAAAAATTAGAATCTACGCAAGCATCACTTGATTGATTATCATACCAAGATCACAGTTCACATACATAAGGAATCGAAGTTATTTCATAACTAAACAATGAACAAGCATGAAGCCACTACTATGACTTTTATGGAAAACACGCATTCTACTACTGATGACCGGGCTTTTCTGAAAATGCTCAGTAGTTTGATCATATCATATCGTCTCGCATAGAGAAAACTAGCGGCTAGATAACATCAATCTATGTCGACCGAGTGTCTCTACACAATTGAATTTCCCTATTTGAAATTGATGGAGGCAATCAAGAGTTACCATATAGAGATAAAAGAGGTTTCACCTGCTGCAATCAGCATGAGGGTCTGTTGGGATGGTGACGTTAACCTTGCAATACTGAGGGATCGCTTGGATTCTGTCAGGCTTGATCCCTACGGAAGGCGGAATGCTTTGGTAACATTTGCACAGAGTCCGGCGATCTTCGATGGTAGTCACCTTGCTCGCCAAGGTTTGCGCACCCGAACAACAGTTGGCACTTGGTGGAGGCGGAACTGCGCCCGTAGCAAATGATAAACAGGGAAGTAAAGGTGGCAAGGCATCCTGACATGTTATTGAGTTCACTGGGATCGAACTCACGAGCATGACGATCAAGAAGAACACAACTTTAGGAGCCAATTGGCGAATCGACCTTTTGCTTCCCATTTTCTCTCTATTTTCTCTTAGGGGTTCTGTTGGTTCTATAATTCAGGTTGAAGCAAGGGCATTGTTGTGCTCAATATATAGGAGAAGCAAATGCAAAGAGAGCTGGAGCCAATTGCCAAGAGGAGTAAATGTTGTCGAGAGGATCAGGTGGACATATAGGAATCAATATACCTTGATTGCTTTGGGTTCTTTGTTTCCATAATTTGTAAATCTATTCGAATGCGTTTGGTCGTCTTGATTTCTAACTAGAATATGACTACATGCGATAAGATACACAATTAAGGGATTTTGCTTGGTGAATCGAAATAATAAAGTTGGATATCTTCATATTCTATCATATTCATTGTTTGGTATAAACGGCATATTAGTGTAAATGAATATGAAAATGCTTTAACGAAAATAGTAAGAATCTCTCACGATCCACTGCTAAAGGCAAATGCATAAATCAAGATAACCCCAATCAATAAATTCATGATTATTGCACGATCAAAATCTCAAACAGCAAATGATCTCAGTATTCTCGTAGGTTCGACATGAAATATAAACGAGCTACAGCAACGTCAATGAGGTAGATTAGTCAATGCATGCTGAACCTAGAAAGAGAAAGAAAAAATTACCATTCACCTCCAATTCTGAAAATTATGTTACTTCAACTCTCTCGCACTTTTATTTGCTTATTTTCCATGTCTTTTTTGAGTGGATTAATACTACGAAAAACTCTAAACTGGTACAATTGTGATAAATTTACCTCGATATAATTTTAGAATCACCAAAAATCCCAAATTGATATACCTATGATAAATTTATCTCGAACTAATTTTACAATCACCAAAAATCCCAAACTGATACACCTATGATAAATTTATCCTGAATTAATTTTTGGGTTGCCAAAAACCCCAAACCAGTACACGCATGATACATTTACCACCATTAGTTTTAGTTAAATTTTACAGTGCAATTACTATGTTGAATGACACATGATAATAACTTAGTTGATATGGTAAGTCCATGTGGAAATTCATAACTCTCTTTGTTTTTGCAAGGACCTAATTTGAAAACAATTTGGGCTCATTCTCTGTCTCCCTCAAAGCAGGAAAAGCCCTAGGTTGTCTTTCGACGAACTTCGTTGATAGAGTTGCCAGATGACACGCTTCTCTTCCAACCACTTCCAATTGAAACCATTGGACATCCTAATTTGGTGCTTCGAATGAGTTAGCCATACAAGCACGGAAAAAAAAAAAATCAAAGGCGAGAAGATTATGAGAGAAAATTGTGCTCGAACGAGTTCCAATTCCTAATAATGAAAACGAAGACAATGACGAAGGAGTGTGCTCGATCGGCTAAAGCGACACAACCTTAAACTTAGAAAACATCGACCACCAGAGCCTCATTGTGGCGGAAAACCAACGGGCATTGCTCCTGATCATCATTTTTCGGGCAGTTTGTGGAATAAAGAACAACCTTAAAACTCAGATTTGAGGCAAGTTGGCAAGTCTCCTGTCCAGAGGTCGTAAGAGATGTTCACAAATGCAAGTTTAGGACTACAGTACATGTTCTGCAAGAGCATTCCTGTGAACTTGTTCCCACTAATGTCGAGATATCTCATTGATTACCCAAAAGGAATAGGGCACACCGATTGCTTCATCATTGTAGAGAGAAGAGGTGAGGGTTTAGCAAGGGTTTGTAACCAAAGGAAACTACCAAGAGGTAGAGAAAAGCTCTTCAAACGGGAGAGAGTTGGGAGACTCTTGCGAGAGGTGGTCATTGCAAAAAGCTAACATGTTGCGAAAATATAATTGAGTCCTAAAACTTTTAAAAAGTGGAAATAAGTTTTAAAACTTGTCAAATTGGTGCAATAGTCCTCCGTTTAACTCCATCTATTTTGGCTAACAAAAAATACTTACGCGGCATGGGTAAGGCTCGTGCGGACCTCACAAAGCTCGCTAACAGTCAATAGCTCTTTGGGCTTAAGCTTAATGATCCTATCCACGGTTTGAGCGCCCCATAAACAATCTCGGACCTCAAATCCAAGCCAAACAAGCACGTGATCAATCTCCATCGCCAAGATCAACACATAAAGCAATTCAAATCGTGTCATTTGCATTTGCAAAACTGGATGGAGGCATCTTTGTTCAGTACAACGCTTGAATTTCTCTCTAGCCATGGTTGTCGAGGAGATCGTGACTATGGTAGCAGGAGATTTGGATAGTTGGCGAAGGACGCAAAGCCCAGAAGAGCGTGAAAACAGGGGCCCGCAAGTCTCAATCGACGGCGGTGTTTCGACCCTTGCTTAGCAAATTCGATTCCGACTCCTTCGTCTTCTTTTTCGAGCTCCAGCTTTCGCTCTCCAGATTTGATGTCCATATCAGAGCCATCGATTTTGGTTCTGGAGATGTCGATCACGAGCTTTTCTTTGGAATCCTCCGCCAACTTTTTGAAACACTCAAATATGCAGTCAAGTAATAAGGACTTGGTGGGTTTTGTGAATAAATGGGCCGCCCATGATGGGCTAATCCAGCCCATAAAAGAAAATAACCGCAAATGGCTGTTATTTTGTGGGAACAAAAGTGAGAAGAAGAAAAACTTACATGTTTTTTTTTTGTAAGTGCTTGTGGTTCACTATCAGAAACATTGACTCTCAATTGAAAACAAAGAGAAAAAGCGACTTTGCTCGACAATTGAAGGATTACTCTCTCTCTCTCTCTCTCTCTCTCTCTCTCTCTCGGTTGCAATAGGTGCATTTAATCTGTGACAAAGAGGTATGTTCGTTTACGTGATATGCTTCGTTCGATTGGTGATTCAAGTATAGAATGGGCACATTTTTTTACGTTTTTGCATTATGTATAGGAATCTATTTCCTTCATTGGTATCAGAGCGTGTGTTCTTATTTCCTGATCGTTTAATGTGTTTATAAAATGGATTGTTGGCCGGAATTCGTGAAACGGCGCCGATGAACGCTCGGGTACGAAAAACCGACACTCGGCCGTACTGTTCGAGGTTGTTTCTTGATTTTCGTGCGTCAAAAGTTATTTTTGAAAGTGTAGGGTCGTAGTGCTCATCGAGACGAGCAAAACGACGGGTGGCACACCGCCGGGGGAGGCCAAACGCGCCTCCATGCGCCGCTGCAAGCGACAGCTTGGCCGATACACGTGCGCAGCGATTGTTGTGCACACGTGCGACGCACGCGCCATGCGTGTGGGTATGGGCGTGGCCGACGTCATGTTGACGTCAGCCATGCTGGTTATTTTTTTGGGCCAAAAGGCCCGGCAGGCCTGACCTGATCCGACCCGGGTTCTGACCCGTGACCCGATCATGCTGACTCGTTGACTTGGCTCGGTCATCCGTTGGCTATTGACCGGCATTGACTACCGTTGATCGGCATTGACCATCGTTGACTACAAAAAAAAAACTGAAAGGGGGCAGAATGTGTTTCTTGTAATATAATATCATGAATTAAAAAGTAAACATTTGATTTTTTCTGCATTTGTTGCAAGAAAGATGGTACGAAGATTTCAAAGCCCCATTATGACTGGGATGCCTGAACAAAAGGCAAGACTTGCAACGTTAAGAGCTAAGTTAGATGTTTATCGATGGGAAAATGGTGATTTGGCAAATCACGTGGTCAAGGTTAATAAGATGATATAGAAAATCATCAGAAATGATTATTGTATGCCAGACTTTGAGAAGATGAATGTCTTGATCAGCACTCTTCCATCTGAATGGAAAAAGGTGTTGTATCAACTATAAGAGGTCAACGTGGTCCCAGTCTATAAAAAACTTGCAATGGATTTTGTGAGAGAATGTTATAGGATTGAGGCAACAAAGACTTCGACCCTAGGGATGAATACAACTTGGCGAAAAATGAATGTGCCATGGAGAAAACCTAAGGGATATCCGACAGTCTTTTCTTGGTTGCCAAAGAAGAAGATTGGATTTTCTAAGAAATTTAATAAATCTTTCCCTGTGTATAGGAAATTGATAATTCGTTGATTTTTTTTATTTTATTTTAGTTTAGTTTTATATATCCTAGGTGGATATTACTATTTGTGTTAATATTCATGTTTCTTTCCTATGATGGATTTGTTCCTCATGTAAATAGTTTTTAATGAATAGATGTTGATGGATATTTTCTGTTATGAATAATTTATGGTATTATTATATTATAATATTTGTCTTATTAATATCATGTGATTGAGTAGGAGTTCTAAAAGTTTTAGTAACTTTAAAGAACGTAATTTTTCTTTAATGATTATATTAACGATAATTTCACATTAGGATTTTAGATGATGATTGGGAACATAGTGAACTTTCGAATCTAAAAACTATGTGAAATTGCTCATTAATATAATCAGTTTGTGTAAAATTGATGCATAAATGAGTGGCATTAATAATTCGTCCTATATGTATGAAATGTTCAAATACCATGGTTTCAGCAACTAAGAACATATTGGCTGAATTGAACAAAGAAGAGAAATTGAACGATAAAAATTATGAAATATGGAACATGGAAATCCAATATGTGCTAGAAGAACAAGAAGCACTAGAAGCTCTTAACCAACTTATAGAAGAACCTGAGGATGGGAACATTGCACAGCATAAGAGAGACAGAGATGCATTTGCTGCATGGAAGAAGAAGAACTCGATTGCTCGTATCACGTTATTGAGTGGCATGGAGAATGATATCATGCGAGAGTTCAGGTGGTTTGAGAATGCTAAGGAAATATGGGAAGCATTAGCAGTAAGATTTAGTTATACATCAGTGACCACGCTGAGACAGCTCACTATAAGGTTTGACTTGTACATGAAATCTCATGATCAGTCCTTGAAACAACACATGAGAAAGATATCGAACATGATCATTGAGCTAAAGGATGTTGAACACATTCTAATTGATGAACAACAAGTGCAAGCAGTGATCCGTTCCTTACCTTAAAGCTGAGAGCATATGAAGGTGCATCTGACCCATAATGAGAACATTAAGACTTTTAAAGATGTCATGCGCCATCTTGAGTTAGAAGAGGATTGCCTCATGGCGGCAAAATCAGAAACCGACATCTATTATGCTGGTTCTAGCTCACATGGGGCTTCGAGCTTCAAGCGTAAGCGCGTCGAAAGGTTCATGAAATGGAAAGGCAAGGGAGCAAGTTCTTTAGGTAAGAAACCAAAATTTAATTAATATGACAAAGGAAAGAGTTCTTTTGGTAAGAAGATGTCGAGGGTGAAATACTACAACTATAGCAAGAAAGGCCACTTCGCTTGCGATTGTGGTAAGCCAAAGAAGGTAAACTCCTCTTACATTTTTGAGAATTTTGTCTATGTGTCAAGTTCTGTATTTTTTAATTGAGTCTAATCCTTTGTGAGCTATAGATTCGGGAGCAACAGACCATGTAGCGAAAGGACAGAGATGCCTTCATGGAGTTCCGACGGGTTCCGACAGGAAGAAAATGGATCTATGTAGGGAATAACTCTAAAGCTAAAGTTAAAGGGATTAGCACCTGCTAGTTGATGATACGGGGTGGACGCACATTGTTCCTACATGACGTGTCATATGCTCCGGAGATTCGTTGGAATTTAGTGTCTGTATTAGTATTGGTTAAACTTGATTTTAATTTGAACTTCCATAATAGTAGTGTTGATTTGTATTTGAATATGAATTACTATAGTTGTGGATACTTTTTGGATGGTTTTATTGCATTAAATTTTAACTGTGGTGATGTTAACGCTTGTTATTCCATATTTGCATTTTCCAATTCCTATGAAAATGATGTGAATGTGTGACATGCTAAACTTGGTCATATTGGCCAACAACGAATACAAAGATTAACCAAAGAAGGCTTATTAGGCAATATTAAAAAAGTTGATTTTACCTATTTACAAGCATTGCCTGGCTGGGAAAACAACAAGGAAACCATTCGGAAAAGGGTACAAGAGCTGAGTTTCCTTTGCAACTAATCGATTCTGACATTTGTGGTCCAATGAATGTAAGAGCAAGGCATGGGGCTGTGCATTTCATCACATTCATAGATGATTATACTTGATTTGGATATGTTTATTTGATTTCTCATAAATCTGAGGCATTAAGTTGCTTCAAGAAATTTATGAACTTGGTAGAACATCAATTAGATAAGAAAATAAAAATGGTTAGATTTGATCGAGGTCGAGAATATTTATTTGATGAGTTCATAAATCTATGTGATGAAAATGGAATAGAAAGACAGTTGCCTATTCTATATACTCCTCAACAAAATGGTGTTGCTGAGAGGAGAAATAGAATCCTATTGGAAATGGTTAGGTCTACGATGGCACAAGCTAACTTACTCATCATTTTTTGGGATGATACTTTGTTAACTGTTGCCTATGTACTTAACCATGTGCCTTCTAAATCAGTTACTTCCACTTCGTATGAGTTATGGATAGGTAGAAAACCCGATTTAAGTTTTCTTAAACTTTGGGGTTGTACTACTTATACTCATGAGCCCTCTCATAAATATGAGAAACTGGGTCACAAAGGTAAGAAGAGTATTTTCATAAGATACTCAGAGCACTCAAAATAGTATATGTTTATAGGTAAGTAAGAAAGTGGGAGTATAACTGAATTTGAATCACGAGATGTTACATTCTTAGAGAATGAGTTTCCTAAGAAGGGCGAAATAGGTGAGGACTACTCACTATTTGAAACCTTGGATCCTAATAATGTAATTGATGAAGTTCGTCCAAGTGGAAGCAATGTGAGAAGTGAGGAATTAAATTCGACTCAATCTCAATTGCAACCGTTTAATGAGACGATACTGTCATTATTTATTCCAAATGGGAGCAAAATGGAGAATAATGTACCACGTGTACAATCTCTCATACGGCGAACAAGTCGTAAAAGTGTTCCCCGACAATATTTTGACATTGAAGGGGAAACTTTTATGGTCGCTCCACGGGATAAAGATGAGCCAATGAATATAAATGAGGCTCTAAGTTGCCCTAATAAGGAAAAATGGATAGATGCAATGGAAGAAGAAATGGAGTCAATGAAGTCAAACCATGTTTGGGAACTGATTGATCTTCCAAAAGGACGCAAAATTATTGGAAACAAATGGATTCTCAAAATAAAGTGAAAAGTTGATGGCTCAATAGAAAGATATAAGGCTCGCCTCGTGGCAAAATGGTATAATCTACAGGAAGAAATTGATTATGAGGAAACTTTTTTTCCTGTAGTGAGATTTACTTCAATTCGCCTTATTCTGGCAATAGTGGCAAGTATGGATCTTGAATTACATCAAATGGATGTAAAGACTGCTTTTCTAAGTGGAGAATTAAAAGAAGAAATTTACATGGAGCAACCCGTTGGCTTCATTGTGAAAGGCCAAAAACAAAAAGTATGTCGACTTTTGATATTGATATATAGCTTTAAGCAATCTTCAAGATAATGATGTACACGTTTTCATAATGCCATAGTGGCTTATGATTTTACAATGATTGATGAAGATCGTTTCGTATATATCAAAGGATCCAAAAATCAATTTGTGATCTTATGATTATATGTTGATGATATACTGATTGCCGGAAGCAATATGGAGTTGGTTAATACTGTTAAAAGTTGGTTATCGTCCAATTTTGAGATGAAAGATATGGGTAAAGTTGCATATATTCTTGGAGTTAAAATTTCAAGAGATCGTTCTAAGAGATTATTGTCTCTTTCGCAATAGACTTATATCAATAAAGTTCTTGAACGATTTTGTATGCATGACTGTAAACCTATGGATATTCTATTGCAAAAGATGAAGGATTGAGTCGTAGGTTGTGTCCTAAGACTCCACAAGAGAAGGAACAAATGAAACGTGTTCCTTATGCTAGTGTTGTTAGGAGTTTATTGTACGCTATGATGTGTATAAGACCTGACATATGTTTTGCAGTTGGAATGATAAGTAGATACCAATCCAATCCAAATGAAGCACATTGGAAAGCCATCAAAAGAATCATAAGGTATCTAAAGGGTACTGCTGATTGTTCTTTGAGTTATCAAGGAAAGGATCTGCGACTTGAAGGCTACTCAGATGCCGACTAGGGAAGAGATTTAGACGAAAAGAAATCTACTTTTGGATTTGCATTCTTACTGAATAATGACGTCATATCTTAGAGCAGTAAGAAATAAACATGTATAGCATTATCCACCATGGAAGCCGAGTTCGTGACATTGTTAGCAGCAATACTTGGCTTAAGAGATTTTTGGATCATTTAGGTGTTGTTGAGCATGCTACAAGCTCATTGTTAGTCAATTGTGATAGCCAAGCAGTGATAGCATACACCAAGGATTCGAAATATCATGGCAAGACTAAACATATAGATACCGAGTATAATTTTGTTAAAGATATGTTAGCACGAAAAGATGTGACCTTGCAGTACATATCTATGCATAGAATGATAGCAGATTCTATGACGAAGTCAATTCCTAAAGATGTTTTCATTGGTCATGTAAAATCTCTAGGACTACGTAGATTCTGATGTACTGAATATTGTAATTTCCCTGAATGTTCATATTTAAATGAAATTGTTATATCATTGTTAATGTCTATGATTTTTTTTTTTGATATTTATGCATCTTAAAACTTGGTGTATTATGTCAAGAAAGTATGTCAGACAGATAAGATTAACCCACTCACACAAGTAATTGCCTCTAGTTACTGTGTGATAAATAGAAATGAAATAATTTTTAAGCTTATTATCTAAGTGATAATCGAGAGCTCAAGCTTAAAATATAAATGTCGCCTTAGCTAAGTGTTAAGATGAGGACATAACATTTACTATGTCTGAAAGTAAAATAATCCACATATTTTACTTTATCTGTCTTTGATGCCAGATGTGAGTTCTAATGGATTCTTTAGAAGAGTAGATACGTGAACTCAAGTTTAGACATTGAGTATGTCTAAACTATCATTTGTACGGTATTAAATGTAAAGACATACGCTCCACGGGAAAGGAGTTAATACCGCAATACGTATTTCATACTAAGTATGCATGAGACGACAGATAAGAGTGGCAAAAGTGTTTGATCTCAACTTTATGCTGTGTGAGACTTTTGAGGATATAAGTTCCTCATTTAGTACCCTCACGACTCTGACTTATTTTCAAAGTTTCTATTCAGTGTTCGCTATCTTAGGGTGTTGCCAATGGTCATGAATGATTCGATCTAATGGGGCATTTCTAGAAAAGTGAGCTAGATTGAAATAGAGAGGTTTAAGGAAGGAGGAAGATCAATTTATTTATGATGTCACATCCTATTTTTGTATTCACAGATCGATCAATTATGATTGTGAGTAAATCATAGTTGTGAATACAATATACGAGATACTAAATCACATCCTATTTTGTGTTCACAGATCGACCAATTATGATTTTGAGTAAATCATAGTTGTGAATACAATATATGAGATACTAAAAGAGATCAAAAGAGATATAAATGTGTTTGATTGATTTAGGGTACTGCATACTATATCTACTCGAAAATGTTATGCCTAATTTGAGCTGCTATGTATTCCTAATAGATGCATGGCAACGAGCTCTCAAAGTATACTGGTCACACGGATTATTTGCTAGCATGAATATTACAAAAAAGAGAGAGTTAATATTTAGCCCATCATGTGCTAGTAGGAGATGATGAGTTTTGTGCATAAATGGGCCGCCCATGATGGGCTAACCCAGCCCATGAAAGAAAATAACCACAAATGACAGTTATTTTATGGGAACAAAAGTGTGAAGAAGAAAAACTTATGCGTTTTTTTGTAAGTGCTTGTGGTTTACTATCAGAAACATTGACTCTCACTTCAAAACAAAGAGAAAAAGCGACTTTGTTCGACAATTGAAGGATTACTCTCTCTCTCTCTCTCTCTCTCTCTCTCTCTCTCTCTCTCTCTCTCTCTCTCGGCTACAATAGGTGCATTTAATCTGTGACAAAGAGGTATGTTTGTTTACGTAATATGCTTCGTTGGATCGGTGATTCAAATATAAAATGGGTACGTTTTCCGTATTTTTGTATTATGTTTAGAAATTTGTTTCCTTCAAGACTGAAAGAGGGAGGGAAGAATGCGGCTTGAATTCAAAGATAAGGATGCATGTGCCTAGAAATCCTGACTTCCTCTTCTTCTTAGTCTTTTTCTTGCTTTTTTTTAAATATATATATTATATCTTGTCATCTTTTTTCTTTTTAAATTTTACACATTAGTGCCACGTGTCCTGAGAAAGTAATAAAAAAGCCACGTTATCATTTTTCATTAATCAAATTAGATGGAATTAATAGAATGATTTGATTGGACTCGATTGCACGTTCTGAAAGTATTATGACTTTAGATTGCACTTTCATAATAAGTTCTAAAATCGATACACCTATCCCTTTCTGTTTTATAAGCTTCCCATTTTGATGTGGATGCTTATGCATGCCGCTCACCCAAACGAGTATCTGGCATCTAGTTTGTGTTCCTTTAACAAGGAGAAATCTGCTGATAAAATTTCACTACAAAAAAACTTCTTTTTTCCAACGAAATTTCCAACGAAAAATTAGGAAAAATTCGTTAGAAAATGAATTTTCAACGAATTTTCCAACGAAAAAAAATTCATTGGTAATTCTTTGTCACAAATTTTTCCAACGAAAAATTTTAATTTTCGTTGGAAATTTCCAACAAAATTTTTTTTGTTGGAAAATTCATGGCTAAATTCGTTGGAAATCACTACCAAAAAATAACTTTTTTCCAACGAAAAATTTGGAAATCCAACGAAATTTCCGACGAACAAAAATTCGTCAAAAAAATTTTTCCGACAAAAAATATAAATTTTTGTTGGTAATTTCCGACGAAATTTTTTCGTTGCAAAATTCATAACTAAATTCGTTGCAAAGTTTTGCTAATTATTCGTTGCAAAAATGTGGCAATTTTTTTTGGTTGAAAAATCGTGGCAAAATTAGTTTCGTCGTGACAAAAATCATGTGGCGAGGGCTAGCCTTGTCGCCGGCGAGCTCGAGGTCGCCCAGATCTGGGCGAGCTCGAGCTCGCCTAGATTTGGGCGAGTTCTAGGCGACCTCGAGCTTGTCTGCCATGGCGAGCCTTCTGGGCGAGCTCGAGGTCGCCGGCCATGGCGAGGGCCGAGCTCGCCATGGCCAACGAGCTTGAGGTCGCCCAGATCTGGCCAAGTTCATCAGAACCACTGTCTTCGCATACACCTCAAGATCTTCACATTCACTAATCTCAATGTCCATGGAATGTGAAACCCCTCCGTCCTGCCTCAACTTCTCGGCGAAGTATCGGCTCTTCTTCGACAAAACCCGCCTATGCACGTCCATGGAAACCCTGAACCCGTCCCGTGAGATCACCATGAGCCTCACATCGCCCGATCCAAACCCCATATCACCATTCCAATCGACACTGTTTGCCACGACGTTATTGACAAACGGCGCCTTGGATAGGATCTTCGATAGTCTGGACTTGAGGTCATTGGAGAACTCCAGGCGGTGTTGCTCTTGGGACATCATCTCGAAGAGGGTCGGACGAGTCAAGGCTTGCCGAGCCGACTCGGAGGAGGAGGAGGAGAAGAAGTGGGGCGGCAAAGGGGACGAGAGGGTCTTAGAAGGAGAAGAGGAGGGAGAGCCAAGAGCCCCTCTTACCAGAGAATGAGCATTGGCCGTGGCTCTTGAAGGAGAGAAGGAGAGAGCCTAGTCGGGGATGAAACCTTGCTTTATCATTGCAGAGACCTCTCTTGTATTGGAATGGAGGAGAGCACCGGCGAGTGTGAGGAAGTTGGGGGGCGTGGGGTTTGGGAAGGACGACGGGGCCACAACATCGGCTGACCCTGACGAGCGACGTTCGACCCACATCGGTGGCTGGGCGCTACCGTCATCACCACCGCGATCTCCCTGCCCCATTCGCACGTTCCTGAGAGCATTGGTGTGTCTTCCTTTTCTATAATGTATAATTTGATTTTTCGTCGCAAAATTCGTTGAAAATTTCTAACGAAACATTTTTCGTTGGAAATTTCCAACGAATTTTCCCACGAATTTAAAAAATGCCGAACAATACCGGGTTTTTTTGAATTCGTCGCAAAATTCGTTGGAAATTTCCAACGAATTTTGCAACAAAAAATTTTTCATCGCTAATTTCCGACGAATTTTACTTTTCATTGGAAAATTTGTGAAGAAAATTTTTTCGTCGCAAATTTTCGCGGAAAAAATTCAGTTTTTTTGTAGTGTTTGCCGCGGTGAGATTGCAGATTAATCATCAGAAACAAAACACACAGCCAAAAAAGTAAGAAATTTTCGAACTCTTCATTCGCATTGCTTGTTCGATTATTGCATGAAAATGTACTAAATACATTGGCAATGTGTCAAGCTCTGCCGTCTCCTCCAACGTCTTGACTTGGAAATCATGTCCCATCTGAAGATTTGATCCCCCAAATGCTTCCATCAAAGAAACGAAGGAAAAATGAGTGTATATCCAAGCATCAATAGATCCATTATCATACCAAGAATACATGAATTGAAGGTCTTAAACAACTAAAGAATGGGCAAGCATCGAATCACGGAATATAATACATACGGCACGGCATGCTCAAACATGTCTGCATCTGCAAATTTGTACGACTGTTATGGAAAACATGCATTTTACTAGTGATGACACAGTCCTCATATATAGGCTTCTCCGAAAATGCTCGGTAGTCGATTAGGTACATACAATCATAAGCCTCGTATTGCTCCCTAGAGTTTGCTAGAGAACAACTTCTGTTCCGGTTCTTATACTTAAAAGAATGACACGAATAGCTAATAGAGCATTCGCGTCATTGCCAAATTAATACATGCTAGAAAGGAGGACAAGATAGACAGTCCTAATGTCAATGACAACTGAAGTATAGGAGTTGTTTGTTGCTTCAATGGAGTGAATTTCAGAGTTAGATCATTCCATATGTGCACAAAGGAGACGATGCACAAACTGGGAATTTTTTGCAGACGAATCTCGAGATATCGTATGGTCTCATACAGAGAAAACTTGTTGCTAGGTAACGGTGAAGGAGGTTTCACCTGTTGCAATCAGCACCAGGTTCAGTTGGGGTGTCGAATTGATATCCGCAATCCAGAGTGACCTTTTTGGCAAGCTCGGACTTGACCCCTACAAAGGCGGAATCTCGTGGTAACATCGGCACAGAATCTTGGGTCCATCGTTGACAAACGCCATGATGTCCGCCAAGGCGTCCACACCCTTGCAACACTTGGGACTCGGTGGAAGCGGGGCTGCGCCCAAAGCATATTTTATACAGGGAGCTGCATGTCCCAAGGCCTCCTGACATGTTGTTGAGTTCACTGGGATGGAACTCATGAACATGATGATCAAGAAGAACACAACTTCAGGAGCCAATTGGCGATTCGACGTTTTGCTTCCCATTTGCTCTCTGTTTTCTCTTGGGGGTTCTGTTAGTTCTACAATTCGGGTTGAAGGAAGGGCATTGTTTTGCTCTTTCTATAGGGAAAAAAAATGCAAAGAAAGCTCGAGCCAATTGCCAAATGGAGTATTAGGTATGTTGTCGAGAGGATTTGGTAACCACCACTACAAAAAAACTGGATTTTTGCCACGAAAATTTGTGACGAAAAAATTTTCATCGCAAATTTATGATAAATTTTCCAAAGAAAAGTAAAATTCGTTGGAAATTTCCAACGAAAACTTTTTCGTCGGCAAATTCGTTAGAACTTTCCAATGAATTTTTTTTCGTTGTAAATTTCCAATGAATTTTCCAATGAATTCAAAAAAACCCGGTATTTTACAGCATTTTTTATATTCGTTGGAAAATTCATTGGCAATTTCCAACGAATTTTTATTTTCCAGGCAATTATTTTAGTGTGTACAATTTTCGTTGGAAAATTTGTTGGAAATTTCCAACGAATTTTCCAACTAATTCAAAAAAACCCGGTATTGTTCGGCATTTTTTATATTCATTGGAAAATTCGTTGGAAATTTCCAACGAATTTCAATTTTCCAGGTAATTATTTTAGTGTGTACAATTTTCGTTGGAAAATTCGTTGGAAATTTCCAACGAAATTTCCAACGAATTTCAATTTTCCGGGTAATTATTTTAGTGTGTACAATGTTCGTTGGAAAATTCGTTGGAAATTTCCAACGAAATTTCCAACTAATTCAAAAAAAAACCTGGTATTGTTTGGCATTTTTTATATTCGTTGAAAAATTCGTTGAAAATTTCCAACGAATTTTCCAACGAATTAAAAAAAAAACCTATATTGTTCAACGAATTAAAAAAAAACTCTCAATTTCCACATTCTCTCTCTCTCACCCCCCTTCACCCTTCACCCGCACGTCCTTTTTCCCTTTCTTCTTCTTCCTTTCTTTTTTCTTCTTCTTATTTTTCTTCGGTTGTTGGGCGAACTGTCCGCCGCTTGCCGTCGCGCTGCGTTCGTCGTGCCGCGGCCTCCACATCAGTTGAGCGTCGCCATGTGAGCCGCCGGCTGGCCAGCCACCACCCTCGTCTCGACCCCCCTTGCTCTCTCTCTTTCTCTATCTTCTTGGATTGGGGACGACGAGCCGCTTCTACCTTTCCGTTCACCGTCGCCGCCTCATCTTGCTGTCGCCCTCCGCCAAGGACCAGCCGAGCTGCGCGACCGCCAACCGCCTCGGCTCGCCGTCAGCCCAGCCATCCCGTCTCTCTCTCTTTTTTTGGTTGGGAACTTTTCACCTTGCCGCTGCCGCTGGTGACCTCGAGGTCGCCCAGATCTGGGCGAGCTCGAGCTCGCTGACCATGGCGAGCGTTCTGGGCGACCTCGAGCCCTCGCCGGCGATGAGCTCGAGCTCGCCTAGATCTGGGCGAGCTCGAGCTCGCTGACCATGGCGAGCGTTCTGGGCGACCTCGAGCCCTCGCCGGCGATGAGCTCGAGCTCGCCCAGATCTGGGCGAGCTCGGCCCTCGACGACGATGAGGTTGGCCCTCGTCGGCCATGGCGAGGGCCGAGCTCGCCATGGCCGGCGAGCTCCAGCTCGCCCAGATCTGGGCGAGCTCGGCCCTCGCCGGCGGCGAGGGTGATTTTTCGATCAACAAAAAAAAAATTTCCATGGAAAAAAATTTCCACGATTTTTCCACCAAAAAAAAATTTGTAGTTTCCAACAAAAAAAAATTCGTCGGAAAAAAAATTCGTTTCCAACGAATTTAGCCATAAGTTTTCCAATGAATTTTCCAACGAAAAAAAATTCGTCGCAAATTTCCAACAAAAATTGAAATTTTTCGTTGGAAAAATTTCCGACGACTTATTACCAACGAATTTTTTTTTGTTGGAAAATTCGTTAGAAATTCGTTTTCCAACGAATTTTTCTAAATTTTTCGTTGAAAATTTTGTCGGAAAAAACATGTTTTTTTGTAGTGCACTTTCTATGTTTCGGGTTCTTTGTTTCCATAATTTGTAAATCTATTTAGGCAGCATTCGATCCTCTGGATTTCTAACCATAATAGGGTTAATATGAGTGTATAAGGTAAGATTTAAAATCTAATAAAAGCTCGGCTATGACAAGAAGAATGTAAACAAGCTACAGCAATATCAACGAGGTAAATTATTTAATGAATGCCAAATCTAGTATGAGAGAGAAAATATGATCATTTGCCTTTGCGATTTCAAAAAGCGTATTACTTCAACTCTCTCTCCTGCTTCATTTTAATTCTTATTTTTTTGTGTTATTTCCCCCTCTTTTTTATTTTCTCCTTTATTCCCTTCCATCATTTCTTAATAAAATTTATTGAACAATAAACCATCCTAATATACCTAAAATATGTAATAAAATAAATACTATATATATTCAATTCAAATATATAAATAAAAATAGGAATAAATGGAAACAAAAAATATTTTCATTTTTTATTTATAATTTTCTTTTTTATATTAGAATTCAAATACTATTTACTTTTAAAATTTTTTTAATTTCATTAATTTAAGAAATTTGTTATTCAAGAAAAATAGCTTTTTATACCATGTATATAAAAAATCTCATCCACCTTTATCCCACCACTCCCATGGAATATTTTTATACATGTTATATTCTTCTTATATTCAACTTTATCCCGATACGGGATGCAATATATTTTATCATATTCTGAATTTTATCCTGATTACCAAAGGTAGCCTTAGGTACTTTACGATGGATTCTTTGATGTTCAACTTGGCGATATTTCCATCAATAGGAAATGTTGGGTTGTTTTCATACTTCGTCCACTTTGGTCTTGGCCAAAAGGTAGAGAAAGTCAAATTTTTACACTTTATCCGAATACAAATATTCTTATCTTCCATGAAAGGAGGAAAAAGATCATCGATAAGATTGGATCGTTCAGATCCATTGTTGAGGATTGTGGAAAAATGATGTTTTATGGATTCAGGAAGCTAATGAAAAGAAAACTTTCGACCTCATAAGACCTGCAAATAACAGGAAATTTGGCATACTCAGAGTCATAATTTCTGTCTGAATTTCGAATACCAACCATTTCCCTGTATTAGTCTATGGTTTCCTGTAAAATGTTTTATGGGTCAAGATTCGTATCGGGACTTCATGGTACTCTCCTCCCTCGAGTCTCTTCACTCGACCGAAACCCCTGAAATTCTGAATAAACATACCAATCTCTATTTTATGGACCTTAGTATAGGCGTATAACCATAACAAACGTCAATACCAGATTCCAGGCACTTGTACTGCTTCAGCCAAGCTGTTTGAACCAGGATGTTTGATACCAGAACGACCAGGAGCAAGCTAAATTCATGTCAGTAATACAATTCATCAACATGGAACAAAGAATATAAACGTGTCAAGCACCGATGCGAAATTCTCTCTCGAAAACTCGCTTGGGGCTTCAAAAAACAACTTCCTAATTGCTTATATGTACCCCAAGTGGCAGGAAATAAAGAAGGTTCATCCTACATTTGCAATTTTTGATGTGGAAAATGCACATGAAGTTGACATTTTACAATTCCAGTGATGATGGCACCGTGAGATCTTGCTCAAATTGGAAATCATGCCTTGACGAATCTTGAACCTGTGCGGCGAACTGCAAGTTCCAAAGCACATCCTCGACTGATGGCCTAGTACTTTGCTCCTCCGACATGCACCTAATGCAAATATCCATCATTATTCTGAGTGATTCATCTGAACAGTCCTTTTGCAATGTGTGATCGACTATGCTCCTTCGCGCCCCATCATCAGCTGACAAGCTTACTTGTACCTGCAAAAGAATAAAGTGGTAGAAGTCTTGTGATATTTGACTAGGAATGACAATTGCTGCTTTTTTGTGGCTTATTAAATTGCATCATTTGTGTCACTTGCCCAAGTTACAATGACACCTTCCACTTGCGATATCTGATTCTAAGGACCGCGATGAAGCTGAAAAAGAAAAGTACTTACAAGATCTTTCAAAAGACGAACTTCATCATTGGATGTGATTGGCCTTCCCGCTATGAGTTCTAGCAAAATCACTCCTATTTCATAGACATCACTCTTTTCATTATCTTTTCCCCTGCATAAATGAAGAATACTAGGTCAGATTCTCATACATGAAACGCCTGGATGAGTGAGACAACATTACAAAGTGCACACGAATGTCTTCAAGAAAATCGAAGGTGATGTTGAAGGGGCCACTTTGTTGCGGATAGCTTGTAAGAATTTTCCTAACGTGGGCTTCGTTAATTGAAATTAACTAAATTAATTTGGTCTAATAAAGGTAAGATATATGGGTTCTTAATAAGTCTAATGTGGGACTGGCTAGTGTGGGCCGAATACGGCCTGACCTGTAATAAGAGGGCCCGTGGTCGAAAACTCTATAAATAGCGCTCAAGTTCCTCCCCTAACTTGATGATGCACAATTTGACTCACATAAGTATTTAGAGAGAACTTTCTTCTCGTGAGTGGCAATCTCAGTAGATCAATGTTCTAACGAAGGGGATAAGGGAGAAACACTTGAGTTCCTGTTTGGAAACCGTCGCAAATTCCGCGTCAAGTTCGATGGATTCCAAACCAGGTACGCGAATCGATAATCTCTCCATTAACGTGTTTTCGGTTTCTGTTTATGGTGATTTTGGGCGTGCCATTTTCGTGGCCTACATAGCTGACCAGAACGGATGAACTAGAACATGCAGTTGCATCAAGATAATGCCTTTTCTTTACTATTTCTCAGATTAGAAAGGAGAAGATAAGCTGAAGGGAAGGAATTAGGGGAATCACTCCAATGACAAATTCATGCTATACCTCGTCTGGTTACTTCCTTTGGCTCTGGGAACACGAGAACTTGCCTGAAGGAAAGTTGTGGCAAAGAAATGTTCAGTATCCACCGCCAAGCACACTATATTAATATGCATTTCTTATTATTGTTGTAATTACCCACCGGTCCACAATCTTCTGATAAGAGGGGCAGATTATATTTGCTGAGCTTAATGTGAAGATTGTGATCCAACTGAACATCTGTAATCTTCATGTTATTGGAGTGCACGCCGGGCACGATTCCCATATGCAGAAACTGAATACCCTTCACGATCTCCATAGCAGCTACAATTCTCTGAGTCCAAGAAAATGTTGTCCTTGAATGTCCTCCTGAGGGAAGAGATGAATATATTACTTTGTTGAAGATGCGAGAAGGAAAAGCACATTCTCCAAGTACAAGTAGTCTTTTAGTCCTAGACTTCTAATTCTTAAAAGCAAAAACAAGTGATTAGTGCGCTATATCCGCCAAACATGTCCTAGAGGAGCTCTGGAGAGTCAAGTTTGATGGTAATTGAATAACATGCATGCAACAAGATATTAAGATGACTACCATAATTTAATGAAGGTGGGCATTTTATTTGCTATTTACAAACTTTCACTACTCTAAACTAATCACACTGTACGAAATGATTTTGTAAGGATGATTTTAGGAAATCACTTTACCAGAAATTTGGTCTCTGAGCGTCCCATTCACAGCAAATTCAAACAGAAGGTAGATTCTGCAGACAATGGAATCATCGGGGTAGCACTCGAAGCAGTGTCCAAGAGCACTAAGCAAATTTTCATGTCTGAGCTTAGAGATCCTCTCGATGATGGGCATATAGTACTGAGGACTGTGTCTTTTTGCCATTTTGATGCTTCTGACAGCAAAAGGAGTGCCGTCTGCTAGCCTACCTTTGTATATCTGAGAACATGATTAAAAGAAAGAAAGGAAGTCATAATCCCAACTGTATTTAATGATAGTATGCATGCTGCAATTTCAGTTCCACTGTCATCTGCCGAAACTTCTCCATAGTAAAGATAATAATAATTAATTTAACTTGTTCCAGATGGTGTATGTGTATGCTCATCGGCTCTCAGAAGAATATTTCCTGTAAATGAATCTAACTATGTTTTCCTTTGAACGTCGTGTTCTTGGGGAGATGTAATGGCAACTTTTCTATTCTGTGCAATCCAGCACTATCAATTTACAATGATTGCATGTCAAACTTGCTAAATTTGTTAAGAGCTCGAGACTATGCAGGCAAAAATTGTCAGATGGCATGTAGTATATAACGAAAATGACTAGGATATAGAAACAAGATGGTTATGATTAATCCTGTTCAAGAAAATGTATACCTGATGATGGGAACCGTCTTTCAATAAACATGTATTATCGAAGTTATTCGTAGCATTCTTGAGCTCCTCCAAAGCAAATGTCCGGTAGGCTGGAATGCTGGCTCCCATTTTCATTGTCTGCGATATGTATCCTGAAGGCAGTAGAAGTTAGTATTGGGATAAAACAGAGACAAATTTTGAATGGCTCAGCTTTTGAAAACCAAAAATGAATAGCGCATTCAAGAATTGACTGCAAAATTTCCAAAACTTTATCTGTTACTTGGACTGCAGTTTTAATAACATGGAACTGAGTGCATGGTAAATCTATTTAAAAGAACATTTGAACTTCACCTGAAAAATTATTCCTAATTTATTTTCGGTCTTATCCTCACAATTCGCAACATGGATTCTTAGTCTATAATAGTCAATAATAATTGGAACCAAAAATGGTAAATAAGGATCTTACTTGCATCAGAAAGCAGCTTCACATTACATATGGTCAACGCCTTCTCTGTTATCAATTGCGCCGTAGGCGGCTTAACTTCACTTCTTTGTTGTAGCCTCATAAAAGCCAAGAAAAATAGCAGTGCCATAGCTGTGACTGCTCCAACAATTCCTCCAACTACACCAAACACAAGAGCTGCTTTAGCTTTACCTTTTCTTTTCTCACTCTTCTGCTGCGGAGGCAAAACATCAACTGCCAGAGCCTCATTGTGGCAGAAAACCAATGGGCGTTGCTCCTGATCTTCATTTTTCAGGCAGTTCTTGGAATAAAGAACAACCTTAAACTCAGATTTGAGGCAAGTTGGCAAGTCTCCTGTCAAGAGGTTGTAAGAGATGTTCACAAATGCAAGTTCAGGACTACAGGACATGTTCTGCAAGAGCATTCCTGTGAACTTGTTCCCACTAATGTCAAGATACCTCATTGAAGGAAGAGACATCAGCGGTGGCAAAAAGGGCCCCACAAATCCATTCAGTGAAACATCAAACTTCTGGAGCTGATAAAAGGATCTTAGCTTCTCAGGAATGCCAAGTGCAAATTTGTTCCTGCTGAAGTTTAGGGAGACCAATCTGGTGGATAAGTTAGGAAAACGTGGCCCAAAGTGGTTGTTATCTAAATCAAGAACTTGAAGATTAGTCAACTTGTGAAGATCAGGAATGTCCCCAGATAAGCCATTTCCTGAGAGAGCCAGAACCCTGAGTGATTCCATAGATGAAAATGTACTTGGAAGTGACCCATTCAAAGAGTTGTTCCTTAAACTCAAGACAGCCAGGAGTAAAAGAGAGCTGAGCCAACTGGGTACTTGACCCACCAACCTGTTGTGATCAATTATGAGAGTCTGAAGATTCTTCAGATGAGAAACCTCCTCAGGAATTGCACCATAGAAGCTGTTGAAGCTCATGTTCAATATTTCAAGAGAAGATAGATTCCCAACAACATTAGGTATAGGCCCTCCAAGCCCAAGAGAGACCAGAGAGAGGACTCTCAGGCTTGAAAAAGCAGTGAGAGTGGAAAAGAAATCAAAGGTGGAAAAATGCTGAGGGAGTGGGAAAATCCCATCTTGGCCATTGATCTGCAACTGAGTTAAGCTGTCTTCATAGCAGACTAATGTGTAGGATGGGGTTGGGTCAATGTTGCACAAGTCTGTGGTTTTGTAGAAGCTGCTCAGAGCTGGTGGGTATTGGAAGAGCTTCTGGACTCTGAAAAGAGCTTGTGATTGAGTGTGTTCGAGCTGAGCTGACTGGTGGATTGAACTTGATATCACCAAAAGGACAAGTAGAAATGGATTGAATGCTTGTTTGGCCATGAGAGACAGAGATTTTAAGATGGAAACGGAAAAATTTCAAGAGATCTTGAAGAACTGTCAAATGAATGGATTGAACTCTCTCTCTCTCTCTCTCTCTCTCTCTCTCTCTCTCTCTCTCTCTCTCTCTCTCTCCCTCTCAGAGTTCTGCTGTCTGGTGAGAAGTTATTTAGTTAGCTTGAATGCATAAAAGAATGTATGTACAAGGGAATAAAGTAAGCCATGTTCCCCTACCGGACAAGACAAATGCGCAGTACAGCGTGTCAATAAACAAGCTTTATTGTGGATGTTAACTATTTGTTGAATGGAAATATTATTGCACTCGAGCAAGACCAAATCTAGACCTTTACTTCTTGGAACCGTGAAAACTCATTGACCAAAAACAAACCAGATTCCGCAGTCATGAGCAAAATCTCACAGTAGATGGAAAGGTATTACAGTATATAGAAGGGTGACGACAATTTTTTTCTTTTCTTTTACTTTTAAAAATTTTGGGTATGTATTGATGTCAGAAACCGGCACATTCCACCAGATGAAAAGGTGTTACAGTATTTTGAGATTTCCAAATTTTCAGAGGATTAAAGTGGTCTAATCCACATGGGAGGAGATTAACTGCTTGGACATATAAGATGGCTTGATTGTTAATTTCCAACATTATGATGATCATTGGCATGTCATGAAATTGTTAGCTCAGAAGCTGGAGATTAATTATTGAGCTTCACGGATCGAATGTAAATTGTTCTGTGTCAGGATCTTTGAAATAGCTGAAAAGCCCAAACCACCTAATCGATTCTTGAGATTTGCAAGATGTTCTATGCAACTCATATCCCGTCAACATTTAGTTGGGATGTTCTGTTTTCAATGACGGACTATGATGGGCTGGGAATCATATCAGAAGGTATTAAGTTATTGCCCACTTGGTTGATGGAAAAAAATTGCAGCAGATAAAATACAGGGAATGGTATGGAACAGTAACTTCTTCTGTTCAATATCATGCCAACAACAACCAAACAATAAAACCAGTATAGACATAATTAATCAAAACGGGAAAGAATAACTTTTTGGGTTACCGAAAGTATAACATAACGGGACCATAGTTATCCTCACTGTCGTCTTATTGCAATGAGGATGATAAAATAGAAAGTCTCACGTTATTATTTTTTTTTTTTTGGTAAAGTAGTCTCACGTTATTTATATGACCAAAAATGAAAAAAATCTCATAGTCTCTAAGGTAAAGGACAAGTGTGTGTGGGTTGAAGGGTATCACGAGAAAGATGAGGACAAAATCAGATGACAAGGCTGTCAGTGAATTAACAAAGGTTTGGTCTCCTCAGTGTTCCTCAACTGTACCCATTGCGTTTGCTATCTCTGTCTTCTCTCTCCTTCTCTCCTTCCACATGATAAGATTCATTTGATTGAGATGAGTGGATTTTTGTGACCACACTCTGTATGTATGTTGAGCACGAGCTTCACAGTGCTTTGCTGTATCTTGCTGCTCAGCAGCAGCAGCAGCTCAATGATTGGTTCTCCATTGCTAACACTAGTGAAATGAACAAAAAAGAGGGAACAAAAACAGCAGATTGGGGTCTTCCAATCGTGACGATCCATCGACCTAAGACGAAGAGAAAAAGTTGTCTATTTTATTAAGTTATTTTTTTTGGTAACCCAGGAACCCCCGCACGGCCGACAGTCGGAGGGGTAAACCTGGGGTAATGCTAGCGCAGGACCCACCGCCACGGCGCCACACTTATACCAGGTTAGAGTTTGAACTCCAATCCCTTTGTGGGGAGACAAGAATGCAAGCCAACGCAACCACTACGGGCGATGGTTATTTTATTAAGTTATTCAATTAAACTTATACCAATAATTCGTTATTAGAGCAGATAGCAACAATCGTTTCATCCAACATGTGTAGTTTTGATTTTCTAATGGATTTATACTTTCCATTAATGAAATTTTTTTTAAGGATGATCTGTTTCAAGATGAGTAAGTTCTAGATGTGGAATCCGGAACCTACCCTATTATAATTGATTTTCAGTTTTTGGAACCTGAAACCTACCCTATTTGTGTTGGAACCTGTTTTGGAACCTTCCATGTTTTTCAATGTCTACCCAAGAACATGTTTTCCTTATGTTCCTTTATCTAATTTCATTTTTTTCCAACAAAATAATATAAGTAGCAATAAAACGATTCAAAGTACCTTACCAAAAAAAAACTATTCAAAGTAAAAGATGAATAATAAAAATTATTATCCGCCAAAATCAATAATCTATAAGATGAGTAATAAAAATTACTATCTACCAAAAGCAACAATCCAAAATATAGTAATAGTATGATCTACAGTTTTTTTTTTTAAACACAAGCTAAAAATCGATTCCAAAACCGGTCTGGGTGGGTCTTCACTTGGAATCGGGAACCGGACCAATTCCAACCGGTTCCCAAAAAATGAAATCGATTCGCGGACCTGTTTTTCGGGTGATCCGGTCCAGTCCGATTCTAGGTAAACCTGGTATTATTGCTCATCCCTAATTTTTTTGATTTAGTAAGTAATAGCTCTAGTTATTCGCTGTTAAAAAATTCTTGTTTAGGCATTTCATACCTTCCATATATAGTGTTTTGTTCTAAGATTTCAATTTTTCCGTGGAGCTAAGGTCCAAATAGGGAAGAAAGAGGCATTTTCGCGACTCTACCACTCAATCAATTCTGTTCAACTTAATTCCTGTTTCATGGCCACATATTTTTTCGGGGAGAAGAACAGCATTTGTGCCAAAACTTACGTACGGAGGCCACTTTGATGTCAAAAGTTTTAATCGAATCACTTAAGTGCCAAAAGTTGTGAAAAACAATCACTTGAGTGCCACTTCACCGGAAATCCGACGTGGCATTTTTTTATTAATTTTTCAAGCTGATGTGGCTCGCCGGAGGCTGATGTGGCATTTCTTTTCTTTTTTTTTCCTTTCTTTTCTTTTTTTTTTCTTTTCTTTCTTCTTATTTTCGATGGCCGGCGTCCGGCCACCGGCCATGGCTGGCTTCGCCGGGCATCGCCTTCCTTTGGGCGAGGCCCGGCGAGGCCGCCGTGGCCTCGGCGAGGGCCGACCTCGCCAGATCTAGCAAGGTGAGCCCTTGCCGGGGCTCGCCCTACCCAGGCGAGGGTCAAGGTCACCTAGGCAGAGTGAGCCCCGGTGAGGCTGGCCCTCACCGAGGCCACGGCTGCCTCGCCGGGCGTCACCTTCCTCCGGGAGAGGCCCGGCGAGGCATCCGTGGCCTCGACGAGGGTCGGCCTCGCCGAGGCTCGCCCTACCCAAGCGACCTCGACCCTCACCTGGGCAGGGCGAGCCCCGGCAAGGGCTCGCCTCACCAGATCCAACGAGGCCGGCCCTCGCCGAGGCCACGGCTGCCTCACCTAGCATCACCTTCCTCCGGCCACCGGCCATGGTAGAAGAAGAAGAAGATAGAAATGAAAAAAGAAAAGAAAAAAATCAGAAAAAAAATATTTAAAAATTAAATTATATACATGGAAATGCCATGTGTCATTAAAATTTAAATATAAAAGTCACGTATTAAATTTGATCGGAATTTCTCGTCGTTGGCACTTAAGTGATCGTTTTTTCTCCGATTTGGCACTTAAGTGATTGCCGGCGTAAACTTTTGCACTTAAGTGATCCAAATGAAACTTTTGGCACTAAAGTGGCTTCCATACACAAGTTTTGGCATCAATGCTGTTCTTCCCCCTATTTTTTCGGCTGAGTAATGGAAACCTTTCCACTGTTATTTATGCTCCCGTACCGCTATTGTATCTGCATGAAAAGAGTTGCAGCTTCGATAATAGAGTTATTAGCACTCCAATTTTATTATTATATGTCTGAGATTATCTATCATGAGCTAATACCGTCGTGTAATTTTTAACACGAGACAATATGGATGGACCGATAACAAACAAGACACGGATAATGCTGAACGAACAAGAGTGTGCATGAAAGTTGTGATCGATCCAAAGCACATGAGCACAAATTGAATTCATCACGAATTCAATTGCTTCCGAGCAGGAATGAACAAAAGTGAGCTATCTAAATAAATTGTAGTCTCTGACCAAAAAAAATAAATAAATTGTAGTCAAGCATGGGATCCTATAATTTAGTATTCAATAGAATTGTGTATTCAGGGTATTATACAAATATGCATTTGAAGAAGAACACGTGTATACATATTCTTTCACTGCCTCTAATGTTATTTCACACCCGTAACTATGTGATGAACATATATTCAGACATGATCCTAAGGTAGATTACTCCCTTGCTGACCTAGGACAAGCAAAGTTGTAACCAACATAAGCCCCAAATGCCACAAGCACAAGAGCTGCCACACCCACATTCACAAGCAACTGCTTCTCTGCTTCACCCACTTTCGCATCCCTCTTCTTCTTCCTAGCATCATCAGCACCACTCTTACTCTCTCCTGCTTTTGATTTGATCAAATCTGGTTTTTTTAGTCTTACATCAGTGTCATTGGCCCTCTTCATTTCCTTCTCCAACGACGTGCTTGGCACATCCAATGTTTCTTTTCCCTTACCCAGGACTTTCTCGCCAGTCCTCTCGGCTGCTTTATGGTCGAGAGATTTTCCTGTCGGTTCGCCATTTGGAGACTTCAATTTCTCAAAATCTGATTGTCTTTCTGGTTTTTTGGTGGCAGAGGAGAAAGCAGTTTCAGATGGTGGCATTTGTGGGGGTACTTTTGGTGGCTCACTGATCACTGGAGGCTTTTGAGCGATGCTTGGGGGCTTTTCTGGTGGTGATTGTGCACTTGTGGTGGTTTCCTTGGGAACAAAGGACTGTGAAACGTATTCTTTTGGTATTGTGATCGTGAGCACCTCATCCTGGAACTTGCCCTGCATGTCCTTCATCTTGCAGTTGTCCGGGACGGTGAAATCCACATAGAGACGGCCAAAACGGTTGTTCCCAAGAGGACGGTCTCCTTGGACATTGAAGGAGCGCGAGCTGTCGTTGTAGGTCACCCTAATTTGCTCCTTAACGAAACCTGCAACGTTCGAAGACGACACACAAGAATTTATGCTTCGCCCATATGAAAAAATCTTTCTTTTTTTTCTTACATGGATATATAAATCATACATCATAAAAATTCATCTGTACCTGGAAGTTGGACTTTCAAAATATGAGCCGTTTTTTCTTCTTTCCACTCTGCTGACTTCGGTTCGACGTCTTCATAACTGGGCCGACCCTTCATCTCTTGTGGTCGAGAAGATGAAGAGGTGGGTGATTGTCCGGTTCCTGATCGCGCAGCCATTCTCTCTCTCTCTCTGGTTTTATACTTTTCAATCTCTCTCTTGTTGGGATATAGAGTTGTTTGCAAGACAAGGAGGCTTATTGAGGTGGTGGGTGTTCTTATGGTTTATCGTTCATGGATTCAATGATTCTTATTCCTCTTCTATTGCTTTTGGACATGGACAAGGCATGTTGTTTTCCCCCTCTCTGAAACAAATGGAGAGGAAGTAATTCTTGGATTGCCCTTCACTCCTTCTCACGCCCCTTTGAGGAAGTTATTCAGATGAGAGTTTGCCACACAAATCAGTCAAGTAACGTAATTCTAATTTATCAATACATGCGTGTACTTACATAAAAAATTAGTATGTCTGAGTGTTCATAAGAGAAACCAAGCTGTGTGTGTAGGAAACCAACCGACGGCTCTGGACTGAATCGACTTCGACTTCGAAGTCTTCAAATGTGCTTTCTCTATGTTGTAGGACACCAGATGCAGACCGAAAAATGAGGTCTTGATGAAGAAATGCGTTGAGAGCCTGCAAATTTAAGTGGTGAGATATTGCAGAAGGCTGCCTGAGCTTGAAGATAGTTGGATCTTGCGAAACTTGGTCCATTACTGGTCGATGCCAAACTGTTTCCTGATCCACACTTCGCGACTGCGACATGATGGCTTATATGCAATCAGGGACAAACATCCCTCCAACAGACATATCTGCTCAGTCATTGAACACGTCGAATGTGGCTGGACCATCCGATGAAAAACCTCATCGACTAGATCTAACAGGACCAACACCGCGTCACATTGGTAACACCAACACACGAAATTCACTTCGATGAAAGAGGGTCAAGGTGAGCAGCCAGCGAATTCCAAGATATGCGTACACACCTAAATCGGACCAATGATTTTGCCGGGCCATGACTTGCAAAGCACCACTTGCGTCTCTTGAATATTCGGACTTGCTCAAGAGTTCAGTATAAAGTGGTGATGGATCCAACTGGAAACAACGTAGGATTTTTTAGCATATTGAAGGGTTCGTTCTTGGAGTTCTAGCCATGGTATTGTCATATTTGCCTGCTTAATTGGCACATCTTGCCTCGCAAAGACATCTTTGAGGAAAGTAGATAATGACGAAATCAGGTGTGGACACTAGACAATCGCATGAACAATTTCATATCTAACCGAACAAGAAAGTGCTTCCGACTCTACTCCTTATTAACACCATGGTCGGTAGCGACGATGGGTTTGCTCAAAATGAGTAGTAATGACTTAAATTGAATACTCTGTCGTTGGGGGAAATTACTAAAAAAGTCCAAAACTTATTACGTCTGTATCATTTCAATCCTAAACCTTGACATTTTGCCAATGTGGCCCATCCTGCGAATTTTGGTCAGAAATCGTCGACATGGACTTTGGCCAACCTACGTGATATGACTGACGCTGACATAGACAAATTTTACAAATTTTTATTTTATTTCTCTTTTATTTCTTTCCTTCTTCCTTTGCTAGTCGCCAAGGCCCTGCAACTGGCCATAGGCAACGACCGGCAAGGGTCACTCTCATCAGCCTTAGGCCGAGGAGCCTGAGGCCGGCAAGGGCGACCCTCGTTGGTTGTTACTTTTGGCCTGTTGCCGGCCCGGCAGCCGGCGGACAAAGAAAAATTTCAACCTTTCACCCATGGGACAAAAATGACACCAGCTACAAATTTCCATCCGTTATCACCGTTAAATCACCACACATCATCCTCCACATTGTGAAATTATTCATTCAGTCTTCTTTTTTTTATTGCTTTTGGACATGGGCAAAGGATGCTGTTTTATTCCCCCTCTTTGAAACAATGAGAGAGGAAGTGATTCTTGGATTGGCCTTCACTCCTTTTCGTGCCCTTTGAGGAAGTCATTCAGATGAGGGTTTTACCAAATTTAATCAGCCAAAGTAATCTAACTCTAATTGATCAATAAATACATATAAATTTCGGAAATTATTTGTCTTTAAATTTTCATAAGAGAAACCAAGCTGTGTGTGTAGGTAACCAGCCGGCAGCTCTGGACTGAATCAACTTCGACCTCGAGTTCTTCGAACTGTGCTGTCCCTACATTGTAGGACACTGCATGCCGGCTGGAAGAGGAGTCCTTGATGAAGAGAATGTCCCAAGAGCCTGCAAATCCGAGCGGCGAGTATCGTGAGATGGCGCTCAAAGTCGTAGATAGATTGATGGTGTACAACTTGGTCCAGGGTGCCTTGACGGTGCCAAGCTCTTTCGTGATCCACACCTCGCAACTGTGGCATGATGGCTTCCATGCGATCAGGGACAGACATCAGTCGAGCAAGGATATGTGTTCGGTCACCACGCGCAAGGATTGCGGCAGGCCCATCCGATCGAAAGCCTCCCTGACCAGATCGAACAGGACCAGCAACGCGTCGTATTGGTACGACCAACACACGAAGTTCCTGAAAACCACTTGATTGCCCAAGCACTCGTGACCGATCCCGCAAGGGAATGTGTTGCCGATCCGCTTCCAGGAATCTCGCCTCAGGCTGTAAACCTCCACCTGCGAGCAACGGCCCCTGAAGAACCCGCATTCTGTTCTTACATTGACCACCTTGAAATCGCCAGGATGGCTGCCGCTGGATGGGGGATCAAACCTGAAACCGATCAGTTCCAACACGCAAAAGCGGGGTCGAGGAAGGCCTCGCCACTCGTTGGTCGATGGGTTCCAAAGAGCTATCTTTGATCGAGTATCGTCATTTTCATCGTACGTGGACAGACAGATGATCCCGTTGGATGAACCCACTTACTCGTATGTATCGTTATTCAGATCAAACGACGGATCGAGATTAGAGAGCAAATGACTACCCAAATTGCATATCCCTACCCTCGAGGAATCGTTGCTATTGTACGTGAGAAGATGTCGCCAAATCTCGATGATCGATCGCGATACACTTCGATGAAAGAGGTCGAGGCGAGCAGTGAATTCCAAGATTTGCATACACACCTAAACCGGACCAAAGATTTCGCCAGGAGACGGAGCGAGATCTCCGCCGTTACTTCATCTGGAAGGCCTGCCATGACTTGCAACGTACCTCGTGCCTTTTGAATTTCGGAGTTGCTCTCCAGTTCGAATATATAATGGTGATGAATCAATTGGAAACAACGTAGGACTTTTGGCCTATGTAGGGGGTTCTTTCTTAGAGTTCTTGCCATTATGTTGTCGCTTGCATGATTACTCTGTACGTCTTAGCTTTGCAAAGACATCATCGAGGAACTTGTATAGCCAAACAAGAATGTACTTCCAGAGGCAGCTCCGAGGGATGTTGGGGGTGGGGGGAGGGAAATTCCAAGAAAGATCCAAAGTGGATCTATGTATCAAATAAAGACTTGAAGTGGGCCCATTGTCTCAAATAAGGACCGGTCAGCCAATATTCACTGGTCAGCGAGCGGGTAACATTTTTTACTACCGGGGTTTGGGCAGTTTTGTCCAAAAAAAATATGGGAAAAGATTAACAAATCCTAAAAAAATACCCTAGTTCTTCTACATTCTTCCCTGTTCCTTGGTACCCATTCACTACGATGTTTGAGACCCAAATTTTCTGTTCGTGGAGGCGCCAATTGAAAAACACCAAGAAACCCCAAGCATTTCTTCCTTTGTTCGTGGAGACCCAAATTCTCTATTCGTTTTTTCTCTGTTCGTGAAAGCTCGAGGCCCACCTTACGTTCAATCGAGATCAGTTTTCCCATCTTCTTAGAATTTACTCACGTTAAACCAACAAAATGTAGACAAAGCTTGTGTACAAAGCCCGATTCTCCATCATCTTTTCCCAGTTTTGCCATTTATTTCGTTATACACTCACGTTTAACCGAGGTCAATTTCGTTCAAATTGGTGCAGCCGATCCTTCGTTCGTCCAATAGAAAACGATTGTGGCTCATTGAAGCAACATGGCAACAAGGTGTAGGCATGTGGTGGAATATCATACGGATGGCAGCGATGACAGCGATGGTAGGAGAGAGTTTGTTTTATGTGTTGTTTTTGTTTGTTTTGACTGATTTATAAGTGAATGTCTCCTTTTGTTTGAATGAATGTATCTGAGTTGCGTTCGCTATGTATTTTTAATTGGATATGCTGCCATCATGGTCCTATGTGTTGGTGGTGATGGTCCCTTTTTTGCAATTTTTTAATGCTTTTTTTGTTTGTTTTTTTTCTAGTGTATATTTTGCCATTTACGGCAAGAGCACGTAGCATTCCTGAAATCTAAATGTTGGTTTTTGATGGTTTTTGAGCTATAGTACATTGATCATACCAATGATAACATCACTCACCATAGCAATAAAATATGTTGTTTTTTGATGATGCTCTTACAATGGAGGCCTAATAAACATAACCATTGAGGTAATTGACCGTACTTGGGATACAGTTCATCACCATAGCAGTAGCACTTTTGTGCCCAGACGAGTCCGAATGTATATTAGCATTTAACTAGCATTGAAAACATTTCAAGTCCATGATGCACAATTTTTTTTGTGACAAATGGTATCCCATAAAAGTATGGTACGTAGTCACTAGTGTGATTAGTTTTCTTTCATTAGTCATAGTGTGGTAAGATGTATTGCAATTTTTTACTGTTTTTGTTTTGTTTTTTCCCAGTGTGTGTTTTGCATGGAAGTATATTGACTTTATTTTTTGATCTCACTGTGCACCAGTCGAGGGATGTGAAGAAGTGAACTATTCCATATATGATAGTAGGCGTGGTAAGGTCGCTGAGGGTACTGAAGAAGATGGGTTTGCTTTTGTTGATCTTGATGAGTTATACATGAGAAATGTAAGATGTGTTGACGGTGATGGTTCAACGGAGAGGGATTTGGAGGGTGGAGACATCAATATGTACGTAGATGTTTTAGTTGATAATGCAGATTTTTTGAATAAGAATAGCGAAAATGATTATATGCATTGTGAATTCAATGCTGAGGTTGATATGGAAAATCCTGTCTTCAAGTTGGGGATGTGCTTTAGTAATGCGGAGGAGTTTAAAGAGGCCGTTAGGAACCATGCCATAAAAAATGGGAGAAAGGTGAGGTTTGTCAAGAATACACCTAACAAGTTGAGGCTAGTGTGTTTGGAGGGTTGTGATTGGCTAATATATGCTTCTAAAGTGTAAAGGGAGCATACCTTACAAGTTAAAACCTTCAACCTAGTACATACATGTAATAGAGCATTACATGTTCCTCGATATAAGCACTAAATGGCCAGCAAACAAGTACTGTGATAGGTTGAGAAATAATCCTACATGGCCGGATGCTTCAATGACAAAAATAATGGAGTCTGAGAATGTTTTGAAGTTGTCAAGGACAATGGTTTATAGAGCTAAGGTAACAACAATGAATATGTTCGCACGGAATGAGGAGGAGCAATTTTAGATACTTAGGAGTTATTGCCAAGCACTTTTTGATGCCAATCCAGAATCCACAAGTATAATCAAGACCGAACAATGTCAAGACCAAATCAAGTTTAGGGGAGTCTATATTTGCCTAGATGCATTAAGGAGGGGCTTTATAGAAGGATGTTGACGCTTTATAGGGTTTGATGGTTGCCATTTGTCATCAGGCTACAAAGGTGTACTTCTAGCAGCAGTTGGCGTGGACGGCAACAATCATATGTATCCATTTGCATGGGCAGTTATTGGACAAGAACATACAAGACATGGCATTGGTTTATTAATTTGATTGCAGAAGATTTGGGGATTACGAACCTTGAAAATTCGAAGTACTGGACTTTCATGTGTGATAAATAGAAGGGATTGGTGCAAGCACTAGCACATCTAATGCCCGAAGCAGAACATAGATTTTGCTTAAGGCATCTTTATGAAAACTTCAAATTGCATCACAAAGGAGTAGAACTTAAAAAGCTTCTTTGGAAGGTTGCCATGGCAACTAGGGTATGTGATTTTGACTTGGCAATGGCACAGCTAAAGACAGTTGATGAGAAAGCTCATGATTGGTTATCCCAGAGGCCTCCAACGCAATGGAGCAAGTCCTACTTTAGGACAAACTCAAAATGTGACATTTCCTTGAACAATTGGTGTGAAAGTTTCAACAAAAGCATCATTGACGCTATGGACAAGCCTATCATCATAATGCTCGAAACTATAAGAGTGCAGCTCATGGAAAGGATTCATAAGCAAAGGGATGGGATGACCAAGTACACCGGTGTGATCTGTCCTAATATCCAGAAGATTTTAGATCTTCAAAAACAGTTTTTAGCATCACGAATTCCTACTTGGAATGGAGAGGATGAATTTGAATTGAGTGGGCCATATGGAGACAAGAGAATTGTTAATAATAGACATAGATCTTGTAGTTGTAGAAGATGGGACATCAATGGAATTCCTTGCTGTCACGTTGTGGCGGCTCTTATATACATGAGGGAAGAGCCTGAAAAATGGATTCACACAAGTTTTAGTAAGGAAACATTCATGCAACTTTATAGTCATGTTGTGCATGTTGTAGATTCTAAGGACACGTGGCCAGTTAGAGAGCCATTACTCCCACCAGATGTACCCAAGCAAGTTGCAAAAAGAAGAAACAAAGAACAAAATCAGTGAATGAAACAATTGATAAAAAATTGAAGACAAGAAAGAAAAAAGTTGTGCAAGAGCTTGTGGGAACAAAATTGAAGAGACAAAATACCATAATCACTTGTGGAAAATGTGGTGGGTTAGGCCATAACAGGTATCGTTGTAAGAACCCACCAATAACATCAGCAATTGCAGCATCAGCCCCAACAGCTTTTATAGTTGCCTCATGCTCACAGGATGTGGTAGAAAGCACTCCCTCAGGCCCAACATCCTAACCTAAGATGATTGAATTTCTTGTGTCAATTTTCAGCAACATTTCAAGCTCAATATGATCTATGGGAAGTGAGAAGATGTAAGTATCCATTTGTGCTTGACTTTGTCATAAAACTATTTTTACTTGTAATTGACTTTGATTTGACTAATGATTTATTTTGTGATTTAACCGTAGGTAAAAAAGAGGATGTGAGGGTGGTTGAAGACGAGCAACTTTTTTGAGATATGCAAAGCAACAAGAAGAATAACACAAACTCCTTTTGTTTCACTGTTAGTTGATATGAATGAATTTATTTTGGAAGCATCTTAAAGTTAAATTATGTATAGGTAAACTGTGTTGGGATGTTACTCTTTGCCATCATATAATGTGAATCAATTAAGGTTTATCTAATGCTATTTAGTTTGCTATGGAATGTCCTAGCACTTCATTGTAGTATAGGTGTACTAACAACAAGTTTAAATGAGCTCATCAGTCCAACAAGAAAATATACAACATCAACATCAAAAAAATGACTTGCAAAAAGCAATGAGGACAACAGTCCAGCAACACACAAAGTTAAAATGCCCTGTATTATAGGCCAAAGAAAAAATATAGAACATCAATGGGCTCTGTCAAAGCTTGAGCTCTATACACAACAAAATACAGAATAGCTAACATAAATGAAACCAAAGACAGCTTGGAGTACCAAAAAGCATCATCATTGAACACTTGAATTAATTGAACTACATTATTTCCATTACAAAAAGAGACACCAGCATACGAGTTCACAACTTTAATATGTGCGCACAACGCTACAAGAAAGAGAGGACAACAAATGAGTTTAAAAAACAACCTCCCACTGATCATATGTAGTGTTCACAGCCCATCCTACTACAACCAATCTAAGGTTCCCAAAGAAAGTTGGAAGACTTGAATAGTGGGTTGATGAATTGATGTGCTTCTAGTTCTTCTGATTTCATCTCTTTGGTCCAAGCTGCCTATTCTGCTCATGACTAATAGGATGTTGCACTGTTAAGTCCACCGGTCGGTTTGTCGAGGAAGAGAAGCCTCAGGCGGATGACAATTTTCAGGAAAATGCTAACTCTTCTCTTTTGACCATCACTTAGTCCCTTGGTCCCCCAACCTCCAATTCTTGTGTCCATATGGTATCGTGCAGTCCCATTTCCCTTATTGCCGTTTTTGCTCTTTCTTTCTTCTCGAATATTGATATGGAGTCTGGCAATTGTGTCCATGGTATGGAGTCTCTCACAGTTAGCGTTGTCATCAATACATCGTCTTGCATCACATAAGCCTGAATTCATAAAAATAGAGGATCCCGATGAGTGATGAGAAGTAAAATATTGTGCAACATGCTAACGGAACCATATGGTAGACAAGCTAAGTCTAGTCATTTACCAAAAAATACAAGGCAATTAACCCTCAAGAGTCGAGCACTTTAGAGTTAACAGGGATAAAATTTTGGAAAGAAACCCGCATCAGGGAACTATCTCAGAATAGGACAATGCATTATCACATAACATACTTGAAACAGATGGAAACCTATAAAAGGAATACCTAAATTGGTTGTGCACAAGAATTATTCCTCTAGCAATCTGCTTCAGACTTGGATGAACGTGAATCTCCACCCAACCCAACCCAACCCTCTGGGGATGGAGCATGTCTCACCATAACTAACAAGAAATTTGCCAATACTTGTTGAATTCTCAGCTGATCACCACATATAGCTAAAGTTTTAATTTCATCTAGAATATCACCAATCAATTGCAAACGTCTTTCTCTCAGCAATATCATTACTTAGTAACAACAAGCATTCAAAACACTTCCAAGAAAGAATTCACTCTTCTCAAGCTCCAAGAACTAGCAATCTTTGTATCGCTAACGGAAGTCAAATTTACCAAAAATACGAGGCAAAAAATCCCTCCCAACCACGCTCTCAAGCATTGAAGATTTTCAACAACAAAAAAAGCACACCGTTTGATTAAAGCAAGCATCCACAACATAAATCGACAAGCAAAATGTGACTAAAATGTAGTCACCGTTACATGGCCGCCGACAATAGCGATCGACAGAAGCACCTCCTAGAGAGACAACCCCTTGCCGCCATGGTCACCCAAGCGGTGCACTCGAACGATGACGAACTTGAAGCTTGTGGACAACGAAACCTTGGAAAGAAGAGACAACGGCAAACAACAGACTAATGCTCGCAAGGAGCGATGAGAATCGATTGAGTATTGGCAAGGACCAGGCAGCGATTTGGTTGAGGAGCAGCGTGGGAGAAGAAGAAGAAACCGTAAACATTTAGAGGAATAACCTAAACTTAATCCATTCGGGAATTTTCCTATTTTTTTTAGCTAATTACAAATTTTGGACAAAATTGCCCCTTGTTGGAAACTGTCTGCCGACAAACATTTCACCGGCTGGGAATTGAGGTCCTTATTTGAGATTGATTTAGCCACTTCATGTCCTTATTTGAAACAAAATCTACTTTGGGTCCTTATTTGAGATAATGGATCCACTTCAGGTCATTATTTGAAACAAAGTCCACTTTGAATACTTATTTGAGAAAATAGGTCCAATTTGGGTCCTTATTTGAAATTTTCCCTCGGCGGGTGGGAAAAGAAAGAAAGGAAAAAGGCGAAAGGAAATCTCTGTTCATCGCGGAGTACCGGCTCTGCTCCCACTAATGCCATGGTGGATGGCAGTGACAAGTTCTATCAAACTGAACGGTAATTGTAACTCAAATCGAACATCCTATTGCGATAGAGAAGTCTTATGGGGATGTCCACGGAAATTGCCGATATTAATTGCCCCTTCTTACTCTTTTCATCGATTAAAAAAGAAAATTAGTGCCCTGCGCCGTTCGTGGATGGATAAGGATGGCACGAGAAATTAATATGGACTTACTCAAAAGTCATCGTGAAAATATTAGCAAGTGAATGAAATATCTAATATAAGGATGTCAATAGTTTGGTTTGGTTCGAATTTTCTTAAAATCCGAACCGAACCGAATAGAACAGCTCCTCGAACCGATACGACCCGAACTGATTAGCGCCTTGAAATCTGGTTCGGATCGGATCGATTTGCTCCATGCACACCGTCGTCACCCGCTTCAACAATGTTGCCCTCCTCAACCGCACCAACATCGGCCCCACCCACCTCCGCCTCCCCCACTGCCACTGTCACCCTCAAGCAAGACTACTACGCCCACTCTGCAATGCTTGACCTCGCCACCAACCGAATCCATCCCCTCACGATCCTCACCGACACCTGGTGCTCCTCTGGTTAGTTCCTCCCTAACGGATCCCTCCTCTAGACAAGTGGCAACCTCGATGGCTTCCCCAAGACTTGCCGCTTCACCCCCTATGACCTCGCCGGCGGATGCGACTGGGTCGAGCTCGACCACCGGCGCTCTCCGATGGCGTGGTACAGCACGAAGTAGATCCTCCCTGACGAGTCGGTGATCGGCAGCGACGGCGACATCTCAACGAACAACGTCGAGTATTACCCATCGAGGGAGACGGGAAGATCAGCAGAGAGGGAGAAATACCTAGGGATGAGCAACTTAGACCGCCCAAACTAGGACCGAATCGGATCGGACCGGACTGATGGGTTTAATCCGGTTCTCGGGACTATTGATCTAGTTCCCGTTTCTAAAAGCAGAACCGGTTTCCGGGCAGTTCCCGGTTCCAAGAGGGAACCGGACCGACTATTTAATATATATTTTTATTATTTTTTCCTTTAAAAAAATTAATAAAATGTGAACCAAACTCTAAGTGAACTTTATTATCATAAATTTATTGATAAAAATTAGTAAAATGTGAATTAAACCCTAATTGAACTTCATCGACATAAATTTATTAACAAAAATTAGTATAAATGTGAATCAAACATTAAGTATTGATCGGTCCTAAAACCAATTGGTCGGGTCCGCAGTTCCCAAAATTGGGAACCATTTCTCTCGGTCCAGTTCCCGGTTCCACCTTGGAACCGGACCAAACAGGGAACCGATCAAACACCCATATGATCGAATCTAAATGTTGTGCATTTTCGGTTCGGCTTGGCTTATAAACCGAACCGAACCAAACAGAACCTGGCAAAAAAAAGTTATTTTTTAATTATTTGAACCGAAAGCCAAACTGAATCGAAAATGCATGAAATTTCGATTCGATTCTAGCACCCCTAATCTAACAGTCATGTGGTGTTTAGACTCGTTTCAGCGCATCTTGACTGATTTACTCTTCATGCAATTTTAAGAGCACACTTCCCCATCAACATGGTACATTTGGGATTATAAAAAAAATTAAGACATCTTGAAATTGCACGCATATATTTTAGACAACTAATTTGAATATATATCAAAAGTTTAAGAAAAAATTCTAAATAAAGACATGAAATGTCCTCATTTTTTTAAATAAGGGTCTAAAGTAAACCATATCAGTTTCAAGGAAGAGCCTAAACTTTCTAACCGAATGGCATTTTTGTCTTTTATTATTTTTTTATTTTTTTGTCCTTTTTTCCTTTTCTTTTTTCTCTGTCTTTTTCCCTCTTCTCTTCGTCGGACATTGCCAAGTCTCGTCGATGGTCGGTGGAGGTCGTTAGACTCAGGCAAATGCCACCCTCACAGGCGTCGGGCCAGCCTAGGCGAGGCAACGCAACCCTCGCTCTCGCCTAAGGCCGGCGATCTTCACCGGGCATTGATGAGGCACAATTATGTCAAGGGAGAAAAGAGGAAAAAAGAAAAAAGAGGAACAAAGGAAAAGGAAAGTAAAGAAAAAACTTAAAAAAATATACTTAGAATTTTTTTGACTAAAATACCATTTTCTCGAAATAGTTACATGTTATTCGCCCAGCCAAAAGCCCTTATTTGAGACTATTTTGCTATTATTTGAAATTTTTTTAAAATTTAGAAATTATATTAAATAAATTAAATATCCATAGATTATATCGTGCATTGAGTCAAAATTTAACGACGTATTCGTAAAATTTTCGATTCTTTATGTTTTAGTTATAGGGGAGAAAGAAGTTTTTAGGCAGGAAAGAGCCCATTTCAGCTCCCAGGCTAGAAAGCGGCTTCCCTTCAATGGCCTCGCCACCGTCGCTCACCACCGCGCAACCTCCCATGGCGGTCTCCCTCCGCAGCCGCTGCACTCTCCCTCCTCATCTTCTTCCTCCTTCCTGCAGAATCCAGCCTCCGTCCACTCCTCCTCTTTCTTCCAAGCTCCCGGCCCCGCTCCGCTCCGCCCCTCGCCGCCGCCGCCGCCCGGCCCCGATCGCCCCGCGGCGCGCCGTCAGGGCCGCCCTCCCGACCGTCGACCGCGCGGCGACGCCCGCCGGCAGCGGGGACGGGGAGCTCCTGCTCGAGGTCAGGGGCTTGACGGCAGTGATTGTCGAGACGGGGCAGGAGATTATTAAGGGCGTTGACCTCACCATCTACGAGGGAGAGGTCGGTTCCGTCGTTTGGCTGTTCGGTCCGTTTCGCGCTCGCTGTTTGCTTTTTTGTTGAGTTTGAGCTTCGACTGTTTAGTTGGGCGTGATTGGTTTGAAGTGGTTGTTGAAAGGAGCTCGTAGTTGGTGAACTTCGTAGGTGGGGTGATGGTGTCGCGATGAGCTGTTCTTCGAGAATTCGATCTTACTGTGGATACGACGAGCTTGTGTTGTAGGCTCTTTGCTGTTGTCGTCAATTGAGAATTCTTTTCAGCTTCGAGGGAATTTCTGTAATCATTTTTGGTTTTTGGATAGGCTCGCATTTGTTGAATGCAATAGAGACAGGTTGTTTGGTTTTCCGTCTTTGGAAATAATGTGTTGGTATGTTAAACGCGCGGGCTCTTCTATGCTCTCTAGTTAGCATCTGTGAGTCGATATAAATTGACATGCGTGAGTTTGCGTTCGTTTTCAATTAGCACTGTGCTCGGAGATGCTTATGAATTTCTGACATTGATTGAACTGTTCTTTTATTAGGTTCATGCGATAATGGGGAAGAACGGTTCTGGGAAGAGCACATTTGCAAAGGTTGGTTGTTTGTGTGTCTACCGGGTCAGGCATTGAATTATTAGACCAACAGTGCATGGACTGAATCTGAAAGCTGTTTTTTTTCTGTGAGAAGATGGATTAATTTAGTCTTGTGATTATACTTGTGGTACTTTGTTAGATTTAAGACCTTGGCTGAGCACAAAAGCAAAATTGTTAGTGATCCATAGAATGGAATGAGAAACTAAAACCACATACACCGCGGACATTGACATTTAGCATACGTGGTTGATCACTACAAGAACAAGAACAAGAACGACAAAATATTATATCCCACCAAATCAATAATTATAGGTCATCATGCTCTATTTTGTGACAAGTTTTCTGGTAGATCTAATACGGTTGATTGAATGTGGCAACAAAATATTCTTGGGTGAAGTATTTTGGGTTCACAACTTATTATTTTATCGTATTGAAAATGCTGATTGTCGGCGACAAATTTGCGGTCAGCCAAATTATGTAACTTCTCACTGGAAGATCGTGGTGGGGAATTTTTTGGTGATGTTATGGAAGTGTCTTTTCTTTATAGAAGGCTCCTTTTACTATGCTTAGCTTTTTGCCTTCTGTAAGATTGGCTGGCTCGTAATTGCTTGTTATTGGTGTCAGTGTGCTACATCAGATACATCATGTCATTTCAAATTGAAGTTACCTATCTCTTCTGCGGGCCTGGAATTATCTGGTGAACTTATGATATTGCAGGTTCTTGTTGGGCATCCAGATTATGAAGTAACTGGCGGCAGTATGATGTTTAAAGGCGAGAATTTGCTTGAAATGGAACCTGAGAACCGGTCACTTGCTGGGCTATTTATGAGCTTCCAATCACCAGTTGAAATACCCGGTGTTAGCAACGCTGACTTTCTCAATATGGCATACAATGCTCGAAGAAGAAAGCTTAATCAACCCGAGCTTAGTCCAATTGAGGTGTACAATTGTATCTTATAACATCTGTCTTTTGCTTGTATTATGCAAATAGTTTAATCAGTCTCTTCCATTCATGTGGTTACCCTCTTCGCATTTGTATCTAGCATTTATTTCGTTTGCTGAGATTTCTCAGATTGTCTTTGTTATTATGACTTTTGAGCTGCTGCCCACGGGCATTGAAGTGCCTGAGAACGAGTTCTGTGCCTAGCTTGTGCTGCATTAGTGTTTGTTGCGGACTAATTTCATCTACTTTGCTAAATATTGGTTGTGTCACTACAACTGGATAGTCCTTGCACCCCCATATATCTTCATTTTGGTTGGTGATTAGCTACCCGACTTGTATATTTCTGTACCTCATGGACTGTGATTAGCTACCTTGTGGACTTCTAAAAACGGAAATGAGAGCATTATAAGCTAAGGTTGATTTGCTTGTCTAGCTTGTTTCTGCCTTTACATGAAATTTTGCCTTGCTATTTGACTTTTGATGGTTGTTGCATTAGAAAAAGACCAATGCTATTGGTTGATCTTTGTTTTGATGAGAATTCTTTCGTGCAGTTTTGGGCTTATGTATATCCAAAGCTTGATCTTCTGAACATGAAGGCAGACTTCCTGAACAGAAATGTCAATGAAGGATTTAGTGGTGGAGAGAGAAAGCGGAACGAAATTTTACAACTTGCGGTAGGTTTTACTATATTTATTATTACATTCAAAAAAGGAAGCATACTATAGATTTGTAGAAATGGGTCACATTGATAATGGGTTTCATATAGACCACCAAAGGACTATGTAGCGTGCAGATAATTAAAGCATAAAGAATATGCTCTGAATATGTTTCTCCAAAGGAATATGTGGCCTCTCTCTCTCTCTCGTCTTATTTCTCAAGCCTTCCTGGTTAAATTATGTAAGATGTATATGCATGCCTTTGCAGGTTCTTGGGGCAGAATTAGCTATATTGGATGAAATTGATTCTGGGTTGGATGTTGATGCACTTAGAGATGTGGCAAAAGCAGTAAATGGACTTTTGACTCCTAAGAATTCTGTTTTGATGATTACTCATTATTTAAAACTCCTGGAGTTCATAGAACCTAGATATGTCCATGTAATGGTAAGTCCTCTCAAATTTATCTTTTTTCATCCTTCACACAAGTTCAACATTTTTCCCTTTCTGATAATGCATCTGGGAGTAGTAAATAGCACGGTCCTTGACAGGATTTGATGACACTCTAAGTTTCCAAGTTGAATGTTAATGTTTAAAATAGCTACATTTTTCCCAATATCAGAGTTGGCATGACAATACTCGTGAAAAGAAGGGTTGGGGTAGCATTGTTGATAAGTCATTTGTGCACACGATCATATTTTATTGAAGCAATGATTGCTTTTGTCAAGGAAAAGTAGTGACCTTCAAATGGAAAGGTAAAACTTCGGCAATTCATAAGAATGATGTTGACAAAAAAAAGAAAAAAGAAAAAAGAATGATGTTGAAAAGCAAATCAATTATGTGAAGCATTCCTTTGTCTTTCCTACGAGGCTACAACTTGGTTTGAGTTATGGAGGATATATAGGAACCAATAGATAGCCAATTTTTCTGCTTATCCCAAACAGAGTAAAAGAAAAGAAAAATGAGCACTTATGTGTACCATATTGTGTTTAGAGAGATGAAAGATTTTGCTCAGGAAAGCTGAATGTCAAGTATTGTGGAAAGAAAATGCAGCTTCTCTTCAACAAAAAAAAGCAGGAATCTTTCTTCAACTAAAACTCTGAGAATCTGTTTGACAACCCCGTGGTGCTCTTTATGAATTTAGTTACTTGTCAAAATTAGTAACAGATTTCTGGCAATTTGCTTTTGTTAGTTCAAAATCATTCTTTAATACCCCTGTCATGTGATTCCTCTGTCACTGACTTTCCAATACTTGAAATAGAAATGATACAATTATCCTAAACTTGGCTGGCGGTGTATGAACTCGCGATTTTTATAATTGCCAAGATGTGTCCATTTTTTCGTTGGCTGTACATATTGGTTCACAAGGTCCTCCTTTGTTGTTTGGTTCACCAGGAGAATGGAAAGATTGTGAAGACAGGTGACATCTCCATAGCTAAAACTCTTGAAAAGGAGGGCTTCAAGGCAATATCTGAGATATAACTGCGCATCAGGTACTTAAAGTTTTGGTGTGGGTTATATGTGCTGTGTACTTGGGCAAGCATATATGATTCATGTAAGTGATCATCTTGTGGGTAATATCTCATGTTGATGTTATTGCTTGCTGCTTTTGCTTTGTCATGTACCTCAACAGATGTAGCATAGCATTTTTTCTTTGCTAATGTTTTTTTTTTTTTTGTAAAGGTAAGTTGTATTACTTTTCATAAACACCTATTACAAGAGAAATCAAAGAAAACAACCCTCTAAAGGACAAGAATCCAAAGAGGGGGAGGGGGAAAGAATACACAAAAGGCTAAACAGCAGCCTAGTACAACGGAGTCCCAAAGGGACAAGTGCCCGAAAAAGGCCTAAAACAGTAGCCTACAAAGCCAACCCGAGTAAGCAGAGAAAAACAAACGTCTAAGAAAAAATGGAAGATGGCAGCTCCCAGTTTCTCTGAAGGCGTCTGTTTGCAGGTGTATCTGCAACTTTTCCCAGCGAAAGTGCTTTGTCCTTCACTAGTTTGAACATGTGCTTGCAAATCCCCGGAATATATATAGTTTTGTTCCTGAAAAGAAAGTTATTCCGCTCCATCCATATGATGTGGCAGAGGGCTCCAAACGAGAACCGAGCTATGATGTAGCATAGCATTTTTTCTTTGCTAATGTTAATTTGCTTGTTGTACCGAGTCAAGCTTTTTTGTTTATTTTGCCTTTCTCTTGCTGTTCAGAAGTTAGATGTTCCTGATCTACTTAGAGATATCTTCTTTTGTTTAACATAAATCATGTATGACTTTCTGAAATTAAGTGAAGTAATAGATTCTATATTCTTTGAAAATGCAATCATATTTGTGATTTTGAATGTTCAAAGGCAGTTCTTAGGTGCACCTTGTTAAACATTATATTTGATAGGAGAGACATAGAACTCATAATTTGACATGGTGAGGGGCCATTTTTTTTTTCAAATAAGATTTTGTCATGGTAAAGGCCATTTCTATTCTCTGGCGAAAGAGTTCACTTTCATTTAAACGGAGCTTTTCGATATTTTTATCTTCTCCTAAAAGTCTTTTGGCTGTAGTGGAAAATACCTTAATCGGCAAATGCATTGTCCTCACAATATTTTGTCTAAATTTATGTTCATTAGGAATATGAACTGGTTCAGGGTCTACCCGAGGACCGGCTTTGCATGTCCCAGTACAAGTAATACTTAGAAGTTGGAACACCAGACCTACAATGATAAAGTGTCTTGAAGTTTTTTGGAGCCTGTAACTTCCCCTGTATTGATATGAACAATCTTCATGTTAATTGGACCTGGGAGGTTCTCCAAAGTGCTCTCCGGTTTAGCTTTATTTACATTAGCTTCAGTCTGTCAGTACAATTTTCTGCTGTTGGCATATTCTTCCTTAGCATCCTTACGATGTACTCTTCTACTGGATCTACAGCTTTAGAAGATTTGACTTTTTATGACGAGGCAGGAAGACAGCGCAATTGCCGAGTCTCTCTTCATTGCTCCAAGTTTCCTTAGGTTGGTTTGAATAGAACTCCTGATGCTGATCTTGTGAAATACTATACAAGATATTTCTGGTCTTCTTCCTTTTTTTTTTGTGGTTGGAATTTGAAGTAGGCGGTGAGGGCATTGATTGAGTTCTTTAGTGAAGGATTCCCTGGCCATCTCTAATTAAAAAGGCATCGTGCTTGTATTTTGCTCACTACTGGTTGGCATTAGTTTTTGGAATTGATATATCTTGTTTGTAATGGCCATCCTTAAATCCTGAAAATTTCAGCTTATCAGTTTCTTTTTTTTGTTGGTCAGATTCAGCTTATCAGTTAAGTGGCCACCAAAGGTGATAGATATTCCGAAAAATGAAGTCATATTTTTTTTTATTAAATATATGTTGGAATCATCTAGACAAAATCATGAGGCAAGATTAGCACTTTATGTCCGATATCAACCATTTATCTGCACTCTCAGGTACTATAGAATCCTACTAAGGTTGCCTTTTGACAAATAAAGACTGAATGAGCTTCCCCTTGTAAAAGGACAGCTTCCCACCATACTTGGTCATAAGCCTTGAAAAATGAAGAATGCAGATACATCTGGGCCAATGGTGCCATCCTGTATTCTCATAGCGACTATTGAGATTGCCTTTCTTTTTCCCTAATGCTCGTGAAGCAATAAGTTGTCATTACATAATTGTAACAAGTTCTCTGATCTTGCAGATCCATTTGACGGGTTTTGAACTGATTGGAGTTCCTCGAAGAAAGCTCCCTGATAAGAAAAGACAGGTGTCCTGCCATACAGAGGCATAAAATATGTATACTGTTGCTGATTGATTTGCATTATGAATGATTTGGTTGATGTAGCTGCTTTAAATAATTCCAGCAGCTTTGGCTTTGCAGTAGTCTCAATTTTGTCATTTATGTGAATCCCTTTATTTCCTTTTCGAATTTAAGTGTATGTGGATGAGTTGACAGAAAGCATGAATGTTATATCCGAATTGGGAACTTCAGTACTCGTCGAAATGCACATTGTGAAACGCTGTTACATGTTTTCCTTTGTTAAGTCACTGCCTCTTGGGCCAGGTCCCTGTGGTTGTGCTGACGTAAGGTATTTAATGACATCTGAAGCAACTTCTTTTTATCACGAGCACATTGTATCGATCCTATCTTGAATTCGAGGTTCCATGTTCCTGCTATCTGAACATTGTTGACTCCGTGTCGCGGAAAGGACAATGTTGACACGCTTTGTCTTCTCCCACACACATCACGTACTTACTCGAACTTCTATTATACCTTCTCCGAAGTGACTAGCAAGCATCGACGCTGTGGCAGCACTTACACCACAGTGTCGTTTTCTCCACTCCTTGCCTTGTTGAATTCTACGGTTTTCGTTTTCTGTCATTGTCGAACGGGTACCAATCGACTGCAAAAGTTGCCAGCTGGTAGTATGATGAATGAACCCTCTCTCTGGACCATGTCCCTCGCCTCTCCAGTGAAGGGTGCGTTAGAAAGGCAAGTCAAAAGCATCTACTGTCAGCATCTTCAATCTGCTCCTGCCTGCAAGAGATTTTGATCTGTCAAAAATTAGTTACATCTGTGAAGATGTTTAGAGTGGAAAATGAGAATGTAGGGGAGAGTTGGTGAAGCAAAGACTTTTAAAAAAGGGGAAGACAAAAAACAAAAAGTAAAAAATAGTGAGTGGCTGATAGATCACGCAGCTCTTGCGGCGCTTAACATTTATAGATTCGGCTTTTTAAGCCGTCTCTCAAAAGGAGATAGATCACACATCTCTTGGGGCATGTCATTTCCTTTCTATTTCCTGTTTGTCTTGTTGTGGCCAATGATCTTAGCTTACTTTTCATTCATTCAACAGAAGAATATGCTTTGCCGGCATGCTATTGTGTCAAGAAGCAGCTCCGATGCCTGAATGAACCATGAAAACCGATCGTACATTGTTTTCATCAGATACTATTCCTATGATAAAATGAAGAAAGACACTAGAGTAACATTGTGAGTGAAATTTGGTGCAATAGTCGCATGGAACAAGGCTTTCAAGGTCAATTTCTCTCTTCTCAGTACTTGCTGTAAGAGTTGAGAACGAAGTCTTTAGATGACCACAAATAGTTGACCAAAGCATATCTGATGACTCTTTATGAAATTCCTGCTTGCCTCTAAGTGCAAGGTTAAGCCAACAAGTTCGGAACGTTTTACAGACCATGTGCTCACTCACCTATGTCAAGCTATCTGATTCACATTCTGTTTCAATTTCTGTGCTAATTGCTTATATCACCATCATGGTTAGCAAAATGCCTCGTAAAGTGTCCCTGACGAACAAGCAACTGTTTTAGCTTCATCGCAGCAAAAACTTTAGCTAGCTGCGAAGCCCTAAACTTTGGAGGGCCAAAAAAGAACAGAAAAGTTTTAGCTTTTGCTGCAACTAAATCTCAGAGAAAGAGAACTCAGAAACACAGTTTATTAGGTATAATGACACAAACAGTTCTTGAATTTTGGATCAATGTGCAATTTGATCCATGAACTTTTAATTTATTCAATATAGTCAATAAACTTTAGGTTAATATTTAATGTGGTTCTTGAATTTTTAATTTGTTCAATGTTATCCCTGAACTTTTGGTGTATGTTCAATTCAGTCCCTGAACTACATGAAAATGTTCAATGTAATCCCTGAACTTGAATTAATGGAAAGAACTGCATTGAACATTTTCATATAGTTCAGGGATTGAATTGAATTTGTACCAAAAGTTAGAGATGATATTGAACAAATTAAAAGTTTGGGGACCACATTGCTCATTGGATTGAAGTTCATGGACTACATTGAACAAATTAAAAATTCAGGGATCAAATTGCACTTTGGACCAAAGTTGAAGAACTGTTTGTATCATTTTCCCGAGTTTATTATTGCTTTCAGATATAAGGAGCATAGTCAGAATGATTAAACCCTTTTTATCAATTCTGCAAAAGCTAGTGGGAGTTTAGACAGAACTGCCTTTCATCCCTGTGTTCCTGTTCTAGGACATCACGTAATGGTTTAGTGAAATCGGAACACCACAGTTGCAATTACTATGTAGAAGCAATTCAATCATTGACACTTAAGCAAGAGCAAAGTACCAAGACTTGATCACCAACTTAAGCATGTTCACAATTCTAAGTAATATTTGCTCCTATTGATGAAATGCCCAATGCATGATCAGAAAGAGATAACGCTAAATACAAGAGCAGATTCATGAGCAAGAAAGCTAAGCATGCTCCCGTCTGTTAATGCTTCAGAAAAGTAGCTGGAGCTTGTCAATAAGCAAATCCAAGGTGAAAAATAACAAGAATCGATTAGCTGATCAGCTTATTTGTATGGCCACATTCTGCTGTGTGTTTAGGCAGAACTGAAACCAGACTATCAACATAATCCACCAAGCAGCTTCCACTTGCAGACTGCGCATCAAGCTTGATGCATTGGTTAAACTGCTTACTCTCTAGATCATATGAGCCGATATATGAGGAATTGGCCTGGGAATGTAAACCTAGGATAAAAAACACAAGTTCTCCTGCCTCTGCAGACCCAAGCAGCTCATAATGCATGGGCGAATATTCCGGAAGTTTGATCCGGTAGAACTGGGTCCAAGACTTAGGGACTCCGAGCTCTTTCATTATCCATACTTCATAAATTCGATATGATGCGTGCCCTGAGATTGACATGCATCCCTCTATTGTAATTATAATCTTCTCAGAAAAAGCAATATTCTCTGGAAGCGTCATCTTGGTGAATACCTCATTGATCACATCAAAAGAAACAAGCAACCATGTTGAATGGTGGTCTTCCCTCGGATTGGCGCACCAGCAAATAAATTCCTTATACATCACCTGGCGACCCAGACAGTAAGAATACCACCAAGGCAAAGCTCTCTCGATTCGTTTCCATGAATTTCCACTCAAACTATATATCTCAGCCACCGAGGAGCTCCTTGGAGATCTGAATTCAGAATCATAGGCATACCTATTTCTAATACTAATCACTTTAAAATCATCCAGATGCCCGCTACACGGATTAATCCTGAAGCCAACCGCATCGGAGACGGGACATCCAGGTGGTGGGAGGGCCATGAACTCATAGATGGAGGGGTTCCAATGTATGTTAGAGGCACTGCGGTTCCCTCTGGCGAGAGTGGCCAAACAAATGACTCCATTGCATGAATCCACCAACTGAAAATTGCCAATGCTGGGTTGAAATTGAGGATCAAACCTACAGAACTCGTCGCTGCCGCCAGACCAGATCCCAATTCTCGAAAAGCCTTCTCTTTTGTATCTGAGCAGCTTAATGCTGCGGCAACTAAGCGAACAATCTAGGTGAGATTGAACAAACAAATGACTGGCGAGGTGGCGTTCCACAGTCTCGATATGCAGCGGCACCAGACCAGGGATTTAGCAGGTAGACGGATCAAGACTTCACCAATTATCTCGTCCGGAAAGTCCACCATTTCTTCTGTCAACCTCAAGTCAATCTTAACCACCTCGCCAGATCCACGTACGTTAACCGAAAGGTTACTATAGCAATGCTTAAAAACTTGAGGTCACACTAGTGAAGCAAGATATGAACTTCAAGGCAAAGATTCTGGGATAAAACGAGATATCTTTGTTCTTCACCGCTCAAAACAAGAAATCACCACCATCATCAGCTACACGCAGAAAAAATTAGTGGGTGAAGCTACAGGAATGCTCACCAGAAACATTTCCCTCAGAAATCTTCCTGCGGGACTGTGAGGAATGAGGACGGGACAAGGGAGTGAGATTTTCTTTTTTCGAACCACACAATAGACAACATGCATTCACAGCTCCACGTTTCACTTCATGAGTGGTTCAACCATTCTGGGTCTCTCCGATCTCTGTCTGAAAGTCTTATCCCCAGGAAATGAATATAGCCCCACATGTTTACAGGATAGCCCGACGTGCTCGCCATGCTGAATCGTGGCAAGTGGGTTTCCAAACAGTGTGTATAATTCATTAGCTCGATGCAAGAACGGTAAAAGGTGGGCGATTACACTTTCCCAAGAAAACCAGATATTAAAAAAGAAGAAAGAAAAAACAAGCGCGGATAAGGTCCGCTCTTGTTTCCAGAGAACATTACGATAATGTGGAACCTTTGACAGGAAATTCACTGGGACAGACAGTGGTTCTTGGGTTTAGCTTATGCAGCACGCTTAGACAGGCAACTACATGCCTCTGATTCAGTCATCAAGAATTATCCTGAAGTTGATAATTCCAAACTTACGCTCGAGTCTTTGTCGGGAGGAAATTCAAAGGTTTTCATGCAGAAATTGCGCATCCATATAGCGTACATGCGAGCCACGCGATCTTCCAATTTCTATTTTGAGGCGAGAGCAAAAGCAGCAGGCAAGACGATATGGCGCAACTCCACGTCCGACCTCTCGCTACAGAACCAAGCAATTTGAGTTTATGGAATTACCAGTGTATTAATGTTGACCCATATTTCTACTCAAGGCCGATTTCCCCGGTTAGTATGCACTGGTTATGTCCATATACATCTGGGAAATCACATCCTATCCATAAGTGGTGACCAACGATACAACCAAGATAATAGCACTCACAGAACCCACCTTCCAAATTGCATTTAGGATCATTTGCGTCTTATTCAACCTTCAAAAAGTTACATTTCTCATAGAGGGGAAAATTGCCAAAAAAAATCATAAACCTATCGTATTGATATTAATCCAGTTTTAAACCTTTCGATTGAACCAATTTTATCTTAAACATTTTCATGTTGATATCAATTCAGTTCATCCAATTAATTTTAGGCTGGAATTGCTAACGTGAATGCGTGACCGTCCTACGTGATATGGCCGGCACTGACGTGAATAATTATTTATAATTTTTTTTCAATTTTTTACTAATTATTTCCCTTTTTTTTATTGCTTTGCTTTTCTTTCCCTTTGGCATATGGCCGGTACTCGGCCATGCCAGCGACTGCCCCAGGCGAGGGAGTCACAGACAGTAGGCATCCATGTTAGCGATTTCTACCCTAAATTGACCAGATGAACTCAATTGACCAAATTTGAAAATATTTGGCACTCTATTAGCAAAATTGAAAGATTTATGACTGAATTGACGAAAGTACAGTAGGTTTAAGACTTTTTGGATATTTTTTCCTGATTCATCATGTAGCTAGCTTCCACTTATTCCATAATTGAACTTTTTCTCTCTAGATTCCATAAAGTCAAAACATTTTTCATGAGATTTCCCTTGAAAAGTTATGCAGAATCAAAAGAAATGTTGTCCAAAAAAACTAGGAGATGGTTCATTATACACACAAGCCCATTAATAATGCACATTTATGATCTCCAATAGCCCAATCTTAATACGACCTGGACCAAGACAAACTCTTTCATGATCCATATTTTACGGACTTCATATATCTCGTGCTGTGATGCCAACACACTTCCTTTCGGTGTATCTATGTACTTGTTACGAAATATGAAGCGACTTCATCCATAATAGTTATGAAAAACGAGAGGATATGGTTGCATGTCAACATTTGATAATCTATAAATAAATACCACTTACCTAATGACGGGCTCTATCAGTAACCCGCTCGCTCGTCTAATCCTAATGATTACATCGGATTACACAGTGAATATGTCAAATTATCGGACTAGGGCACGAGCATTTTATTTCCTCGTATATAGCTCGGTGACCAAGAGAGCAAGGATACCCTGAAGGCAAAGCTTTGTGACTTTATTTCCACGAACTTCCTCCCGAACTGCACTTCTCGGTTTGGAAAAATTTGAAGAGGAGTCCGGATTTAGAACCGCAGAGCTAAACAAACTGCTAAGGTTAATCGTTTCAACTGGAACTGCACTCGAGACTCGACAACGGCGTTGCGGGTAAGCAGCAAACTGTTTGGTTGCCAGTTTTGGCAAAAATGTACATCGGAGTAGTCCTGCTTACCTCCACACAAATCGGAGAAAGTACTGCCTCTTTTACATGAATCCACTATCTCAAAGCCACTTCCACTTCTCCAAAAGCCTTCTCTTTCGTTCTTCAAGAACAATGCTACCAAACCAAAAGCGAGCGATGAATTATGTTGAGCATATTCCATTAATTGATTATGTTGAGCCGATGCATGCAGCTTTTTAAGGAAAAGATAACGCATAGTCCTCAAAGGCGGACCAAAAATTTTTTGAACCGTCGATCGCATGGATGCAGCGATCTACATAATTTTGATCTGCAAAGTGGGTATGGCAGCGCGCATATACGCAAGTTGTTCTTGAATGCCCATGATCCGCACGAGTCCAAAGCACCCGTTCCCTTACAAGAAAGTATCTGACGACGGATGCATATCCTGTGACAATCAATTAATAGTGAAATACGTAATACCCATGAGATTGGACCTTAGTAAGTCTTTAAATTGGTACATCCGAACTTTGGAACGTACAACTTTGGGAGTATTCCCTAGGGCCAGGGAAAAAAAAAACGATTTCCTAACTTGAGGGTACTGGCATGTTAAAATAAGTAACGCATATGTGCAGCTCGCCGTCAGCATGTTGGTAGGCAGGCGGCGGAAGTCCCTGTCGGCGACGAGTAAAGCGGAATCTATAAAGCCACAGAAATCGATCATTTTCCCCTCTTGTGCTGAAAGCGCCAAAAAGGAAACAGAGCATACACCCACCACCCCTCTCTAGGACAACTCTTTCTGGTCATTCCCCCCACTTCCAATTGCCGCACACAATTGGTCCCACAACATTCGTATTTCTTTCTTTTCGGTACTGTTTTTTGTGCTCACTCCATCTTCATTTTGAGAAGTGTCCTCAAATTCATCACCGAGTCCTTCTTTTACAAGGTGCTCTTGGAGTGATTAAGACCACCAAATCTCCTTTTCTTTTGCAAGGTCCCGTTGATTTCTTCCTGCGGAACTAAAATTTATGGTCGATGCCCGCCAATCATTTGCCGTCGCAATCATTAATTTTCACAAAACTTGTATGATTGACGATTCGGATAGAATCCGATGCACGGTGGATTGGTGTGCACGGGAATCGGGCTGGCCGGTTCTAATCGGTTCCCAATTTCACGTGCGAACAGAACCGAACCACTCGAGCCGAACCAAACCGATACATTTCTTTTCATACCTAAATTTTTCCTTTTCTGTCAAACGTTAAGAAAAGAAAATTGCCAAAACTTTCATACATTTCTTTTCATCACCAACTCCTTGTTTTTCAAGGTGCTCTTGGAGTGATCAAGACCACCAAATCTCTTATCCTTTTGCATGGTCCCGTGAATTTCTTTTCGCGTAACTAATAGCTACGGTCAATACCTGTAGATCATTTGCCATCGCACTCAATAATTTTCACAAAACTTACACGATTGACAACCGTGATGGAGTCAGGTACACGAGAACCGGACCGGCCGGTTCCAGGCGGTTCCCAGTTTCTCGCACGGAATAGAACCGAACCGAACTGCCTAGATCAAAGGAGACCGATATACCTTTTCTATACGTAGATTCTCCTCCTTTTTTTAAACGTAAAGAAGAGGGAATTGCCAAAATCTTAAGTCGGACTGCTCCCAACTCGGGAACCGGTCCTGACTCGGGAAATAGGCTTCAGCCGGCCAGTTCCCCGATCTCGCTCCCCCCAGCCATCCGTTTTCCCCAGATTCGGGCCCCCCACAAAAAGGACGGACTCAAAACGACCGTCGCACGGCCCAGGGTAACCGCCGGTCACACTACCAAAACCCACCACCATTCACCCCCGCCCCCCCGGGTTCGTAGCAATATCCCCAACTCTCGCCACGCGCGCGCGTGCAAAGTACGCAAATACCTCCCATATTCATTTTCCTTCTCAGCATCGTAATTCCGTCTCTCTCTCTCTCTCTCTCTCTCTCTCGCTCTCGCTGCGCGGAAAATTAAAAACCCTAATTTCCTCTCCCCCCCTCTCTTTTCCCTCTCTCTCTCTCTCTCTCTCTCCTCCGCTCCCCTTCGCGTGAACCTCCTCTCCTCTACCCCCAGCCACGCTCCGACGCCGGACAGCCCCGCGGATAAAGGCTCCCCCCCCTCCCATGGCGACGGCGTCCTCCTCCCAGCAGGGCGAGCGGAGCCCGTACGGGACCCCCGGCGGCGGCGCCGCCGCCGGAGGCAAGTTCAGGAAGAAACCCTACCGGCGGCACCAGGCCACGCCGTACGACCGCCCCCCGGCCGCCGCGCTCCGGAATGCTGCGGGCGTCGGCGTCGTCGGCGGCGGCGGGGGTGATGGCTGGCTGCGGAAGATCGTCGATCCGGCCCAGAGGCTCATCGCCGCCGGCGCTCACCGGCTCTTCTCCTCCGTCTTCAGGAAACGCCTCACGCAACCGCCTCCTCCTCCGCCGCCGCAGCCGCCGGGTATGCCGTTTCTGCTCCTGCTCTTTGAAGTTGCTCTTTTTATTTTTTGTTTTCTGGGCTCTCTGTCGTGGTTTTGTCTTCTTTCCGCGTTTATTGGCCAACCGAATGGTTTGTTCTGTAATTGGATTTCTCCGCTGGTTTCGCCGTTGTGAAGCTCGTTTTTTTGGCTTTGGTTCTTGTCTCTGCAAAATTTCTCGAGTAGTTTCTCTGTAATGGTTTTTCTGCTTTATGAGCTGTTTGATTTTTGGTTTTATCTGGCTTCCTCATTACGAGTTATCAGTAATGCAAGCAAGTAGGGTTTTGAGTATTGAAGTGATGATACTTTTGGCTAGTTAGTCGTGTTTATCATTATGGATTAAATTGTTAAAGTGGAAGTTTTCATGTGATTCTCCCCGACCTGGCACTGTAGTTAGGACGCCATGCTCTCTGCCAGTCGGTGTCTTTTTGAGATTTTTTTGCCTTTTGGCTATTATGGGGTGATGGAAGCTCGAAGTAAAGAGTGAGGGATTTTGGCAATGATCCTGCACAATTTAATTGGCCTCATTTTTTTTAAGTCGTATATTCATATTACTGAGTATTTTCTTTTTTGGTAAGTATGAACTGAAACCTTTGAAGTGGAGTTTTTATGTGACGCATAATTTCATCTTTGTTTACATTTCTTGTCTAGATACTGATCAGGAGCTATTTCTTTACAGTTTTGGTAGTTGTTGCTGGTGAGGAAGTCTGTTTTATTTGCTTATGGTGGCTTGTGGATATGCAGAGTATCATGCTTAAACTTTGTGTGATGCTAGATGCTAGGAAAAGCATTGTAGAATCACTTGGATATCTATGGGGCGCTTTAGTGGGAAATTGTCGTTCAACCCAGACCTGCAGTTATTTCCTTTGTTTTGTAAAAAAAATCCATGAATCAGTTTCTTCACTTTTTAAAGATAGTCACATGCTTTAAGTTTATGTTGGTGTTCGTTAGTCCATCTTTTTCTGAAGTTTAAGCATTCTGAAATTTTTCTTATCATTATTTTTAAATGTATGGTTTTATCAGAGGCAGATCGAGATGAAAGAGACAAGAAACAGGAGACAGTCCTTCTAGTAAGATAAATACCCTTTGTCTTCATCTTGCGATTGCTTTTTATTGTTTTCTTACAATTATGTGTGTTCCTAGAGTAACATTATTCTGTGGAATTTTTACTTTGCTCTCTCAAATTTTCTTGGTGAAGGTGTTGTTCTAGAGTTTAGTTTGGTAGGTTATAGTTAATTTCCAAGAAAAAGGCCACTGGAAGTATGTTTTGCTGAGACAGAGCTGGGGCACTGCTGTCTTCAGGGGGAAAGACCGTTAGTAGAGACTAATTATTGCTCTGATGACTCTACTTGTTCATTGTTTCAAAACTTGAGTCTTGTGTAAGGACATACTTGTTGGATGTGCTTAAAATTAGGCACAGAAGAGGAATGGATTTGCAGTTCAATCTCAAGGAAAGATGTTTTTGTTTTGACACGGTGTACTATAATTTCCATTAAATGTAGCAAAAAGTACAATTTTCAGAAATTGGCATGCTGAATGGTAGATCACGAGGTTGGGGAAGGATCTTGCTTCTGAGAAAGGAAGATGATGGAAAGTCAAGAATACTGAATCAAGTATCAAGGACACCTGTGGCTCGGAATTGTTGTGCAACTGGAAGATCTTTCTCAATGAGGATGGCTTAGTGGGAAATTAATTGAGTTAGAACTAGATCTATTTCCATGTTTATGTCACTGTTACCGGAACATTTTTTTTTAATAAAATCATATGATCTTTTCCCTTTGGGTGAGTAGGAGGCTAATTTCTGGGTTGAAGTAAGACAATTTCGGCTGCTGTGTTTCCTTTTCCAGTGTTCAGGTCCTTATGAGGTGTAACATCTGGATGACAAAAGAATTGTGTGTGAATTCTTAGTTCTTCAAAGTTGTTTGCTTCAATTTAACATTAATGCTGGTAGCATACTGTAGCTGTCATTTCCAAAGAGCAAGAAGTGATATAGCACTTGTAATGTATGGAAATAACTACCGGAGAGATTAGCTCCGGGTCTGCTGGCATAGCGAGAGCATGATCGTGTACAATTGCTATTTTCTTTGTAATACTTTCATTCTGAGGCTGAGGATTGGCTTAGTCGTCAAAGGCCAACCTTTTCCAGGTGTTAGATTAACATCTGGTCTCATTAATACTACTTATATATCACCAATATCGATAGAAGTAACCATGGTGGACATCGGTAACATTGATGACCACCGGAGGTTTGATCTGGTTCTCCTGATTCTGCCATGGGTTGAATAAGTGGCGTGATGCTTCAGTCCACCAGCCAAATGAATTTATCGGGTTTTTTGCTATTTTACTGCTGTGCCTATGTCGGAGGTTATGGAATGTATTTGCTAGGCTCTAAACTGTGCAGGGACAGTGCTGTAATCTATCTTCTATAAATTTGATCTTTGATGTTCTCTTTTCTCTGTGTAGGGCACTTCAAGAGAGCAAGAAGTGGCGATCATTGAAGTTCCGCAACCAGCTTCTACTTCTGAGGGAGGTTGTTTTACCGATCTGGAGAAAATTTTAAAGCAGAAGACCTTTACCAGGTGAGCAATTGTAGATATGATAAATATTTTCAGCTTGTTGCATATTTTCTTCGGAGTTTGTCTTTTGGGTGTCATTTGTGGTTAAATTTGATTTGGTTGTTAAACTGTAGAGAGGATGTATGCAGGAATGTTTATTCTTATTGATTAATCCTTTTTCTGTATGGCCATTCTTTGTTTTACACAGTGCCCCCCTCTGATATAGTCATTTTTCTTATTCTATTATGGTGTCATTTTGTGATGAATGAATTGTGGACAGATAAATTTATACAACCGAAGCACATCACAAAGGCACCTTTTGCAGCCACGATGGGGTTGCACAAACCAAACCAAACTCCTGTTGTGTGTCGTGGTGGATCATTACTGGACTAACTGTTAGTACTATTCTAGTGTTACATTAACCAGTGCACCTTTTGATCCATCCCGGGCTCTATTGCCTATGTTAAAAAACGTACCTATTTGGTGGGATGAATATGTTTCGCCACAGTTTTACCTCTAAATTAGTCTTATGTTTGTCAGTTATACATTAATGTCAGCCGAGATGCAGTTCCCATCTTTGATTAAATTCAGAAACACTTTCAAATTTATAAGGTGCCATTAAGTGATTTCTTTAGCTAATTTGATTTTGTTATGAAATTTTTGATGAACTACACAGATCGGAGATTGATCGGTTGACAGCCCTACTCCATGCTAGAACTGCTGACGTACACATTGCAGATGAATGGAGGAAGTCGGAAGATTTACCATTGAAGTCAATTAATGGGAAAGAAGAAGTATCAGACATCATTGGACAAGACAATGGCAGCGAAAGCCGGCTTACCAAAACTCATGTCAGTTCAAATGGAATTTTCTTTGAAAATTAAACTGATCTGTGTTGTTGATGTTGTAGAAGTATTAAATGGCATAGTTCTTAAGTGGGCATGTACTTTTATAGGTCCTTGATGAGGATGTGGCATCACCAGCAGAGCTTGCAAAAGCCTACATGGGCAGCAGGCCTTCAAAAGTGGCCCCATCTATTCCGGGAACTCGCACTCAGACAATCAGAGAAGATTCGACAATTTTTACCTACTCGCAGCATGCTATGAAATCCCCAGTTATGTCACTTGTCCCCAGGTCTTCGCCGCGTTTAGGGGCTCTTGAAAATGGATATATGACACCAAGATCCCGTGGCAGGTCTGCAATATACAGCATGGCACGGACTCCATATTCCAGAGTTCTCCCTACTCCTCCTTCCAAGGTCCTTATTTTGGCATAGAACTTTTACTATGTAGCAACTTATGACATTGTCTAACTTATATCATTTTCCAGAGTGTTGAGCCTGTAACTGATGACTATAGGGGTCCTTCTTCATCACAAGCATGGGAGCATGGCAGGGTTTCTGGATCTAATGTATTCATCATTCTGATTATCAAATTTTAATTATCTACTGGACTGTAGATTGCTATTATTTCTTACGCTTATTTTCTTGCATGCAGGCTTTGAAACGAAGAAGTTCAATCTTTGAAAATGATATAGGCTCTGTTGGCCCCATACGAAGAATTCGCCAAAAACCAAATCTTTTATCTCAAAGGAACTGGAGTTTGCCAGTGTCTGGAGCTGGAGTTTCTCAAGTTTCTGATCACCCTGCCTCAAGTCGAAAGCTGCTTTCTTTGGGTCAAAGGAACAACTTTACTGATCAGTCAGTTGACAGTGAGGACAGTGATATTCCTGTCAGAAACATGGCCTCTACTTCTTCCAAGTCTACTGAAATGGCTTCCAAAATACTGCAGCAACTTGATAAAATAGTGTTGCCACCCAAAGAGAGAGCATCTGATCTCAAGCTAGCCAATGCAAGTGAAAAATCACCTTCAAAGTTGTCTCCATCAAAATTACGTGGACAGGCTCTCAAGAGTCTTGAGCATATTGATTCGTCCAAATTCCTAGAGATTGTTCGAGATAGCAATAAATTAGATGATTCAGCTGGAAGCTTGTTGCATGATGCCAGAGAGGCTACCTCGAAGAAGCCAGATAAAGTTGAGCAGAATGGTCCTTCTAATCTTTCTTTTTCCAACATTCCTGCCATGAATGGTTTGGATGATACAGTTTTGAGTAAGAAGAAAGATGTTATTGGCCCTGTTAAATCTGCAAATTCCAATTCGACGAATTTTCTGGCCCATCCGGCATCACGACAGAACCAGGCATTCAAAATGAGTGCACATGAGGTGAAAATTTTACTTTTTTTGTGGAGATAATCAATTACAGTAGATGTTCCCTTTACTAAATTTTCTGTGTTTTCCTTTCATTCTCTTTGAAGGCCTCTTCATATCATATTTTATTAGGTATGGCCTCCTTAGATTTTAGTATATAGCACTCACGCTCATCCTTTAGTAGAGCAACAATAATGGCATTTTTTGAAAAAAGGAACTCTTTTGTGATAAGTAATATACATTTTGGATAAACGGTTTAGCAAGGCAGAGATTGCTAGTTCTCTCTTCATCTAACAGATTACAATCATATAGTTGAGATCTCTGTTCTGTATTTAAGCTTTTTCATCTTCAGCACATTTTTAAGGGGTTCCCTTTCGTGTCTTTTAAGGGATTTTGTTTTCATTTTTGAAAGAAAACTGTCCTATATATTGTTGGGGAGATAGGCAGACTTGCTGTTCTTTTTCTATTGGAAACTTTATAACCTTTTGTTGATGTCTCTTTTAAAATTATTTAGGGATTCTTGTTTGTAGGATTTCTTCGATTTGGATGATGACGGTCATTCCAATGAGATGCCAACTTGCGCTTTGGTTGAAGAGAGAGAGAAGCTGGATACCTCAGTGGTGGATTGCAAGCAAGCAGCTGCTGAAGCTGTCAAAGTCGAGAAGTCTATGTCTGTTTCTGTAGTAAATGTCCCCACACCTGCTTGGAAGGAGAAAAGTGATGTGGGAACTAATGATTTATTAAGTTCGGGCGGAAAGAGTGCCAGTCTTAGCTTCTCAAGTGTGCCTGTGGTCAGCACAGCTGTCCAATCGGATGTACAATTTACTCAGACGACCTCAAAGTTTGATAAAACTGGTTCAGAGAGGCAGCCAAATGCTGTTTTGCCTATCTTTGGTTTTGTTAATAAAATGCCTTCATCCAATGAACAAAATGCTGTGCCTACCGCATCTGGCTTTGGCCTCAATAATGGATCTATCATTGAAGCTAATAAGGTTCCCCAGTTTTCTTTCCCTTCTTCCTCTTCATTTGGTGGATCAACTCCAAAGTTTGGTATCCCATCTGATACAAAATCAGAGAGCTCAAGCAGGTCAGTGTACATGTCATTTCCAGCGATAAGTTTCTTTTTGATTCTTTGACTGTCTAATCCATCAACTTTTATATATTTGGTCTGTCAGTAGCTTCTGTTAATTCTTTAGAAAAAAGTTCAGGGAAATAGTGTGGGCTTTCTGCAGATAGCTATTTAATATTGGCTCCTGTTGTGAACATGGACTTTCTTGAAATTTTAGGTTCCTTGCATTAAGCCATGTGAGTATGTATTTCTCTGCAGTTATGCTTGGTCGATGTACTTGACCTGGCTGATGCCAAATGGAATCTGTAATAGAAAATGCTGGTGCCTTCATCGTGGATGCCTTCTATGGTTGTTGGTGTTCTCAACTGCTGTCGTTAATGGGTTTGCTTCTAGTAAATTACATGATAGAAAGTTTAGGGATTTGAAGAAGTATAGGCATTTTTCCTCCTCCAGTTTACTGGCTGGTTACAGTGGCTAATGCTTGAGGCCTGAAAGTGAGTCAGTTGTTTTGTGCGAGTTTTGGTTATTTCTTGATCTTCTCTGTAAATATCGAGCAAGGTGATTGTGGTTGACAGCATGCTGCATGGTTTTCCATTTCTTCAGCACTTCATGATTTGATTTTTCGCTTCTTATTGGATACACTTCAGTTTTCTTCCTTTTCTCCACTCAATGTTCATTTTGTGAAATTTCATCATATGTGATTTTTTGATATTTCAAGGGTGAATATGATGGATTTTGTTTAAGATTGTGGAACATGTGTTCCTGAGAGGATAAGTAGAACGATTACAGTTTGTTCAATTTGCTGCCTGCAGCTTTTTTAGTGTTGCTGCTGGCCCAACTGTTACTGCCGATGTTCCTGAATTTGATAAAACTGATAAGGAGGATGGAGTGGTATCTGCCACACCTGAGCCTACTCTGGGATCTGGGGCAACATCATCAGCTACAACTGCATCCTTATTTGGTGTTCCTCCTAAGTCTATTATCTCTAGCCAGTCAGTGTCCCCACCTATATCGGCGGAGTTAAATGCTACTGGAACTCAAAAACCATCCAGCGGCCTTTCTTTCGCTTCTGCTACTAGTAATGGCGCCGGTATTGCTGTCCAAATGTCAACCAGTGCTACCACTGCTAGTCTATCTATGTCAACATCAGCACCCTCCTTTCCGGCTTCTTCAACCGTCAAATTCGAGTCCTCTGTGTCAACTTCAGTTGCGCAATCAGTGCCTACTCCATCTGTTGTTTTGGGAGAAGCCCAGACCAAGGTGGACACTGACTCTGGAAATGTCACCAGCAATCTTTTTCCGGGTGCATCTTCTGCAAATGCCACCACAGGAAGCGGCATCATCGGGTTTAGTGCACCAGCTTCCACATCAATTTTTGAGACAAAAAAACAGGATTCTTCATTATTTGATGCTGCCAATGGTTCTCCACAACTTCCAGCATCTGCTGGGACTGCAGTACCAGCCTTGACTCAGAGTGCCTCGGTTCAATCTGGATCATCTGCGGCTTCATTTGGATTGTCTGGGAATACTGGAGGCTCTTTGTTTGGTTCATCTTCTGCACCGAAACTGTTCTCTGGGGCGTCATTTGGCATGAGTTCTGCTTCCTCTTCAGCGGCGAATTCTGTCAGTTCAGGTAGCAGCACTACTTCAATCGCGATTGGTTCTTGGCAGTCATCGGCATCTCCCGTATTTGGTACCTCATCAGCTTCTCAATCGACCGGTTTTCCTTTTAGTGTGCCAGCGGCTTCTAGCAGTCACATATTTGGATCATCAGGTTCCACATCTGCTTCAAGCAGTACTCCTGTTTTTGGAGCAACCAGCGTGACTGCTACTTCTAATGGTGCCCCAATTTTCGGGACAAGCGGCAATTTGTCTGCTGCCACTGGGGCTCCTATTTTCGGATCAACCAACACCTCATCTATTTCCCCTCTATTTGGATCAACCAGCGCCACTCCTATTTTTGGATCAACTGGCGCTTCATCTGCTTCAACTTTCTCGTTTACTTCTGCTGCTTCTAGCGCTTCTTCAGTGCCTGTTTTTGGGAATTCTAATCCTGCGATCACCTTTGGTTTGGTACCCTCAGGCAATAATGATCAGATGAATGCGGAGGATAGCATGGCTGAGGACACAGTTGTGACAACTATTCCCTCAGTTCCTGTGTTTGGCCAGCAACCGATCTCACCACAACCTTCAACTGGGTTCATGTTCAATCCACCGGCTTCGATGGTGTCTAACCCTTTCCAATTTGGAAGTCAACAGAACCTGGCCACCCCGCCGAATCCTTCCCCATTTCAGGCTTCTGGCAGTTTAGATCTAGGTGGAGGGAGCTTCTCACTTGGAACCGGTGGCGACAAGTCTGGTCGTAAAATCATAAAAGTTAAGCACAACAAGCAAAGGAGAAAATAGAATAAATTTTGCTTCGGCGCAGCTGGTGGATTGATGTTCGGAACCTTTGTTATTTGTGATCGGTTGGCAATGTCTGGAGATAATAATTTGGTTGGAGGAACTAGGTATTCCTTGTGATAAGGTAACTCTTGGTCGCAGCGATGGTCAACGAAGCCTCACCAGGTTTCGCGCTTGTTCTCTATTATTTTCCTCTCAAATTTTCACTTTATTTCTTTTCTTTTCTTGATCCTCTTTTTCCGCGACGTAAGTTGTCACAATTTTGTATCCGACATTGTAGCGAATTTGTGGACCTCTTCCTGTACTAGTATGTGTACTAGCCTCATGGTTGTCGTAGGTGGAGATTGTCTGCCCCCGTGTCCCTCTTCTACTGTGCACTCCTGATATGTGTAACATAAAGGAAATCATATTTGTCAGCTTAAGAAAGCCACTGGTTAGGTGGTTCGCCGCTGCTCTTTTTGGCATATTATGATAGGTAATGATGGAATGCAATTGGTGGTGTGATTTTGTTTTTCGGTCGAATGGTTTGAATCCTGTTCGTGGGTCTGTCTTAGATTTGGCACACTGACCTGATCTTGCACAAGAAACAAGTAAAAGAGGTAGGCAATACCTTATTTGGATGATTTATGCTGTTTGTAACTGTCGGATGTGTGTTCCCATCCCTCTGCAGCGAAGCTTTGTTTTACAATGCCCTAAAAAACGGTGGGGGAAAAGGCATTATTCCTAACTTTCGAATGATGATTCACTCTCGAAATGCGGGAAACACATGCTTATCCGGTCTCAGCAATCGAGAAGTCCGAGACTCCTGATTACAAGAGCATGTCCTGCTGCCCTGTGACATCTTGAAATTTCTTCATTTTCCAATATTATTTAGGATTTTAAGATGGTAAATGGTATGCATGAATTACTTGATAACTTAACTAAATTATGACTGTTGTCGGGTGGCAAATGAGAGGGTAGGGTTTGGTTTGGGTAGGTCGTAAATGGGACCGATTTAAATTCGCTCATTTAACTCGTATTGATCAATTTAATTCCTAAACAATGTAAATGACCCATACCTAATGCAACTCTTATCCAACCCAAATCCATACAAATAGAGAAAAAAGGCCCAACAGATCTGAAAAATTAAACTGCTAAAAACATTAAAGAATTTTGAACGCATCCCAGAGAAAAAGAAATTTCATCTGAACTTGGAAGAGCCATGCAAGGGTCGAGGATATCAGTGTTTGTTTTTTCGAGGAACTATGCTTAGTCAAGATGGTGTCTCGAGGAGCTCATGAAGATAATGGAGTGCGGGCAGGAGCTGGGGCAGTTGGTTCTTCTCTTGTTCCATGACATCGATCCTTCGGTTGTGCAGAAACAGACAGGCGGTTTTGCAAAGGCATTTTCTAATCGCGAAGGACAAATTTGCTAGGTGGAAGGCGGCTCTCACACAAGTGGGAAATTTATTAGGTTGGTATCACGGGTCGATCGATTTATCACACCTGTGCGGCCTTAAGATCACTCCCAAATCAACCTTGCACACACACACACTCGATTTACAAGAATGGAGAGAAAGCAGCGTAGTAGTATTTCCTTGCGAATGAGCATGTACAAATGAAGGGGGAGGGTCTCCTATATCTACAAGTGTGGGCCTAATCTGAGCCGTTGTTCCCCTTTTGATCCGACGGTGGTGTTTGAATCGATACGATCATTACATAGTTATACAAAAAGTTCTAGGGGCCTTAGGGGCGTGGGGGAGCTCAATGAACGTCTGCCAAGGAAAGCTGCATGGTCATTTGTTAGGGGGAATTGAAGAGTCAAACGGTACTTGAGCTTGGTCACGGATGGGCCACGTCCCATGCCCCGAATGGGCCATGTCTCATGCATGGAAGGGTACATCCCTTGCATGGAAGGGCAATGGCCCGTCCGTGGCTTTTGTTTGAATTGGCTCGAAGCCCTTCGCTCCCTCGGGCCATGTAACTGAGATCTCATAAATGTTGCAGATGGGTAAATTCTATTTGACCTTTGTAAATGGGGTTCAAGAATATTATATCATAGTCTATGAGCCATCTAAGAATTCGACCACAGTTTAATATTAGAATTGATTCTTATATGACGTCAAGAAAGTACAATCCAAATATATTTTTGTAATCATCAACTAATGTGAATTTGACAATACTTTCAAAGGCATAATGTTGAACTTGGGACTACAGCAGTCCTTGATTTGGCGCAATTCGCTTCGATATCTTAAGACCAAGATAAAAGAAAGCACAGTACCTGAAATCTAGATTATCAGGAGAGCGGGGTTCTCGGATTCCTAACTGAGCAGTTGGCTCGGATTTCTCCTTCCCTTCCCGTCAATATGTCGAATTGCATTTCCCGGTGAAAGCGGTTGGTCTGTTGCCCCATCTTCGTCATAGCGAAGAGGAACTTCTCGAAGAAAAGCCTTACCAAAAAAAAATTAAAACCTTACCAAAAAAAACTTCCCGAAGAAAAGACCTTGGTCCTCGGCGAAGCTACTGACGATGCCCCTCGTCATGGGGTCCTCGTACAGATTTTGGTCCAAGTGGAATAGGCCTTGGCGGTTCACCAAATCCACGAAGTATTTGTTGTCGAATTGGTCGGGCGATTTGATGTCCAAGACCGTGGTGTTGGTGGAGTTTGAGGTGGGGCACACGCCCTTGAGATCATGGGCAAAGGTCTTCTCCGTGGTGGGGTCTTGGGTCGGGTAGAGCCGGCGAGTAAAGGCGCGGCAGTGCCCAAGCCCGATGGTGTGGCCTCCAGAGAGTGCCACTACATCGGTGGCGTCAAAGTTTTTCTTGGCTACGGCAGTGAGAATTTGGCTGGCGTTCTGAGCTGGTGGAGGTAAATTATCTGCGGTCACAGTTACAGAAGCAAATGTGAGTCCGTCCCCCGCCTTCCCAATGGCACGTCATAATGAGGTCCGCCCGACTGCACACGACAATGAGAATAACAAGATTAGAATCCAGAACTTGGAAAACATCTGTTGATGCTCATTGATATGGTAGACAAATCAATCATGTAATCAAGGAAACTTTGACAACCAATAGGACAGGAAGCCAACAGAGAACTGTGATGTTTTCTTCGTCGTGATTATCTGCAAGTCAATTCTCATAAACTAGAAGCTAGTTGGGATTAGATGATCATTAAAAAAATTGGGTCCTGTCTCCATTTATCAACTTGAAAGAACATAAGAAATATCACAACTACCCAAAAGTATGAGCACGAGGATGCTTAAAATGGTTTGTAATTGGAAAGCATAAAAATCAAAACTTCGTTTTGGTGCGTTACTCTCTAGTGACGATGTCCGTCTCAAGTTCTGGTTGTTCGGTGGGGCATCCTTCTTGCTCGGTTCGCTTGCTGTTCCATCCAGCAACAGCGAAGCATCGCATCCCTGCATCATTCATCAGATCTAAAATATAAGTGTGAATTCAAATAACAGGAAAATATTAACCGAAATACTCTAGCATACTTGGAGACAAGAAAGAACAAGTGTTGTTATTGTCACCCCAGCCTGACATATTTTAGGAACCTCTCTACTTTTTCTTTAGGCTACAACTATTTTATGGGCCTTTCGTTAGTTTTTGCTTCATCATTTCTTTGAATGTAGGTGGTCACGATTCAATTGAAAAAAAAAACCGTGATGACTTGGACCCATCTTAACCTCCAAAGTGAAAATATCCCCACCACACAGTCCGGGATTAACTAGACTGCCCGTGCAATCATCTTATGGAGACAATTTATACGAAATTATTAATGCAGTTCTTTCTAAATCCTGAACATGGGAGTTCTATAAACTTCTATAATCTTCATTTTATACCATATAGAGCACTAAAGATCAGGACCCAACTATCTCAAACGCTCAAAAGGCATCCTCCAAAACTTCAACAAGTGTGACTTGACGAGGTCCAACCCAATTACATGGCTTATAAGCTCTATTATTTAATATTTGACACAAGCTCAATTTAATTAAATATATTAGGGGCCATATATTTGTGACATCCAATTATGCATATCTTAAATCTTGATGGACGGTTGAGATTTGGTGGCGCTAGGGTTGGTCCCATCACTCCCTCTATATAAGGTCTCTTTTTGGTGGAGAATGAATGCATCTAATTATCATGTTTTCGCTATTCTCTACAAAATTGTTGAGAAAAAAATACACATCCATCACAATTGTTATAGAGGAAAGTGGTGAAGATTCATACCCATATAGACAGCTTCTTTACTTCTATCTCATTGGATCAATAATGGATTTTTTTTTATTTGGGTATGCTATATTTATCAATTTAATCTCATGTTCATGTGATTGAAAACTTCTATTAATCTAACATTTACCAGTAAAACAGTAAGATTTGTATGATGAAAGACGAAGCCATGATGGCTTTAGTCACCCATATGACTTCTTAATCTACCCAGCGCTCTGAAAAATAGCAATGTCAAAAAAAAGAAGTCCACTTATTGAAGTTGCTAACCTAGGCCACCAGCATCGAGAAGAATATACATATTTTTTGGCCTCTCTTTTCTTATTCTCGTCTATCTAGCCGAGGAAGAAGATGATCACAGAACTTGCCAAAAAGGGTGTTTAAACATTTAATCATCAGCTTACATTAAGATACAACTTCCAAGAAAATCCCAAGTCTCTTTGCCTGGTAAAGTGAACGCAGATTGTGACAGCTCGTTGGGAACCTACCTTAATGAAGAAGTCGTGGAAGTGCAGACGAAGTAGCCCAGCAACTTGGCCAATATCCTCATCGAACACCTTCTTGAGATGTTTCCTTATGACGGACTCAACCTTCGGGCAGCTCTTCTCGTAGAAGGACCATGAGAGCCCCTTCACTATGTAAACAGAGCTCGAAACATGAACATGCAATGAAGCTATCACAAGACAAGAAATCAAAACGAAAGAACTAAAACAGGAAGCATGATCTGAGGTCTGGTTTAAGGTTTCTCGTGCAAGATGAGCTGAATGGATCACGGGACATTATTTATAGGCAGGTAAATTGACTTCATGCAGAACCAAGCAAGGGTCTTTAGTCATGGATAATAGTAAAGGGCAATTTCGCAAACTTGTTTATTGCGATTCAACATTTTATCAGACTTTTTTGGGTTTGAGATACGATTCACACTTAGAAGAAAATGCGTTTACAATCAAAAGCATGCGAAGTTAAGTAAGAAATCTACCTCAAACATCGTCGGCTGAAATTTCAATGAACGCCAATTGAGTTGGTGGTTTGTTTTGGCCTAAACTAATATTAGTCACGCCATTAATTGTGTTTGAAATTAGGCTATGTTTACAAATATGGACATTGTCTAGCTGCAAACTCAACTGAAAATCAATATAGGTGATGTGGGAATTTACAACAGTTGGAAAATCTCCTATAATCTCTCCCTAATTATTTGGAATATTATGTGATATTATATGATTTGATTTTGTAAATTAGCTACTGACAGAGATTAGGGGCTAATTAGGATCTATACCTAAAATAAGTTTCTTACCTAATTTAGGTCTACTATTCTTGTATATATACATCTTGTAATTACTCAATCAGAATAAGAAAAACAGATTATTTTCTTCATGGTATCGGAGCCTACTTTTCTAATATGAATTTCCTGCCTCTGTTTCTTTTCCCACTATTGTTGCTTCATTGCAGCCCTTTTTTTAGCCTTATTGCTGACTTAACCAGCCTTATTGTTGGCCTTCAATTGTGTGATAACCACCCTTGTTACTCGATCCCTTCTTAGTCTCCTGCTATAATTTGTCCTTTCAAGTTGCCGAATGGAAGATTCAGGGAAGGCTATCTCCAACCACACTGGGTCCTCTCTTTAGGATCGATCCAACTCATCGATTATAAATTTTCCCAACATAAAGCAATACTGATTGGATGGAAAAAAAATTATCTTTAGTGGGCACAGATCGTGAGGATGTTTCTTAAAGGAAAAAGGGAAGCTCAGTCATCTAGAAGGCATTGGTCTAGGATAAGGTGATCCCAAGTTTCAGACATGGGATGAAGAAGATTCCTCAATTATGTCATGGTTGTGGAGCTCCATGTAACCCAAAATCAGCAAAAACTACATGTTTCTCCCTACTACCAAGGACATATGGGAGGTTGTTTGTCAGTCTTATTCAAAAGTTCAAGATGCAGTAGTAATATATGAACTCAAGATGAAGGCTTCAACAACAAAACAAGGTAATCATTTTGTTACATAATACTATAATTTCATGATAGGTCTTTGGCTTGAAATAGATCATAATCTGAATATACAAATGAAGAGTGTTGAAGACACTAAAGGCCCGTTTGGTAACGTGCCAAACAGTGAAAATTTCTGTTCTTTTGTTCCCAAAAATAGTTTGGGAACAGAAATGCATTTGGTAAACTTTTTTATTTCCGAGCACATTTTTGCAAAAATTTGTGCTAAGAAATAGTTTTGGAAGAGAAACAAGAAGTAAAAAAAAAATTTACTTTTTGTTTCTCGACACAATTTTGAGAATCAGTTTTTTTTCTTCTTTTTCTTTTTTTTTTGTTTTCTTCTTTTTGTGTTGCTTTTCTTGGGTTGTGGTTGGTCACCAGCGACCGGCCATAGCCCAGGGCTGGCAAAGGCACCACGGCCCTCGCTGGCCGTCGGCAGAGGCGAGGGTCCCCCTTGCCGGTGAGGGCGAGGGCTGGACCCTCGCCGCCTAGGCGAGGCGGCTCGCCGTCGGTCATGGCGAGGTCGGCCTCGCCCGATCTGGGCAAGGCTAACCTTGCCGTCGAGACCCATGGTGGGGCTCGACCTCGCCTGATCTGGGAGAGGGCGGCGGCGAGGGCTGCGATGCCCTGGCCTATGGTCGGTCGCTGGCGCCGGTGACCGGCCATGGCCAAAGAAGGCAGGATAGAAAGAAAAAAAAAGAAAAAAATATTAAACAATTTAAAATATTATTAATAAAAAAATTTTGTGTAGTTACCAAACGTGTTTCTGTTCTTTTCTATCTCAAGAATAGAAATTTTGCACAGTTACCAAACGCCTTCAAATGCTTAGAAATTATTTCCGAGCACAGAATAAAAAAGAATCATTTCTGAGTAGAAATAGTTTCTGGGCACAGAAATATTGTCATGCGCACCCTAATACTCTCTGAAACCATATGAAAAGAGATAGGATTTTTGAGTATTTGGGAGGTCTGAATGCAAACTTTGATCAGATTCGAGTTTAGATTCTCGGAAAGAAGCGGCTACCATCCTTGAAAGAAGTTTTTTCTACTGTAAGAGGAGAAGAAAGCCGATAGACTGTAATGTTTGAAGAGCAACACACCGAAGGATCCGTCATGAAAGCAATTAAGGAGGAAACAAATCCTCACAAAAATAGGAGACCGAATCCGATTAAGACAACGGGCAATGAAAGTTTATGGTGCAGTTTTTGTAAGAAACCACGCCATACAAGAGAAAATTGCTTCAAGCTTTATGGAAGAATGCAGGTACTCAGCAAAGCTAAAAGATAGCCGCAAGCGCACATGACCAGTGAAGGTGAAGCTGCCCCTATGGACCAATACAAACCTGTCAGTGAGGAGATATTTAAGAGAGAAGAAGTTGGTAAAATTAGGGCTCGCCTTGACTACCTATCTAAGTCTTCTGATATGTGTTCATTAGTCCAATCAAGTGCGTGTCTAATTTCCGAAAACTCAACAACTTCTTGGTACCCTAATTCATGGGTTCTTGATTCAGGAGCAACCAACCATATAACACATGATCCCACTAAATTCGAAACTTATAAACCATCACTAGGAAATAGGAGTATTACCATAGCAGATGGATCTCCTGTTACTGTAGCTGGCCAAGGAACCATAACTCTAAATCCCTCACTTAAACTTGATAATGTCATTTATGTTCCTAAGCTGTCCACCAATCTTCTTTCCATTAATCAACTTACAAAAATCTGAATTGTAAGGTGCTTTTCTCTATCAATCATTGTATTTTACAGGACCTGAAAACGGGGAGGACGATTGGATTTGCTAAGGAATGGAATGGGCTGTACTACCTTGAGGATTCGAGAAGAACTGGTTAGTCTCTTATGGGTTATAGTACCTCTTACAACTCTTGTAACCTTGAAAACAACTCTTGTAATCCTATCCACTCATCTCAAATTTGGCTTCACCATTTTCGATTAGGACATCCACTGTTTAGTTTTCTTAGGACTATGTTTCCTTCCATTTTTAAGGATATTGCTGTTAAAAATCTTCATTGTGAAGTTTGCGAACTTGCAAAATATCATCATGTTTCATTTCCTTTGAATAATAATGCTAGAGTTTCAACACTAGTCTCCCTTATCCATACTGATGTGTAGGGTCCATTTAGAATTGTTAATTTTATAGGAGCTAGATCAATTGTCACTTTTATCGATGATTGTAATCGTACTACATTACTATATCTTATGAAAGACAAATCTAATATTCAATCTATCTTTCAAAACTTTCATAAAACGATAGTCAATCAATTTGGGGTGTCAATTAGGAGACTTAGGTCTGATAATGGGAGGGAATATTTCAATCAATATCATGATCATTTTTTTCCAAACTCAAGGTATTATTCATGAGTTTTCCTGTATTGATACCCATCAACAAAATGGAGTAGCCGAAAGGAAAAATAGGCACTTGCTAAATGTTGTTTGGGCTCTCCTCTTTTAAATGTTTGTTCCAAAGCATTTTTGGGGGAAAGCTGTTTTAACTTCAGCATATCTTATTAATCGGGTTCCTTCCAAAACAATAGGAAATAAAAGTCCCTTACAACTCCCGTCTACCTTTTATCCTCATGTTTCCTATAAATATCACATTTCCTCTCAGGTCTTTGGCTGTGTTGCATTTATGCATATTCATAATCACAACCGAAACAAACTCGACCTCCGTGCTCTAAAGTGTGTCTTCATTGGGTACTCTAATACTCAAAAAGGTTATAAATGCTATGACCCTTTAACACGTCGAGTTTTTATCTCTATGGATGTCACTTTTAATGAAAACCGGTAATTTTTTCCTTCCTACCACTACTTCAGGGAGAGACTCCTGATGAAGATAGTGGGTTTAAACTACTGCCTTCACTGCCTAGTGCGTCGCCCAATTCTACTTCGTCCAATCCAACTTCATCTCCTTCCCCATCTCTATCCAATCCTAGCCGTCTTAGTCCACCTAGTCCTTCATCGAGTCCTTGGTCCAGTCCTGGTCCCCCATCAAGTCCTCTATCTAGTTCATCTTTATCTAGTTCTCCTAAAAATGAACCAACCAAACTGCAAGTTTATTCGAGAAGGATGAAGCTCAATTCTAAACTAGATCAAGTCATGTTATCCAAACTGTTATCAAGAAATGAAATCACTCACCCTTCTTCTAACGAATCTGAGTTAAGTGATTTGGATTTACCTATTGCCATGAGAAAAACTACCGGGAAATGTAGCCAACACCCTATCTCCCAATTTGTGTCATACCATAGATTATCTACTCAATAAAAAGCCTTTATTACTGCTCTTGATTCAATTACTATTCCTGACTTGGTACATTAAGCTTTTGAGGATAGGCATTGGATACAAGTTGTGATAGAGGAAATGAATGCATTGAAGAAGAATGATACATGGGAAGTTGTGACTTTACCCAAAGGCAAGTAACCGGTGGGATGTAACTGGGTTTAAACCCTTGAGTACAAAGCTAATGGGACCTTAGAGAGGTATAACCCAAGGCTGATCACAAAGGGTTACACCCAAACTTATGGGTGAATTATTAAGAGACCTTTATAATAGTAGCAAAGATGAACACAGTACGGGTGTTACTTTCTCTTGCAGCTAATTTTGGTTGGTTTTTGCAGGAATTTGATGTGAAGAACGTGTTTTTACATGGAGATTTGTAGGAGGAAGTCTTTGTGGAGCCTCCACAAGGTTTTGACAAGGACTTAGGAAACAATCAGGTGTGTCGGCTTAAAAAAGCTCTATATGGTCTCAAGCAGTCCCTAGGAGCTTGGTTTGGAAGGTTCACGAAGGCAATGCTTGAGACGGGGTACAAGCCAACACTACAAAAAAACATGTTTTTTCCGACAAAATTTCCAACGAAAAATTTAGAAAAATTCGTTGGAAAACGAATTTCCAACGAATTTTCCAACGAAAAAAATTCGTTGGTAATAAGTCGTCGCAAATTTTTCCAACGAAAAATTTCAATTTTCGTTGGAAATTTGCAACGAATTTTTTTTCGTTGGAAAACTTGTGGCTAAATTCGTTGGAAACGAATTTTTTTTCCGACGAATTTTTTTTTCGTTGGAAACTAAAAATTTTTTTTTGGTGGAAAAATCTTGGAAATTTTTTTTCCATCAAAAAAAAATTTTGGTGGAAAAATCGTGGAAATTTTTTTCCATCGAAATTTTTTTTTTGTTGGTTGAAAAATCGCCCTCGCCGCCGGCGAGGGCCAGCCTCGTCGCCGGCGAGGGCCGAGCTCGCCCAGATCTGGGCGAGCTGGAGCTCGCTGGCCATGGCGATCTCGGCCCTCGCCATGGCCGGCGAGGGCCAGCTTCGTCGCCGTCGAGGGCTGAGCTCGCCCAGATCTGGGCAAGCTCGAGCTCGTCGCCGGCGAGGGCTCGAGGTCTCCCAGAACGCTGGGCTTGACGGTGTTGCTGCGGAGGAGCTCGGCGCCGCCGAGCCAAACGGCAGCGATGCGGTCGTACTAGTTGCCGCGGGAGGAGGCGGAGAGCTCGAGGGCAACGGCGGACCACGGCGGGGAGGGGCAGGGCGGCGGGGAGTAGGCGGCGGAGAAGGGAGGGGAGCCGATGGTGTGGGCGAAGGAATGGGCAACGATGCGATGGGCGTAGGCGGCAGGGAGGAGGGAGGAGCGGAGGGGGCGGATGAGCTCGATGTACTGCTGCGGGGAGCAGTCGGAGAGAGAGGGCCGCTTCCAGAAGCGGTCAGGGAAGGAGGCGGCGGCGGCGAGGAGGAGGAGGAGGAGGAGGAGGACGGTGGCGGCGGGCGGCTGCATCGTCGAGGTGACCTTGCCCAACAACCGAAGAAAATAAGAAGAAGAAAAAAGAAAGGAAGAAGAAGAAAGGGAAAAAGGGCATGCGGGTGGAGGGTGAAGGGGGGTGAGAGAGAGAGAGAATGTGGAAATTGAGAGTTTTTTTTTGAATTCGTTGAACAATATAGGTTTTTTTTTTAATTCGTTGGAAAATTCGTTGGAAATTTCCAACGAATTTTCCAATGAATATAAAAAATGCCGAACAATACCGGGTTTTTTTGAATTAGTTGAAAAATTCGTTGGAAATTTCTAACGAAAAAAAATTCATTGGAAATTTCCAACAAAATTTCCAACGAAAATTGTACACACTAAAATAATTGCCGGAAAATTGAAATTCGTTGGAAAATTCGTTGGAAATTTCCAACGAATTTTCCAACGAATATAAAAAATGCCAAACAATACCGGGTTTTTTTGAACTCGTTAGAAATTTTCAACGAAAATTGTACACACTAAAATAATTGCCCGGAAAATTGAAATTCGTTGGAAATTTCCAACAAATTTCCAACGAATTTTCCAATGAAAAATTTTTCGTTGGAAATTGCCAACGAATTTTGCAACGAAAACGTTTTCGTTGGAAATTTCCAATGAATTTTGCGACGAAAAATTGTTCGTTGGAAATTTCCAACGAAAAAATTTTCGTCACAAATTTTCGTGGCAAAAATCCAGCTATTTTGTAGTGAAAGTAGAGGGGATCACACCCTGTTCGTCAAACATTCAAATGAAGGTATGCTCATAGCTCTATTTGTATATGTAGATAATATAGTTGTGATTGGTAATGATGAAGCTGAACAAAAGTCTCTTAAGAGCAGTCTTGCTCAACAGTTCGAGATCAAAGACCTTGGAAAGTTGAGATACTTCCTTGGTATAGAGGTGGCCTACTCTAATAAAGGTATTTTTATATCCTAAAGGAAGTATGCACCTGATCTTCTCAAGAAAACAGGATGTCTCGATAGCAAGGTGGTCAGCACTCCTATTGATGCAAACCATAAAAAGGATGGACATAATTGATAAATGGAGATATCAAAGGTTAGTAGAAAGGCTTATTTACATATCTCATACTAGGCCAGACATAGCCTATATTGTGGGAGTTGTAAGTCAATTCATGCATGATCCTAAAGAAGAACATATGCAAGTTGTCTACCGGATTCTTCACTACCTCAAAGCTACTCCTGGAAAAGGCATTTTGTTTAAAAATGGTGACAAGTTGAATCTTGAAGCCTATATTGATGCAGATCATGCCGGGTCACCAACTGATAGAAGGTCCATATCTAGCTATTGCACTTTTCTAGAGGGAAATCTTGTCACTTGGAGTAGAAAACAAAATGTGGTTGCTAAATCTAACACTAAAGCTAAATTCAAGACAATGGCGAATGAGATATGTGAACTTTTGTGGCTCATGATTTTCATTGAAGACCTAAAAGTGGAACACGATGGATCTATGAGACTCTATTGTGATAATAAATCAGCAATCAACATTGCTCACAATCCGGTTCAGCATAATCGAACCAAGCATATTGAGGTAGACATGCATTTTATAAAGGAGAAGCTTGAATCTAGTTTGATTAGTACTCCCCACACTCCTAGCAAAGATGAGCTAGCATATGTACTGATCAAAGGCCTACCAGTGTCGAGATTTCAAAAGATTATCAGCAAGTTGGGCATGGAAAATGTTCACTCACCAACTTGAGGGGGAGTGTTGGAAAATCTCCTATAATCTGTCCCTAATTATTTGGAATATTATGTGATTCGATTTTATTAGCTGTAAATATGTGATTTGTTTTTGTTAGCTGTAAATTAGATACTAACAGAGATTAGGGGCTAATTAGGATCTATACATAAAATAGGTTTCTTACCTAATTTAGGTATTCTATTCCTGTATATATACACCTTGTAATTACTCAATCAGAATAAGAAAAGTAGATTATTTTATTCAATAACTTTATCAGTCAGAGTTGTGAAGAAGTATGCATAGGAATGTATAGCTCTAGCCCCAAGCTGGATTACCATAATTGTGTGTCATTTTCCTTTAAATTGGCCAGGAATAGATTGCTTATATTCCATGCACGGACAAGACCTTGACCTTCATCTCATCTTTCTTTCCTTGCTTTAGTCATGGATAATAGTAAAGGGCAAATTCATAAACTCATTTATCATGATTTAACCTTTTATTAGACTTTTTTTGGTTCGAGATACGATTCACACTTAGGGGTAAAATCCATTTACAACTAAAAGCATGTGAAATTAAGTACAAAATCTCCGTCAAATATTGCCAGCTAAAATTTGAATGAACGCCAATTGAGTTGGTGGTTTGTTTTGGCCTAAACTAATATAAGTCACGCTATAAATTGTGTTTGAAATTAGGCTATGTTTACAAATATGGACATTATCTAGTTGCAAACTCAATTGAAAATCAATATAGGTGACATGGGAATTTACAACTTCATCAGCCAGAGTTGTGAAGAACTATGCATAGGAACGTACAGCTCTAGGCCCCAAGCTGGAGTACCATAATCGTGTGTCCATTTCCTTTAAAGTGGCCAGGAATAGATTGCTCCTATTCCACGCGCGGGCAAGCCCTTCACCTTGACCTTTGTGAATGTTTAAACTTCAAGAAGGCCCATGAGATCACCAAACCCACAAAAAAAGAAAGACCCATGAGATTAGCCTTTGTGTTAATCTGTAGTCTCGTATTTTGCTCAGAAAACCAGGTTTAGATTCAGGCTTATCCTTTGTTGACTTATGTAATTACAAGAATATTCCCCTTAAGACCAGTGCCAATATGGACAAAAGGGTTGGTATCGAAAGACTTGCATGTTTTGGATGCAGTGAGCCCAACAGCTCATAGATCATATGCTTCGGAAGCAAGCAATGATGCCATCCCTTAAGAAGACCTTAAACCCACTTGGCTGGGACGGCAAGATTGGTACTTGGTAAATGCAGGATTGCATAAACCAAACAACTCATATTCACATCCGAGTTTCATGGGTTTGGCAATTAGTCAAGATATAATTGTTAAGAAAGCTTCCTAATGAATTTTAAAGTTGACAAAACTATTCATGAGTGTTTAGTAAGTCTAATAAATATTTTGAAGTTTTTTAATTTGGAAAATTATTCTTGGAAGAGAAACCTATAGCAATCTTAATCTTTTTCAAATTCAAATCGTGGAATTTCTTTCATGTGAAAAAGGTTCCCACTTTATATTGGAAATGAAGAACTTCACATTCAGAGAACTATTTTTGTTTCCATCCTAACACAAGTTCAGAACATGATGCATGTTCCGAACGTGACATAATTTCAAAATGTGACACGAGTTCTGAATGTATATAACGTATAGTGATTTGATTCGGATTTCACGTTTAGAAAGATTTGATTGACTCAATCTTAAAAATAATTTTACAAACCAATATTGTAATTAGAGGTGATTAGTTCCCAATTAGGTCTGGTCCGGTCCTATCCAATGAAACTGGTCACTTAAGGTTTAATTTATATTTTGCTAATTTTTGTCAATGAAGTTTACTTAGGATATTGTTCGCATTTTACTAATTTTTGTCAATGGATTTATGTTAATGAAGTTCACTTAGGGTTTAGTTCACATTTCACTAATATTTTTGAAGAAATAAAAAATAAAAAAAAGTATATATAGTCGGTCTGGTTCGGTCTGGTTCTCCCTTAGAACTGGAAACTAGATAACCTAGACACAAGTTCCACTTTTAGAAATCGGAAATCAAATTGACACTCCTAATAACCGGACCCAACTAGCCAGTTCGGTCCATTCCGGCGGTTCCCAATTTGGCCGATCCATTTTGCACACCCCTAATTGTAATGCAAAACATCCTAAATGATTGGCAAATTGATCTCGAGACAAGTTTCTTTATCAATGGAGCATCTCTACTTATAGAAATCAAGACTTTAATTGTATGGGCGATCAGAATCAATGGAAATTGTCTCTCAATGGCTACTCAATCTTCTTCATACAATTTTGTCCAATGGGTAGATTGGAATATCGTCTTTTGAAGACTGTCCAACGACTAGATTATAAGTGAATGAATATAAAAAGAGACCAAGGTGCCGAGTAGCAAAAAAAGAGACAAAGTTCAAAATCTAGAATTCTAAAGTCTGGGCGAACTTTGATCCTATATACTTATCTTTTGTGGGCTGCATTTTGTGATCTTAAGAGAAGTATTGAAAGAATGATTGAGTGAGATAGTGAGATCTATCATACATTGAGTGTTGTCACTCATTATTGTAATCTCTTGTTGGTCATTTAGTAGAATCCAGCCAATAGGCTGTCAACGGGAGAAAGTTGACATAGGCTTAATCTAAGCCGAACCATTATAAGTCTTGTATGTAAATTTTCTTATCCCTAAAGCTTATTCTGCATAATATCATATTCCGTTGCACACTTACTAAACTGCTTCTGAAGTTTGTTCAGAATCTGAACTTTGTACTCTACATCAATTGTTTTTGTTTTCAAAATATTCTATGAGGATGTTTATGGGGAAACATATTGGAGATGAGATTGACTTGATGCGGGCCAAGAAGATCCTTACATTAGCATGTGAAAATAGAAAAGAAATAGACTCTCGGTTTTAATCTATCTCAAATAGGAGACCTTCATTCCAGCAAATTCGGATTCATCGAGTTTGGAGTTTAGGGACATTATATTAGCACTTTTGAAAATCTCTTTAGGGATTGGATTAGAGTGCACAATAAAAGCAGAGGTGTATTGTTTAGGGAAAATGACATAAATGGTCAATGAATTTTGATTCAATATGCAATGTTATTCCTGAACTTTTAATTTTTTCTTTGTAGTACTTGCATTGTTCAGTCTAGTCCCTAAAATATATAAAAATGCTAAATGCCGTCCTTCCATCAATTGAAGTAAATGAAATTTGCTAGTGTGACTTCCAATCCGTTAAGTTTAATCGATGGACGAAAAGAGGAAGTTACGCATGAATTATCCACGTAATATATTCATCTCATATTATGATGTAATAATCCACGTCATCAAATAATATTGACGTCCTATTTTTTTTTCTTTTTTTATAGTAGATGGATAAAAAGGTTAGGAGTGAGCAGTTCCAAATTTCTTATAGGTTCCACATGAAACCTGGAACCTATCTTCGGGTATAGGCTCCTCATTTTTTGGAATCTGAAACCTACCCGTCAAACTCTGGAACCTACCCTATCATAAGTTTCAGGGTAGGTTCCAGAGTCTAACAGGTTCATCTTCTTTTTTATTTCATTAAAATGAAAATGAACGCAATAATACTGAACAAACTTATCATTTATCAAATAGAATACAAAAGACTAGTTTTCCTAACATTATGGTTCAAATAAATATAACTAAAATAAGAAGTCATTGTGTAAATCGATACTAGGGGTGAGCAGTTTATATTCTGTATAGGTTCCACTATGATAATAGGTTCCTTATTTTTTGGAACTGAGAACTTACCTTATCGTAGATTCTAGGGGCAGTTCTAAACTCTCCTCAGGTTCCACCGATATTATTAATTGAATAATTATAGTGAATCATCATCTTTAATGACCACCGCTTATTTCTATGATCCACTAACCACAACTTATATTTAGACACACGAAGAATGTAAAACATTAACAAGTTATAAAATGAAAGCTCAGACTAGTGGTTCCATATTATATTATCAACATCTAACGCCATGAAACACAGTAAAATCACGCGAAGATATAGATCAAGAAAAAATATAAAAAAAATTATTTAGGTTCTAGGTTCCATCTACCTAGAATCTGGAACTTACCTGTCGAAACAGGTTTCTCAATTTTTGAAACCTGGAACCTACCACGCGTATCTTGGAACCTAAAACCTACAGGTTCCCACTAATCAGGTTCTCAGGTTCTAGGGTAAAACCTGGAACCATGCTCACCCCTAAAAAAGATAGACATATTGACTCATTATTTTTAAAATCCAACTCAGTATAATAATCCGCTCCATCAAATAACATCTAATTGTTGACCCAAAAAAAAATATCCGATTTGTCATTTTAGCAAATGGAATGATTATATCGAACATTTATTAATAATTGAGGGACCGCAATGAACAAATTAAAAGTTTCAAAAAAACATTACATGTTGGATCAAAGTTTAAATCATGACATGCTATTTTTGAAAGCATCCAGTGTACTCAGTTGAAATAATCGAAAGGTTTTGGAATTGATCTGTTTGTAGTCTCCAAATCGTTAACTCAATGCCCTCTTGAACTTTTGAGTGATCTCTCTCCCTCGCCGAGTTTTTCTAAGAAAGGTGACATTTAATAGGGTAAGATAACCTCAGAACAAAAAGGACGAACAGGTTGCTGGGTGGACGTGCACAAGCCCGAAAATGCGGTATCACAAGAATATAAACCAGAGGCAGTGTCAGAAGGATTTCGGTGATCAAAAGATGATTGGTAGGATGAACTATGGAGAACCTCTTCAGGGTCTTGTCTGAAACATTGTTGATACACCAAAACAGGACATCAATACTGGTAATCTAATAAGTACCTAAAAATAGAGTACAAAGCTGCAAGTGGGAGATTATATTTTCTTTGATAAGCGTCTTAATTTGAATTACCGTGTTGAAAGTAAGGGACCGAACGCCACAAACAGTAAGTTCAGATTCAAGAAGAACAGAAAAAAAAAATGAAGCAAAAACTGGGGCAGGAAGACATCCTTGTGCTTGATGTCGAAAAAAATAACCTAGTTATGGAAAGGAACTGCAATGTTGGGAGCCAATGACACCGTATAAAAAATTGCAAACGTAACAGAAGTTCAAGTACAAAACTATACATCTTTTAGCAGCAATTTCTCTTTTAATGTAGATGTGAATTTGTCACCGAGGACTTGCTGCTGTCTCAAAGTAACAAACGGAAATAAATTTCTGAGTCGAGAAGTAAGGAAAGCAAGATCAAAGTCTACCATCTCTAATTGATAATCTTCTTTCCATATGCGAAGGAACTATGACAGATTTTAATCTAATGGCAGATCATAGATGGCTCTCGCGATAATAACCAAATAACGAAAAAAAATCTCTAAACCATTCGATTCATCTGTTGGAAGCTCCTATTTTCATCTACGTATTCGAAATCAGATTATGCTTTCTCAGGTGCATTTGCCAAATGTAATGCTTGAGCCTGTAGTGAAAGCCAGTGAGATTTATTTCTCTTCAGAATATAAAGACTATATTCAGCAAACATAGACCACCCAATGCCCATACAAGCTTAATGTGAGAAAACTGATGGGAAAGAGCACCCAACCGATGTATATTTATAGGAGCTTTACAATGAAACATATAATTGAGAGGACCACACAAGGGAAAAATGATCAGAAAATGGGATGAATTCTCTCTCAACAGCAAAGTGGGCAAATAATCAAGCCATTCTCGTTGCACTCCGAGCATTTATTCACCGGCGAGTCTTCGCCCACGAGCTTGTGGCTCCCATTGCATTTAAAACACACCACGAATTTCATACCGACGCAGCCTTCACATGGACCAGTAGACCTATCAATTGGGATTCCCTCAAGAAGCTTCTTGAGCTTTCCTTGCTCATGTAACCCCAACACTTGTTCAGCTCCACCAATGTACCTCCCCTTAATGAAGACCCTCGGCGGGACCGGTTTCCCACCCAAGATGTCCCATAATTCTTCCTTAAACTCCGTGTGCATTGACACGTCTCTCTCAGAGTATAGGATGCGGAAGCTGTTCAGGAGGAAACGAATCTTGCCGCAGTCCTCGAATGTCTTTCTTATGCCTCTAAGGCTGGTTGTGTAGAAGATTACTGCACCGCAGCCTCCAGGTGGGCACTTCTCCTCAAATGCCAACAGTGGATCGGCATCGTCATTGTCCTCCTCCTCGATTCTACGAGTTTTGGAAGGGGGCTCATCAGAACTCTTCTCTAAATCATCCGGCTCTGCCTCAATTCTCGGTCTCATCTCATCTAGGCTGATCCTAACGTGCTGCTTCACCGCTTGCTCAAATGCCGCGAGCAGGTTAGGATCGAAAAGACTCGACGAGTTCAAATCCGGCCGCCTAAAGTTCGACACATCGATTTCTGACAAAGGGGTCTTCAAGCTGTTTCTGGGCAGCTCCTCTGTTTCAGACAACCTCGAAGCCTCCTCATCCGGAGACGATTCCAGCTCCGACTTCATGAGCACATTCTCACAATTCTCCTTGCCGAGAAATGCGCTCCCCGCATCGACATTCGGACCAATGTTCTCCTTGTCCTCCAAATCGTCATCGAACTCCATCTCGGCGTCTTCGAGATCCTTCATGAGCTCCGTGACGTCGATGACCTCCGGCTCCCGCGCCTCCCCGACGCCGCCCTGATTCTTCAGGCTCCGATCGGGGTTCTCCTTCGGGAACAACATGGTCTGAGCTTTCATGATCGGGTTCTTCAGGAACGTCTCCACGTACCCATCGGAGGCGTTCAGGTGGAGGATCCTGTCCTGCTTCAGATACCCGATGGGCTTGATCGTCTTGAGCTTCTTCAGCAGCTTCCCCTTCACCCCTTTCATTTCTTGAAACCACCCCCCCCCCCCCCCCCAAAACAAACAAAACAAGAAAACAAAACACGAAACTTCAGCAAGCTGAAGAGGAAAATCAGAGGAAACCCAAGATGGGTTCTCTCTGAAACAGAAACGGGTGAAGAAGAAAACGAAATCGAAGAGCGAGACCGTGGTGTCCTCCTTTTGCAGGAGAGCGAGCGAGCGAGACAGACAAGACAGAGGAGAGATTGTGTGTATGGTTCGGGTCGAGCTCGCTCAACGGCTAGAAAGCTGTTGCTCCATTTCCATCCTTTTTTAAATTCGAAGACGATGCGTGCGCACGGTCGGGGTAACGCACGGCGGTGACGTGCGTACATCGACAAACGCCGTACGAAACAGCGCAATGAGGAGACGCCACGTGCCGACGAGCTGACGTGGAGCGATTCGATTGGTCCGTTAGCGAGCGAGCTTTGGGCTGGGGCGGGGCGGGGGAGTTTTTGCGGCTAACGGTAAGATTATTTCCCCATCCCGGATGGGGCCCGCGGGGGACCACTGGCGGCTGGCCAGAGCGATTCAGACCGAAAATGGCAGATGGATGATTTTTTTCGACAGCTTTTTGTCGAAATCTTTTGCTTTTTCTCTTACTTTTTTTAAAGGCGTTTTTGGGGATAGGCAATTCGGCATGCACCTTTTTTCCGGTTCAAATTTTTCGCTTCGTTTGAAAAAGGGGGTGGAAGGGGAAGAAGGTCAATTGAATTCGGTGGAAAATGAAGACGAAAATGTCTCTGTCTTCTATCAACTTGATAGGGGTAATGTAGGGGGGCAATCACGTGTTCCGCTTTTTGTATTTAAATTAGTGATGCTATAGCTTTCCCTCCGTTATTGCCATTGGCAAATGAGAAATGCGTTCGGATAAGTCTTTTGAAGGGGTGCTTATTCTCGACTCCATTTGAAAAACGATTAACTGGCTCTGATAAGGGTTTGAATGGAAGATTCGCTTGAAGTGGGGCCGTTTTCTTTAAAGATGGTATAGACCGGATCTCATCTCAAATAAGAGCTTAATTTTTCCGACTTAGTCACAAATGAAAGCCAAGTTCAATGGCCGGGCAAATGTTCGTTGACAAATTGATCTGGTCATCTAATGACTCCTTTTCTTCTTATTTTGTCAGTGAAAGAGAGGTCCCAAAATCTTGATGGTGGAAGAGAGGGCAATGTGGGTTCAAATGGTAATTCTTAACACGTCTGCACTTCCTTCAGGTTTTTGGGTCTGTGGTACCTCATACCTGATAAGGAGAAATCGTGGTATTTTCTTATTGCCGCCATTTCAAGGCAATCGCTTACTCTTTGCTATTTTCATGGTTTGCAACACATTTCTTGAGAGCACATGAGTCACTCGTACAAGCCGGCTAGTGAATATTAGGCCGGCCGGTGAGCTCAAGCTCCTATTTGAAATTTAGTTTGGCACTTTAGGCTATTATTTGAGACAATATCAACTTTACGCACTCTCTTGAAAAAAAAATGGCCCCACATTAGATCCTTATTTGAGACAAATTGCCTTATTGACAATCAATCAGAAGAAATTGATGGATTAGGGGTTTTATGTGGTCGTCCTTGTTTTAGGCATGCAAGACTTTTTTTTGGTAGCGTGCGGTGGATTAGTGTGGTTTGGCCATTCGGAAGCAAGATTGCCTAATTTTTTGTCCATAGATTTACATTTTGATTCATGATTAGTCAAAATCTGCTATGATAAAACCCCATATTGGAACGATTCAAGCTATCGTTTTTTTTTTTTTAAAATCCAGAGACAAGGGCGTGAAGACCCAATTACCAGGTTCCTAATATTTTCTACAAGCCCTAGTATCAAGTTGACTCCAGACCTTTGGTTACAACGGGCGATCTAGATCCAGAGTACCTTGTATGCAATTAGTGGGATTCTACCTCATGACGTCCGATTCATTAGCGGAAAGTCACCCAACATCTCAATCAACTATATTAACCTTATAGATTGACTGAAGCTATCTTAGAACTGTGAAAATCAAGCATAGTCATGCTAAACATACATGAATTTTGTGGTTGAGATTTCTCGAGTCACGACCGAATTTTACTACCTGAGCATTTTTTTTTTCCATTTCAAAAGGGATGTCATTTTTTATTTCAACCAAGCAACGTTTGCTAGGGATAATTGTAAAAAAACAAGTAGTCCTAAACCTATTGTACGATAGTCAATTTAGTTCTAAATTATTTAATTGTGCCAATTTAGTCTTAAATGTTTTGACGATTTGCCAATTTAATCCCAAAATTTTTTTTGTGTCAATTTAATCTTAAATCTTTGGAAAATTTACCAATTTAGTCCTAAAAATATTATTTGGATATTTTGTTGGAAGGACTACACCTAACAAATCGTCAAAAGGTTTAGGACTAAATTAGCAAATCATCAAATGGTTTAGGACTAAATTGGTACAATTAAAATATTTAGGACTAGATTGGCACAATTAGAAGATTTAGGATTAAATTGACAAATCATCAAAAGATTTAAGATTGAATTAACATAATTAAAAGATTTATGACCGAATTGACATCCGTACTAAAGGTTTGGAATAACTAATTCTTTACAATTTCCCCTCGTTTTGCTCCAAATGAGCTTTATACGAGATCTCTTAGGAAGAAGAGTCTCACACACTAGTGTAAAATTATAGGGTTAATACCACAAAAAATCTTAAACTGGTATACTTATGACAATTTTACCCTAAACTATTTTTTATTATAAAAAGCCCCAAACTGGTGCACTTGTGATAAATCTACCCTGAACTATTTTTTTGATCACCAAAAATCCCAAACTGGTATACATGTGACAATTTTACCCCAATCTAATTTTTTAATATCATTTTTAATTTTTTGAATTTTTGTATTAATTTTTTATTTTTTACTTTCTCTTTAATCTCTGGTGAGGTCGAGCCTCGCCGGATCTAGCGAGGGCTCTGCCCCGCTGGCCGCTGGTAAGGCATGACCTCGCTGGCGTTGGGCGAGGTCAGCCACGCCTTGCAACGGTGAGGTCGACCTCGCCTAACGTCGACGAGGTTGAGCCTCGCCAGCGGCCAGTAGGGCCGGGCCCTTGGCAGATCTGGCGAGGCTCGACCTCGCCGTTGCAAGGTGAGGCCAGCTTGGCGAGGGCTCGGCCCCGCTGTTGCAAGGCGAGGTCGAGCCTCGCCAAATTTGGCGAGGGCCTTGCCTCGCCAGCCACTAGCGAGGCTCAACCTTGCCTAACGCTGGCGAGGTCGTGCCTCACCAATGGCTGGCGGGACCGGGCCCTCGCCAGATCCAGTGAGGCTTGACCTTGTCAGCTTTCGCCTCTGGCCGGTCGCCAATCCGGCAACCGGTCAGAGATTAAATAGAAAGAAAAAATAAAAGTAAAGAAAAATTAAAAAATTAGTTCGAAGTAAAATTATCACATGTATACCAGTTTGAGATTTTTTATGATCAAAAAAATAGTTCAAAGTAAATTTGTCATAAGTGTACCAGTTTGAGGTTTTTTATGGTCAAAAAAATAATTTTTGGTAAAATTATCACAAGTGTATCAATTTAGAATTTTTCGTGGTATTAACTCTAGATTATAATGAATTAGATTAGATTACGTAAATGTTGCATTTGCAGTTTATCCATTCTTTTCTTTTCTTTTTTTTTGGGGGGGTTTTTTTTTTTTTGGAGGGGGGGCCAAGGCATTGTCATTTACACCCTCACATCATTCATCCTCCCATCCCCAGAACGTAACGTCTCCTTCCGTGGCGAAAGTCTCTTCATTTTCTAGCTTTTCATCCTCACGAGCCTCTAGAGCTTCAATTGACATGAACTCTGAACAGTCTCTGCCGCCGAACTCTGCGAAGAAATGGCCGTGCGGAGGCAATTATCCGCAACTTCACTAGCACTTCTCTTCATCACGGTGGGTGTAATTCTCGACGTCTCAAATGGATTGCAATACGAGGTTGGAGGCTCGATTTGGTCCATCCCTCCATACCCGACTTACTACTCCAACTGGTCCTCCTCCCACCGTTTCTTCGTCGGCGACGTTCTCCGTAATCTCATCGGTTCCTCTAATTTCGGCCCTTTCCCATCATTTGTGTTGTTTGATCACTCCGTGATTGGACGTATAAAATGGGTTCCTCGATCTCTCCTTCTTTTTTGTCTCAGTTTTCGAGTTCAGGACTGGCTTTTACAACGTGATGCAAGTCTCGCGGCGCGAGTACGAGGCCTGCACGGCAGACAACCCCTTCCGGTCCTTTCGCACGGGACCTGCGAGAGTCCCGCTGATCGAGAAGGGCGTGTTCTATTTCATCTGCAGCGTCTCGTGTTACTGCTCTCTGGGGCAAAAAGTCGAGGTTGCCGCGTATCATCATCCTGCTCCAGTCATTGTTCCACCGCCTGACATTGCTCCACCGCCTACCGGTCCAACCACAGTCACCGACACCGTGGTGCCGTCTTGTTCGCCCAAACAATTGGTAGGCAAGGGAATGGGTCCGAGCCACGAGCTCTTCATACAAGCCCCGCAACATCAACTAGTGTTGTTGCTCTGCCTTCTGGTGACTCTCCTACTTGTAGTGGATCATGATTTCGTAGGATGTGGTTTCAGATCTTAGCGACATTTCGACTTCGGCTTGAACTGGCTGTGGCTGTTGCACTTTGCTTACGTCGTATAGAGAAAATTATACTGATGTGATGGTAGGTTTTATAACTGCACAGAAGTTTTTACTTTTGCGACATGATCGGCCATGACGTTATGCCGCATTCACTTTTTTGCACTACCAAAGGTTCTACCGGCACGAGCTGAGAGGACTTAGAGCTAAAACACGAGTTCGTCACAGCGAGCAAGATTATGGAACTAAAGAATACGATACACGATCAGACATCATAATTGTCAGGTCAATGCTTATTTTGTTCTAGGAACCAGCTAATCCCTTCGAACAGATCAAACTTTCCTGCACAGCCGATATGCCAATTGCAAGAATTCAAATTGACCCCAGATGATTTCAAAGTAGACACTCGACAAAAATTGCCACTGGTGAAGGAAAAGTTGTCCCTCAGCTCAGCTTCAAAACACTACTTAATGGATCAATGAATGCTGAAACCAAGACAGTAATCCTGCTCTGCTGCAGGAACAAGAGTGACCGGCATACCCCAAGAATGTTTCCGGTGTGCGGACGGAAGAGCTCGAGCGGGTTCAGCCGTTGGATCGATGAGATTCGCGTGGACCTAAGGTTGACCCAAGAACAGTCTATCTGATCTTGGACGCTTCGGGCTTTCACTAATTCCTTCAATGAAGAAATCACTACAAGGACTGTGGTTAAAGCTTCTGATGAAGGCAGGAATTTTATGTAGTAAACATTCCAAAGAACTGACTTTAAAAAAGGAAGAAGATAATCGTCTTGAAAGCTTCGTTACATCAGAAAAGTTTGACAGCGTGGAGAGCTGAAGCTTTTAGTTTTGACCATTAAAACTCTTGAAGCATATTTGCACGTTGAATTTTTCAGGGAAAATCAAATCTGATTGAAAATATTGTTTTGACTTGCAAATAATCGCTAATGTTGCCTTCTTTTTGAATGAGCCACGTTCTTCGTTTCTAGGGATCGCCATTTATTGACTTCGGACAAATACAAAAAGTAGCACTATTTTTTTAATCACTATGGTAAATCTAACATAACTTTTCGATCATGCAAAAAAAAATATTAGGTATAAGTACATTAGAAGATCTAAAACTTATCGCGAAAGTGCAATTAAATTTTAAAACTTTTAAAAAATGCAATCAAGTCCTTAAACTTATCAAATTGGTGCAATCTAAGTCCTGGATTTTGTTAGTTTTTTTTCGTTTGTCAAATTGAACGGACATGATCCAAAAAAATAAAAAAGTTGAACTAACTTAATAGAATGATTTGATTGTACTAACTTGATAAGTCGTAATATATAATTACACTTTTTGAAAATTTCATGACTCACTTGAACTTCGTGACATAGGGCTTTCACTGTACTTATCCCAAAATATATTAACACAATCTATTAGAGTGTGACAAACTTAACACGGCCTTTCAAACTTACGCAAAAAGGGAAAATGCGCAATTGCCCTTGGATGTTGGTGTCTCCTGAATGCCGATACGCCAATGATCTCTAAACAAGTGTCGAAAGACAATCCTTTCTCACCCTAAAACAAGTATAATTTTCTTTCCAGAATGGGACGTGATCTAAGCATAATTCTATATAGTGTTGTTTCTGGGCCAACGCTATGCACATAATCCTTCATGCTTTCAATGGCGAATTCATTACCAAAAACAGCACGATCCTCAACCCTGTACACTTCCGTATCTTTCCTAACGTAGACTCAGAAATTTTCTCAAATCCAATCCCACCGTATTTCCCGAAGATTCAAATTCCAAAACGCAAAACCTGTTTTTTCTCCGCTTCCCGGGTCGGGCCGGGCCGGGCCGGGTCGGGTGTGCATCCGCTGGCCCCCCCAATGGTTTGCGTCACTTCAGCTGCGGCTGATCCAGCAAAGGTCCCGAGGCAAATGCAATTGGCGACGCTCGGGCGCCGGAACCCTAGGAATCGGAGAGCCGGCGAACCCCTCCGATTTCCTAGCAAGCGGACGCCGTCACGAACAGATCAGCGACTTCCTGCAGATCGGGCAGGAGGAGTGGAGCTTCAGCCACGGATCGACGCACTTGAGGTGGAAGTAGTGGTCGCACCCCGGCAGCAGCCGCAGCACGTCGCTGTCCCCGTACTCCGCCAGGCAGATCGAGCAGCAGGACTCGCTCGGCTTCCCCCGCCGGACCTGCGCGTTCGAGTAGAGGAGCTTCGGGTAGCTGAGGATCGCGGCCTCGCTGAGCCCGGCGCCGGCCTCGTCGCCGCCGCCGCCGCCGTCGTCGTCGTCGTCGTCGTCGTCCTCCTCCTCCTCCTCCTCGGGGAGGGAGGCGCCGTGGCGGGAGTGGGCCGATAGGGGCCGGCGCCGGCGGCAGGCGACGGAGTAGGAGAGGACGGCGACGAGGAAGAGCAGGAGGGCGAACCCGAGAGGGGCGAAGATGCGTTCGGCGAACGAAAGCGGCGAAGGCGGAGAAGACGAAGATAAAGATGAAGATGATAGTAACGCAGAAGATGATGAAGAAGAAGAAGAATTGGAGGCCAACGATGAGCGGTTCATTTTCTTGCGATATTTTTCTTTTTTCTTTTTTTTTTTTGGGTGAAAGTAGGAAGGTAGGAATGTCGTGCAGGGAGGAGGGGGGAGGAGGATTTCGGGTCGTTGGGAGGAGAATGTGAGTGATGCAAGTCCTTTTAAATTCGCATTTCTTATTTTTTTCTTTTTCTCTTTTTGCTTTTTTTTCATTTTGGCCCAAAAAAAAAAGAAATAATGGAATTCTCTCCTCTCTTTTTTTTTTTTCTGTTTTGTTTTTTTGGGGGCCTTATAAAGTCAATTCTTCCTGAAAAACATGTTCTCTGCCCTTACGAATGATTATATCGATAATAATTTATGTTTAAACTTGATCATGCATGATGACGAAGATATGTCCGTCCCTTCATTTTTTTATAAGCAATTAAAAGCATGCTTGAAGAGCGTGGTATACTAAGATGTCGAAAATATATTTTTTTGAAAATGAGATATTTTTCGTTGGTCCAATCTAATAATGATTTTATATGATGTCCTTCGTCAGCTTTGTACCACCCCCGATAGTGTAATACGATATGACATTTGTGTCTCTTTTGCTAATATTATTTTAAAATATTCCGACACATTAAAGAAGTAGAAAGAAGAGGGAAATATCTCGCGAGTAATGTCGTGCACAAAAAGAAAATTCACTTTTATTCTTGGTGTTGTTAAATAATACGGTAGGCTTTAAATGAAACACTTGCATAATGTATATCATTTAGCACCTAACTAAAATCTATCGCGTTGCTTACGTTCCATTTATTTTGTGAAAAATGTGATATTTTCTGGAAAATGATGATATTTTCTAGTGATTAGCGAAAACCTGAAAATTAAGTGGAAAATATTTTCAATCGTTTGGTATGAAAAATCTAATTTGATTTTCCTACATAAACATGCACCATTCGGGCGCTAGTAATTTGCGCATGAGCAATCGAGGAACTAGATATAGGCACTAGATTCTCGAGTTTGGCATAGATGGACCCCAACTCGGGCACCTAGGTTGAGGCACGAGCATATGGGTCCCGAGCCTAGTCTTAATGGATCGAGCACTAGGCGTGAGCATGGTCTAGGTTGGGCTGGTCCAACACCTCATTTAAAGACCAATCCGCACAGTATTGATTCTCAATTTTGGGGACAAATGACCAACCCTGTTAAGCCTGGATTAAGGACCGGGCCCACCCTATGAGTATGGTCTGGTTCCAGCGTCCACCAGGGACCAAACGATTATTTTTTATTTCATTTTTTGTATTCCTTGAAAGAACAAACATACTATTTCAAATTACATATCCGAGCAACCAACTATGAACATCGGTACATAATAAACATAAATATAAGATTAAGGTAACAACATAAATTTCACACTTGCTAAAAGCAACAAACCATGAAAAATTGAACCATAAGAAGTTCAAAATACATAATATAATCGAGTAATTATACAACTTCATATCTTATTCATTCCCAAAAAAAGAAAAGGCTAGGCAAGCAAGGCGAGAAGTCGACGTGGGCAAGCGAGGCCGAGGTGAGTAAGCAGACCAAGGCGAGCAAAGAGGGTTTCAATTTTTCTTTTGGGTCGAATTAGGGCTCAATTTTCTTCTACTTTCTAATTTACATGGCAAACTGAACTGCACAAGAAAGAAGAGAATAGAGGAGGGGGCGCTAGGTTTTAGAGTAGATAAAAGTATATAATATATAATATATACAAGGTCAACCCTAAACTCCCAGGACCAAGGATCAACTTGCACAGTACAGGGTCTAGGGGTCCTAGGACCAAGAACCGACCCATTCCCCTTGGGAACTAGACTCGGAACGACCGGGTTGAATCGGTCTAGGGTTGAACCTAGACCGATGCTCATCCCTACCAAGCACAGCCTTAGGAGTGTCAAAAAGACCCGAGCCGGCCTGGCTCAACCCTAAAATTTGGGGTATTTTGGGATTGGGCCTCAACTTTTTTAGGGTAGGGCTTTTAAATATGGGTATTATTAAAATTAGGGTAGGGTCAAGCCTGACCCATTGACACTTCAGAACCCCATTTTCTCTCCCTTTTCTCTCTCCTCTCTCTCTCTACGTACAAACCCTAGATCTAGAAAGAAGTTGCCGGCGATAAAGGCCCATCTCCAGCAACCAGGCAAGCTTCCCGGCGGCCATGTGCTTGGTTGAGCTGCCCGGCTACCGGCTGAGCGCAAACACAATCTGGAGAGTGGACTTGTCGACCTCGAGGATGCAGTTCTCCCGGTGCGGGCACTCGAACAGGGCGTACACCGAGCCCAGCGAGTCAGCCACGGCCGTGACCCAGGCCTTGTAGATGCGCGAGTCTTTTGGATCGTTCTAGTGGGCGGCGCCGACATGGAGGCCGTTGGAGAAGTCGTAGAAGTAGAGGTCGGCAGCCGATTTCGACCCCGCAACAGCTATCTCCGGCCAGACACAGTGGTTCCAGCACGACGTCGTTGAAGTGCATGCGGATTGTGGTGGAGTGGGAGAGGTTCTAGTTGTAGCTGGAGATCTGGCCGCTGTGGGCGATCAGATTGAGCTATCCGGGTGGGCGAAGAGGGCGGAAGGGAACCCCGTTGGAGGCGGGGCGAATGGTGGCGACGACGGAGGCGTCGATGCCGGCGAGGGGAGGGGGGGACATGGCGGAGCGGAGGCAGGAGTCGACGCCGTAGTAGAGGGCCTCGTCGGCAAGAGGTCCTGCTTGGAGAAGAGGAGGGCGGTGGAGGGGAGCCGCCCCGTCCATAGACCCTTCAAGCAAGAGAAAGGGATGTCGGCACTGGACAAAGACTAAGCGAGAGGATGTTTCAGCATTATGGCACCGGCACTGACCCGACCCTACCCGACCCATCTCCTGAGCTAAACCCTAAATAGGGTCTTGGGCAGGGAAGGGGCGGGTCAAGCGCGACCCTCTACATTTCGGGTCGGGTAGGGTATTAGGAAAGCCCGACCTGACCCTACCCATTGACACCCCTACACAGCCTTTATGGGCCCGAACCGGGGTGTTAGAGATCCGAGCTCAAATATCGGCATTCCGCGCTTGGCCTTTGTGGACCCGTGTCTAGGTGTCGAGGCATCGCGCATAGCCCATGGGCACCAAGGTCCTAGGCTCATCCTTGATGGACTCAGGTGCTTGAATATTGTTATGATGGTGGGATTTATCTAATTGCATTCTCTTTTACCAATATTGGATTTATTGATTTTTAGCTTATTTAAGTTGGTTGTGGAGCGAAAAGGATGTTCGATCATATCATCAAATAAAAAACGTTTGGAAAACATAATTTTAATTATATAATAAAAAACAGCATTAGGCATGTGCAAATTGGGTTTACGAGTTTCCTCATGGAACTCTAATATGAAAATTAGGTCTATTGCTTTTTTTCCTAATAACTACTTTATTCTTTTTTAATCCAAGATGCGAGGAAAAATGGGTAATCTATAATCATAAATATATGTAAATGCTCTGCTCCATCAAATACAGATAACTACGTTCTTATCTTGCCATGTGGATAATAATATTTAACTTTTCCACGTCATTATGGCATAAGATTTTCTTTTCATGCTCCTTCACTTTCATGTGCAAAACAAATGCTATAATTCTACATAAGATCAATTGATCGCATCGTGTGCATGTTTTGTTAGTCATTGGACAGGTCGATATAATAACATCCCGACCCTCTTGATGTAAACCTCGAGTTGTTTTGACGGATTACGGAACGATGAAGAAAGATTTAAGAGACTACCTGTGAATCTAATGGATTTTGTGGAGACTCTCACAAGCCTTACTAATCACCATTTGATTGGTGGTAAAGATAGAGCAGTGGCTCGTAGTTTGTTGATACTTCACTGCGTGATGACTATCACTGTCCTTAAAATATTATTCATCCCTACTATTATTGCTGCTTGGTTTATAACAAATACACCTTCACGATATACACAAAAACTATAGAGAAATCAGTTTTGTAATTACTTAATTTCCCTTTTAGAATTTCACTTTGAATGTGTTGTCAAATTTGTGCGTAAAAGGAGAAGAAGAGAGATGTTATTGTTATGAATGGTTGTCATAAACAAAGTATGATTTGATCCTATTTATAAATAACCAATCAATGCATTTCTTCGAAATAAATATTTTATCTCCTATCATCATCGCTTTTCATTATCAACTATCATTTTTCATCCTGTCAAACAATCACTTCTTTTCATATCAACAAACTATTTCATTAGGTTCCTCGACTAATAGTTTAATGTCTTATTATCCTAGACATGTTAAATAGGCCAATTAGGAACCTAAGCAAAACTAGGTGTAAGTAAACGAATCATTTGTGACGGTGGTTAACAATTGTATAATGAATTCTGATTAGTGGACTTCTTTCTAGACCCGTTGTGAAATATTATGAGTAAACACAATTGAAGTCTCTTGGGCGTTATCTAGGGTTAGGCAAGACGCGAGCGATTGAGTATATTTTCCCGATTCATAGTGGATTTCTTAGCGGCTAACTCTCATCTTGGAATAATTGTTACTTGTCATAGTGTCAACTTCGTTCTCTCACATTTTGATGTTGAATTGCAAGATCCGTTAACTGCCTCGTTTTTTCCCAATATATATGTTGTCATTTAATACCACGATTCGTGTTTTTGTATGATAAAGATGGTGCATCATTCGGCCCGAGTCACGGGTCATTATTATACACCCATGCCGACCTCTCCATACCAATTTAAATTTCAGATCATGTGGTTTGATATTAACATGGTGTCAAAGTCAAGTCGCGTATTCTCAACACGCTCCGACCCAACATATTCGGGTCGTAACTAGGAACCGTAGCAAATGATTGATCCGATTGAGTTGGCCGAAACTTGTGTAGGGACGACTCCATCCATCGAGGGTTTCAACCCGTAAGAATCTCATACAATAAACAACACCCAGCGACTGCGAGCGTGCCCACGCCACGTTGCCTCAATCTTTGATTAGAACCTAATGATTATCGCTTAAGCAACGCCTGGTTTAGATAAGCTTCGTCTAGATAGATCATCTCAGCTAATGCCCACCTTTTCTTCCTCGTTTCTTTCTTATTTTCCCCAGTTCATTTCGGCAAGGAACGGCCCCCTTTGACTTGACGAACGGCACCGCACGGCTATGTCAGCATCGTCGTGTCCAGCTCTTGCGGTGGAGTCTGTCGTCAACCAAAAGATGCAGAGAGACATTTGGGTTTGCTTGCAGAGATTAATATGATAATCTCCCGAGCAAGTCACGATCAAGCGCCGTTGCGTCGAAGATTCCGAGTCTTTAACTGGAGCAGTCTGCCTGTCTCTCTCTTGTTTCTCAAAACGGCAGTTCCCATCTGCGCTATTTTATTCCACTTGACCTACCGCCACTTCATCACCATCTCAAGTGGTTGTGTAGGCATCCGAGAGGTTTCGCTTTTTCTAAGTTCGCCCAAGAGTCTAGGGGAGGGGACGAGGGTTTCTTCTCCAAAACTGTGTTCAGCCTCTTGTTTTGCAGACATTCCGTTTTCTCTTGGAATTCTTTCCTACTCTTCTTCCACTAGCTGCCCTTTAATGTTAATGAAACTGGGTTAGAATTATTGTTGTTAGCATTGCTCCCACAAATCTTTGCCTCTCTCTCTCTCTCTCTCTCTCTCTCTCTCTCTCTCTCTCTCTCTCTCTCTCTCTCTCTCTCTCGCATACATGTTGACTGCTCATCAAAGTATGTTATCTTTGCCACCTTCACGGCCCATCACAATCACCAATGCCCAAAAATGAAATTAGATAACGGGACATAATTAGATAATGGTAAACGATATAGATAATGGTGAAATTAGAAGTGTTAGTGCTGGAGTAAATATCATGTAGACTGGCTTATTCATGTTAATTGTCAATTGTGATTTCTATAGTGTATAAGATCCATGAGCGTTGAAATATTTTCACTTATTGTTGAACCTCTATAAGAACCTGTAACATTTGGATGGTTTTGTTTTGCTCAAAAAGAACGATCTTTTGATGAGGTTTTCTTGGTGGAATAACTTTACTCTCTATCATTTCATACTGGAAATGGAATATGGATAAAGTAATTTGCTTGATAAATGGTGAGTCTTAAAAGCTTGTAAGTTTCAAGAGCCGGATAAGAAACTACTCTTATATTGTTCCCACCTTCTATGCATACCAATGGGCCGCTGCACTCCTTGAGAGACGAAATTTGCTAGAAACTTGTGCAACCTTTTAAAGTTTGATTATGGGGAAAATGCTTCCATAAGGAGAACTTCATAAATGGGATTTGGCCAACTTCCAAATTACAAAGTGGTAAAACTTTCCAATTGAATTTCCTTTAAAAAAAAAAAACTTTTCAATTGAGGAACTCAAATTGCAGATGATAGGAATCAAGTTACAATTTTGTCTTTGTTTCCAGTGAAAAGCTGTATGATTTGGTAAGAATGACTGGATGGTCACATCTTAAGTCTTAACTTTTTCTAGGTTAAACACCTTTTTCCGGAGATATCATAAAGAGAAAACTGTGAAATGTTCTTTCTCTCAGCTCATTCAAAGAGCTCTTACTCTGTATATACACTTCTTGAATTGTGAGCATTCACCAGTCACCGGTAGAACAAATGTAGTAGATTTCCATATATTGCGAATGGCTCGACTTTCCCTGCATATCTGTAGTGGCAATCTATTTGCATTTAATGGTCCTTTTTGTCTCTTGTTTTTGTTCCTTATCCCCTGAGAACATCTTAGATAAATCTAATCGATGCTCACGCGAGCGTGGCATGGGAAATGTCTTCACTTGCTCGTGATGCGATCCTTGTCTGACTGTGGCTTCTTCCTTCCTATGTCCACAGCTCAAGAAAAGAATCTTTTTTGAAGTCCTGGCTTCTCAGAGAAGTGTTGAATAAAATAGAAAAAAGAAGAAGGGAATCTTTTGACTTCGAAGGTGGACAGAAGGTGGACAGAAGAGACCTGCGAATGCTGGATCATGGGAGGGGATAACATGGTCCCGACCCCATGGTTGTTGCTGCTTGCTGCTGTACTGTGATGTGGAGGGTGAACCCAGGTCAAGTTGCACATAGTGCGAGTGAGTGAGTGTATGCGTCTGTTTTTTTTTAGAGATTTTATTTTGCCCCTTTTTTTAAAATTTCTGTTTGAAAAGGCGTAACGGACTGTGGGTATAGTGTGGAGTGGAGGAAAAGCAATACCAAGGCTCGTTGCTCTTCCTTCTCCATCTTGAAAGTTGAAGGTGGAACTTTCATTCTCCCGTTTACCCTCCCTTCAAAACTTTTGAATTTTAAATTGTAATCTGTGAGTCGCTTTTTCTTTTTACTCTAAAGAAGAAAACGTCTCCTTCTCTTCTTCTCCGTTGTGTGGCTTTTTTGGGGGTGGTGCTCCCTCCTTTTGCATCTGTCTTTAGTGGTGTTTTGATCTTTTGCTCTTTGGTTGTGGTGCGACCGCTTGCTTTGTCTCGTATGATCATAGTAGCTTTTGAAGGAAGATGTGAACGAGTGCGATTGGGGTACTTTTCTCAATACTTGTTATGGAAGAGTACCCGCAAAGTGTATTTAAGTTTAGGGCGTATCTAGGTACGTGTTTTTTTGGGGCTTGGGGCCGATTCAAAGACGTCGTACCCATCAGAACGGTTTTTTGAACTCATCGGAACGGTTCGATCCGTGCTCCCATTTACGGACAAGAGCTGGTTTACGCTTGTATCCCCAGAAAAACTGTGGTCTTGTGCAGAAAGTTATTGATTAGATATATATTGAAAGTTGTTTCAGATGTGCACAACAATTGTTGTCACACATGAATGTTTGTCTAAATATGTAGTGAATTATATATTTTCATCCAAAGATTCTCTTAATTGATTAACACTTCAGGAAATTGTTTTGCAAGTAGCCAGAGAGTATCAAGTTATGGGCATACAGAAATGAGGGGTTGACCTTAGATTTTGATGGACCGTTTCCTGCAAAAGCCCATGGGTAGGTTCTGTTTTTTTTTAGAGGACATTTTTCATGTTATTGATTGAATATTGAAAAGTATCACAAGTAGAATTAGCTTAGAATTATTCACCTAATTGAAAATAAACAGAAACTAGGGTTAGCCCAAGTATCCGAACTGTTTTAGTTTTTTCCTTTTTTCTCGATAAATTGGGCTTTATGGGTCCTTGTCTCTCTTGTAGTGAACATATAGATTTTGAAATGTCATTAGTCATGCTTCAGTTCGTTCGTTGAAGATTTACTTGAGAAGATAGAATTATGTTTCCTTATTTCAACATGCCAATATTCGCATGTTCCGCACCCTTAATTGGGGAAAAGTTTTTCTTTCCTCACCCCCAAGAAATACCCCCATGATTAACTTTCCAGAGTTGGAACGAAGCTTGATCCAACTAATCTCTCTTGTAGTAAACATATAGATTTTGGAATGTCATTAGTAATGCTTCAGTTCGTTGGTTGAATAATTACTCGAAAAGAGCCCATATCAGAAGATTTCGTGATCTTTGATGTTGACAACCAAATCAAGGCTTTCATGTTTTCATCATGTTTTCTAATATATCAAGAGAGAAAAAAACCACTTGACTTGAGGTATAATTAACCGCTAAACGATATAATTAACTGCCAAACGCATCGATTTTTTTATGAGATATTATGTGAGATTTGAGCAAAATCATATTTCTTGCGGGGTTGCCTTAAGAGTATGAATGATTAAACATCACATAGTCAGGAGGAGAGATTCATGAATTCTAATTGCTTTCAGCTTAAACCTGAATAATTCCAATAGATTTCAAGAAATAAGGTCAACAATTACGGATATCAATCCGTTTGTTGTCATATGATACTTACATTATAATTAATTTTGCTCATCGCGTTAACAACGTGTTAACTCTCATGACATATATGTGAAAATTAATTGAAGGATGATTATCCTATCCTTCATATAATTTTGTCCCTTTTTTTTTCATTTTGGCAAGCATGACTTTGTCTTTGGAAAAGCATTAACTTGTGGATATAAAATAAGGGCGAGCTCATGGTGAGCTTTATCTTAATCAAAGCGGCATTAAAAAATCATTTGGAGTTCATATGGAAATCTTGAGGATGCATGCACAATCCATAGGCTCATCTCCACTTCCTATCCCTTTAATGCATTAAACTAATGAAAAGGTTATTAAAAGTACCTCTTTCCCACCCAAAAAAATAGAGTTGATTATAAAATAAACATTTTTAGTATACCATCCTGCTTTATGGAGCCGCTATAAAACCCTAAATTAAGAAATACCCTTTTTTTCCATTTTCATTTCAATTCACAAATTAATTATTTCTGAATTTGTAGGCACTTGAATATATAAAATTCAATCGGCAATTAAAGTTAATTACTTGACGATAAAATAATGAGAAAGCTTGACAAATTGTACCAGCTAACTCACCAACCAACACACACACAAATGCACAAAAGCAAAAATAAATTGGAACACTATTACTAAACGACATAGACAATCAAACGAGCTAAGATATCAACATCTGATAGCTTTGTCTTGGACATTCTGTACCGTTTCCATATTGATCACATTTTTAATTTTTTTAGCCGGAAAGGTATATAATTCCTTTTTCTTTATATCCCGCTTTATTAGATCATCTTCGCTTATATCATAATTATAAATACGACAAGTGTCGATTTATCAAACAATTCACCGTCAATTAAAAGCACCCGTAGATAACATACAGACACACTTGTGGGTCCCATCTCCACTAATTCAATTGATTAATCAATGTTGCGTTTTCAAAATTTGGTACGGAGAAGATTCGTAACTCCCATTGACTCATTGAAACATTATTTTTAGGGGTTTTTAGTGATTCGTAGTCTTATTATTCTTTTTTCCTACATCTCGAATATCGAATTTAACTTTAGTAAATTTACATACTTCGGCAATGTTTTCCATCCGAAGACTAATTAAGATATTAAAATCCAATTTAAAGACATAGAACTTCGCTTTCTTAGATAAATTTCGAGTCTTGAAATATTCATTAACCATGTGGTGATAAGAGCGGAAAACATTATTCATATTTGATGATACGAGAATAGAACTTTCTCCGTATCTCTAATTAACACGTGCACGAATCCATTTTATCACCACTAAATTGAGGTTAAAAAGATTAGTATAACCAGCTAACTCAGTTTTTTGAAAAAAATTACTTGAATCTCTCTATTTTTCTCCAAAAGCAAGTGTGTGAATACCTTTTTTGATGTGATGTATAAATATATAGTATATATTATATTACTTTATATTATATGATTGTGGGCCCGTGGTTCTCCATGCAAGTTGTTGCTTGGTCTCATGCAAGAAGCTAATTTAATTTCCCACTAAGTTAATATCTTTATATTGTTTCTAAGATTCTTCATGCTTAAAGTGGAATATCTCTCTCACTCTTTTTCATTTTATTTAATTTTTTGGCCTCGAGTGGAATATCTTTTTAGTGAGGCCCATAGAGTTTTTTTTTTCACTTTAGAGAAATATTTCCTTTTTGGGGTTTTTATTATTCTTATGAGGACTCAGCTTTCGCAGTTAATAGGAAGGTTACTGTTTAGCTTTGCCCTACCTATCAATTCCTCTAACAAAATATATCTAATCTTGGATTAAAAGTCTGATTAAAAATTGTGGGTATGATGAGTAGAAATGTGATCAATAATCATGTTATGACGTGGTTCTTTATCATTGAACAGAAGTCAACTTTTTAGCTGTTTTTCCTTCTTAATAAAAAGCACGTATGAGTAAATTTAACACCACTTCAAATAGCTTTAAAGGTCACCTAATTTAACTCGACTTCAAATAACTTTAAAGGTCGCGTATTTTCAAAAGTTTAAAATGCTTAAAATATTAAAATAAATACCAAATTTCGAGCTCCGAGTCGTATGCTTCGCCTAAAATTTTATGGTCAAGTCTAAAACAAGGCACTAAAACAAATTACCACAAGCCTCTTGAGCGTTGAAATGATATATAGTTATAATGTATGTCTGCATTGGCATATATATGGATATTAAACATTATGTATCACCTTAACAAAAAGAAACACAATACATGGTGTCATTGAGATATCTTCTTACATTTAGCCACTAAAAAATTTGATACATGCATTAATGTTTTGATAAAGGTTAAGGGAACTCTTAACCAAATGACTTCCTTTGGATTCACATCATGGTTAAGAGTTACCTCACCAAAGGAAAGGAGTTTGGGCCCTTACAAGAGTTTATGTGGCCTATCATCTCTATGACATGCTCCACAGATGCTTTCATTATTTCAAAGTGTCGATGCCGGTGCTGGCACTCCTCCCACCTCTTGCACTCCTCGCATCCCCAATTCTCTATACATCTTTGTCTTCCTCATAATTGTTTTTCATCCTCGTGATCTCAAGCTCATATTAGAATTAGAATGAGACTTTTTAAGGACTTGCTCTGGCCTAAAAACACGTCCTTCTTGCTCAAATTTTCAAATCCTTACGATGATTAATCCTCTTTGCCGTGGTTACCGGAAAAACAGAGCTAACACTAGAACGAATCCTACAGTTTTCACAGGGAGTCGAACAACAGAAGGGGAGCAAAAAAAAACAGCGTTAGGTATGTGCAAATTAGGTTTACGAGTTTCCTCATGGATCTCTAATATGAAAGTTAGGTCTATTGCTTTTTTTCCTAATAACTACTTTATTCTTTTTTAATCCAAGATGCGAGGAAAAATGGCTAATCTGTAATCATAAATATATGTAAATGCTCTGCTCCATCAAATACAGATAATTACGTTCTTATCTTGTCACGTGGATAATAATATTTTACTTTTCCACGTCATTATGGCATAAGATTTCCTTTTATACTCCTTCACTTTCATGCGCAAAAAAAAAGCTATAAGTCTACATGAGATCAATTGATCGCATCATGTGCATGCTTTGTGAGTCATCGGGCGGGTCGATATAATAACATATCGACCCTCTTGATGTGAACCTCCAGTTGTTTTGATGGATTACGGAACGATGAAGAAAGATTTAAGAGACTACTTGTGAATCTAATGGACTTTGCGGAGACTCTCACAAGCCTTACTAATCACAATTTGATTGGTGGTGAAGATAGAGCAGTGGCTCATAGTTTGTTGATACTTAACTGCGTGATGACTATCACTTTCCTTAAGATATTATTTGTCCCTACTATTATTGCTGCTTGGTTTATAACAAATACACCTTCAGGATATACACAAAAACTACAGAGAAATCAGTTTTGTAATTACTTAATTTCCCTTTTAGAATTTCACTTTGAATGTGTTGTCAAATTTGTGCGTAAAAGGAGAAGAAGAGAGATGTTATTGTTATGAATGGTTGTCATAAACAAAGTATGAATTGATCCTATTTATAAATAACCAATCAACACATTTCTTCGAAATAAATATTTTATCTCCCATCATCATCGCTTTTTATTATCAACTATCATTTTTCATCCTGTCAAACAATCACTTCTTTTCATGTCAACAAACTATTTCATTAGGTTACTCGACTAATAGTTTAATGTCTTATTATCCTAGACATGTTAACTAGGCCGATTAGGAACCTAAGCAAAGCTGGGTGTAAGTAAACGAATCATTTGTGACGGTGGTTAACATTTGTATAATGAATTTTGATTAGTGGACTTCTTTCTCGACCCGTTGTGAAATATCGTGAGTAAACACAATTGAAGTCTCTTGGGCATTATCTAGGGTTAGGCAAGACTCGAGCGATTGAGTATATTTTCCCGATTCATAGTGGATTTCTTAGCAGCTAACTCTCATCTTGGAATAATTGTTACTTGTCGTGGTGTCAACTTCGTTCTCTCACATTTTGATGTTGAATTGCAAGATCCGTTAATTGCCTCGTTTTTTTGTAATATATATGTTGTCATTTAATACCACGATTCATGTTTTTGTACGATAAAGATGGTGCATCACATCATTCGGCCCGAGTCACAGGTCATCATTATACACCCATGCCGACCTCTCTATACCAATTCAAATTTCAGATCGGGTGGTTCGATATTAACATGGTGTCAAAGTCAAGCCGCGTATTCTCAACACGCTCCAACCCAACATATTAGGGTCGTAATTAGGAATCGTAGCGAATGATTGAACCGATTGAGTTTGTCGAAACTTGTGTAGGGATGACTCCATCCATCGAGGGTTTCAACCCGTAAGAATCTCATACAATAAACAACACCCAGCGACTGCGAGCGTGCCCACGCCACGTTGCCTCAATCTTTGATTAGGACCTAATGATTATCGCTTAAGCAACGCCTGGTTTAGATAAGCCTCGTCTAGATAGATCATCTCAGCTAATGCCCACCTTTTCTTCCTCGTTTCTTTCTTATTTTTCCCCAGTTCATTTCGGCAAGGAACGGCCCCCTTTGACTTGACGAACGGCACCGCACGGCTATGTCAGCATCGTCGTGTCCAGTTCTTGCGGTGGAGTCTGTCGTCAACCAAAAGATGCAGAGAGAGATTTGGGTTTGCTTGCAGAGATTAATGTGATAATCTCCCGAGCAAGTCACGATCAAGGGCCGTTGCGTCGAAGATTCCGAGTCTTTAACTGGAGCAGTCTGCCTGTCTCTCTCTTGTTTCTCAAAACGGCAGTTCCCATCTGCGCTATTTTATTCCACTTGACCTACCGCCACTTCATCACCATCTTAAGTGGTTGTGTAGGCATCCGAGGGGTTTCGTTTTTTCTAAGTTCGCCCAATAGTCTAGGGGAGGGGACGAGGGTTTCTTGTCCAAAACTGTGTTCAGCCTCTTGTTTTGCAGACATTCTGTTTTCTCTTGGAATTCTTTCCTACTCTTCTTCCACTAGCTGCCCTTTAATGTTAATGAGACTGGGTTAGAATTATTGTTGTTAGCATTGCACCCACAAATCTTTGCCTCTCTCTCTCTCTCTCTCTCTCTCTCTCTCTCTCTCTCTCTCTCTCTCTCTCTCTCTCTCTCTCTCTCTCTCATACATGTTGACTGCTAATCAAAGTATTTTATCTTTGCCACCTTCACGGCCCATCACAATCACCAATGCCCAAAAATGAAATTAGATAACAGGACGTAGTTAGATAATGGTAAACGATATCGATGATACATATTTCATAGTGCAGAGTTTTATATAATCCCTTGTTCAAATTGAGAATAAGGATGCTCAATAGGACAATTTATCGGATGCCATTTATTATCTAAACTCTCTGATCTTACATGTAGTGTGGACAGCATATGGAAATCCTGATGAAAACATATAGTGCGTTGGACTTTTACTGGATTGAATCCAGGAAGCACGAGACAGGCTCTTTAACTCCAAAAGGTCGTCTACATATATGACTCGGAAGTCCATAGACCCGCTATTAACATACAAATTTATAACCGAGAGAGCAACAAAACCTAAATTATCATGTCACCTTGGTCTGTATAGATAGGACATGTCGCTTTCAGATCAACAAATGTATATGGTGGGTAAAATTGATGAGAATTTATTTACTGCAAAAACCTAAATGCCCATTGCAAACATTTGTCCATGGATGACCTGGCACTGTTGTCCGACGTGTACTTTTGCTGCACTTGCAGTGGGCTTTCTTTGATTGTACAAGCTCCGCCGCAATTCCACCCTGCATCACCGCCGCAACGCCGCCAGTGGTGCAACCTCGGCTAGAGGCGTCCCGACCGGAGTCGGGACCGGCGAGGTCCTGCAATTTGGACACGACGGGTTCACTCTCAACCACGGGTCAACGCACTGCGAATGGAAGTAATGCCCACAATCCGGCAACAGCCTCAGCACGTCGGTCTCCTTGTACTCCGACAAGCAAATCGAGCAGCAGCTCGGGTTCGCGGCCGAGCCGCCGCCGCCCCCGCCGTCTACCCCACGAGCGGCCTTCGCCTGAGAGTAGAGGAGCTTCGGGAAGCTCCCCAGCGTGGCCTCGTCGAGCCCGAGCGTGATCCCGATCGAGTAGCTGCCGTCCTCCCACGCGGAGAAGGAGTGGCTCCTGGGTTGCTGAGGCGGCGGGACGCGGACGCGGGTGCAGAGGTAGGAGGTGAGGGTGAAGAGGACGATGAGGGCGAGGATGCCGAGGGAGAGCCCGAGGCTGTACGCCAACCCTCCCGTGTTCTGCCCTGGGTCGACGCAATCGGAGGTGCTGTTCATGTTGCCAGCCGATCAATCGAATGAAGGAGTCGGGGCGACGTCGCCCGAAGACGGAGAGAGAGAAAGAGAGATGTGGTGGTTGTGCGGGAGAGACGAGCATGCGAGGTAGAGAGAGATATGGCGTTTCGCTGTGCGGTGAAGAAGCTAAGTGAGGAAGACACATCTGGAAATGGCGGTTGCGGAATTGTCAACCATTTTCTGTCGCTTTCCAGAAACTTGCGTTTCCCCTCTTGACCTGTTTTTTTTTTCCCTTAGCCAATGGTAAAAATTTAGCTTGAATCCGGTCCGACGGACCGAAGGCATCACGACCGTTGATTCTGTGAGGCCCGCAACGTGCGGAGTCCATGTGAACCGGGGGCAAAATCAATGGTCGAGATCTTCTAGGTCCATGGAAGAAATTATTCCATTAACATTGAACCTCGAAGTAGTTTTTGCCCGATTCATAATTCAAGAAGGTTATATCCAAGCAGAATCTATACACTCAAAAAATTAACTAAGTGGCAAATGGCATTTTGATTTTGGATGCTGCGGATTTCGTATATAAATCAATCGATCTCTCACTTAAAATAACCTCAAATGTCACGCTCTAAGTTCATTGTTACGTTATATCTAGTATAAAAAGTAGATAATCATGATGCCAATTAACAAGTCTGTTCTACGAGAGAGTGATCGGATCATTAGAGGCATAAAGAGAAGATTTTTATTCGGTACCTTGTCGGCATAATAAAGAAACCAATTCACACACATATACAATAGTTAATTTTGCTAACGTGTTCCGTCCATAAATAAACCGAAGTTTTCAAACTTGCAATTACTCGGGTAAGAAATTTATTTCACTAATGGTTATATTTAATATAAACCCTAAAAATAAACACAATGTTGTGTTTACTCTTTATACACTCTCTTGGGATCCGAAGAAAGCAATGTTGGGAAGGAAGCAAAAGGTCAAACAACGCCAACTTAGGACAAAGACAAAAGGGATTATTTTATTTTATTTTTTGGGTCAGAAAAGACAAAAGGATTATAAATATAAATATAAAGAAATTTATATTTATAAGAAGGTGGGGAGAAGGTCAAAAGAAATTTGGGAAGTACAAAGGCAGTAACTAGTGGTGTTATTACCTGAATCTTCCTTCTAGAGAATGAGCCCAGAATAGGAACGAAGATTTTAAGGCTACTTTCAAAAAAAAATGAAAGGTTATTATCATAAAAAGTCATAATCATATTGCACGAGTAGCTATTCGATCACAAACATTTTAATTTAGCCTATTGAGAGGCCTAAATTTTTTAACAATTTGTCAATACAGTCTTTCCGCCCAATTTGGTCCAGTAATCGCTGGCATAGACACCAGCCGTCCTACGCGGCCCAATGCCGGCACCGATGTGGATAATATTTGCAATTTAAAAAAATTCCGAATTTTGCATATACATATTTTCTTTCTTTTACTTTTCTCTTGTAAAAATATATATGTGTGTGTTTAAAATTTACAAAAATTGTCCATATCAACTCCAATTGTGCCAAGTAGGACGGTTGACGTCCATGTCAGTAATTTCTAGCCAAAATTGGCCGGAAGTACTATAATGGTAAATCATCAAAATGTTTAAGACTAAATTGATCAAATTAAAATATTTAGGACTGAATTGGTATCCGTACAATAGATTTAGGATCTTCCCGAAATATGGAGTGATGAGTGGAAAATTTTGGAAATTTTAAACTTTGTGAGATGGAAAATAATGAAAAATATAAAGGCTCTGTTTGTTTCGCTGGAAAATAAATGATTTAGAAAATATTTTAAAAAAAACGATTGCTTATTTCTATTGAAATAATTAATCAATGGAAAGTTTTACGTGATCAACAATAATTTATTTATAAGCATTTCCGTAGACGATGAGAATATTTTTTGCTCATTTTCGTAAACGATACAGATGATCGTTTTTAAAAAAGTCATTTATTTTTCGCAAAACAGATGGAGCTATCATGAAACATAAAAAATTTGGAAAACATTTTACTAGAAAGGCTCGCTTTTATTACTCACAAAATTGAATAAACGAAAAATAATTTTCAACGTTCTCGAGCAAAAATTGTTGTTGATAATAAAAAAAATTCCAATGATTAATAATTTCAAGAAAACATTTTTCAAATCATTCATTTTTTGCTAAACAAATAAAGTTTATGTCTTCGAATGTTTTCCACATGCTTTCTTCTCTTCAGGTGCTCTCGAACGGAATTTTAAGGCCGATCAAAGCATGGGTCTTTAGACGATCCTCGGTGATTAATTCACTATCGTATCATGTCTAGCTCTAAAAGTTTATCTCTTTTAGTGACATATGTTTTAGTTTGTCATTTTAAGCTCCGTTTGTTTTACGGAAAATGAATGATTTTGTAAACATTTTTTCAAAAAATCATTATTTGTATCGCTTGAAATAATTAATCGATGAAAATTTTTTTTATTATCGACGATAATTTATTTATAAATATTTTCGTAGATAATGAATATATTTTACGTTTATTCATTTTTGTAAGCAATATAAAATTATTGATTTTTCGGAAAACATTGCTCAAAAGATTATAAAACGAGTTATGAGATGCTAAAATTCCCATGCTACATAGGAGTATAGGACTACTAAATGAAAAGGTCAACATTAAGTGGGCCCATTCAAACAACCAATAGAAACTCGTTGCATTATGTAACATATACTTTTATGTACTAGCACGTTCTTAGGATAATTATTACATTCACTACCTGTCTAAATTACTTTTTGTATGTTTACCGTTAGATTTTTGTATGTTTACCGTTAGATAAGTGACATGTGAATAAATCCGAGGACATAAGTGACAGAAATTGAAGAAAATTTGAGGAATTTTTGTATTGTATTATATTATTTGTAAACATGTACATCAATCTATTTATAATGTACAAAGAGAGAAAAGAATAGGAAATAATATACAAGAGATTTTTAATTTCCTAAACTAATCATGTATTGACTAAATCAATACCGATGCCCACGATCATAATCTTCAATCATATCTTCAATAATATCATATCTCCAACACTCCCCCTCAAGCTGGTGGCCTATATATGTCAAGGACACCTAGCTTGCTCAATAGGTATGAATGTTGTCTTTGACATAATGGTTTAGTGAAGATGTCTGCAGGTTGTTCCATAGTTCCAATTCCTTTTGTTACAAGGATTCCTTCTCGAATCTTATCCCGAGTAAAATGGCAATCAACTTCTATATGTTTCGTTCTTTCATGGAATACTGGATTTGCCGCTAATTTGAGTGCAGCATCATTGTCACAAAACAATTCACTTGGTCCATTGACTTATATCCCAAGGTCCGAAAGTAATCCTCGTATCCAAACTATTTCGCAGACAGTTTTTGCCATGGCTCGATATTCTGATTCAGCTGATGACAATGATACTGTTGATTGTTTCTTTGTTTTCCATGAAATTAAAGACTTTCCCAATTTGATGCAAAAACCAGTGATGGATCTCCTGGTCATTGGGCAAGTAGCATAATCTGTATCACAATAAGCTGTCATCTTCATGTTGCAGTCATGAGACAAAAATATACCAAGTCCTGGGCATCCCTTTAAATATTTTACCACTTTCAATGCTGCATTCATATGAGACTGTTTCGGGCTATGCATGAATTGACTGAGTATTTGCACCGCATAACATATGTCGGGTCTTGTCATGGTGAGGTATATTAGTTTCCCAACAAGTCGCTGATATCCCGATGGATCCTTGAGCAATGGATCCTTAATAGATGAAGATGAACCTGCATCATACTCATGTGTTGTCAATTTGGTATTCTGCTCGATTGGTATGACGGCTGGTTTACATCCTGATAATCCTGCTTCTGAAACAATTTCCAAGATGAATTTTCGTTGACTAAGGTTGATTCCTTTTTCAGACCGAGCAATTTCAATGCCAAGGAAATATTTAGGAGGTCCCAAATCCTTGATGTGGAAAGCAGAATGCAAATATTCTTTGAATTTTCCAACAAGAAGGTCATTATTTCCCATGATAAGTATATCATCAACATATATCAGCAAATAAATTGATGAAGCACCTGCAGTCCATGTGAACAGAGCATAATCATGTTTGGAATACTGAAAACCTGCACTTGTTAGTGCAGCAGTGAATTTAGCATACCATTGCCTAAATGCTTGTTTTAGCCCATATAAGGATTTACGGAGACGACATACTCGAGACTCCCCCTGTCTGCGTAATCCCTGTGGAAGTTCCATGTAAATTTCCTCATCGAGATCTCCATGTAGGAATGCATTGTGAACGTCCATATGATGTAGTTGCCAATTGCGAATGGCAGCAATTGACAAGAAAGAACGAACGGTTACCTCTTTTGCAACGGGAGAAAAAGTTTCATGATAATCAAACCCTTCTTGTTGCGTGAACCCTTTAGCAACTAATCGGGCCTTATATCTTTCAACTGAGCCATCAGCTTTGAATTTGATTTTATACACCCACTTACAACCGATTGGCTTTCGATGTGGGGGTAATGGAACAATATCCCAAGTGTTGTTTTCCATGAGAGCAGCAAGTTCAGACGCCATTGCATTTTGCCATCGAGGGTCACGTGCTGCTTCACTATATGAAGATGGCTCATATTCTTCTGAAATGCGACTAATGCAACACATATGTTCTGGTGATAGTCGATTAAAAAAGACATATGAGGATATAGGATATTGTGTACCTGGAAAACTCAAAGTAGAACATATATAGTCCTTTGTCCATGTAGGTGGACGGATATTCCGTTTAGAGCGTCGAAGTTCCTCAGTTGGAGGTTGTTCAGGTACAAGTGATGGGGATCCTTGGGCCGCCTGCGATGGAGTTGAAGCCGTCGTGGGGGAGGTAGGCAAATGAATATCCTTGGATATTGATTCTGGTGATTCTTCGGTGTGGCTCAAAGAATCGCTCATAATTTTATCGGATGATTCCGGTGCAACAAAATGATATTCTGGAGCCATAAATAAATCTTCATCGGATAAGAATTGCCGGTGGTCCCGTGATGATAAGGATGATTGGGACGAAGACGCTATCTCTTGGAATAGAAATATATCTTCATGAAATATAACATCCCTGCTGATAAAGAAATGTCCTGTAGATATCTCCATAACTCTATATCCCTTTTGAAGAGGAGTATATCCCATGAAAATACACTTAGTGGCACGGGGATCCATTTTATTTCGAGGGCCCACAGTTGTTGCATAACATAAACAGTCAAAAACTTTAAGATGATCAATTTTTGGCTCCCTTCCATAAAGCATTTCAAAAGGAGTACGACCACCAAGAATTCTAGTTGGCATGCGATTAATCAAGTAGGCTGCCGTGATTACACAATCTCCCCAAAAATTCTCAGGAATGGAAGCTTGATATTTTAGTGCTCGAGCTACTTCCAAGAGATGTCTATGCTTGCGTTCAACAATTCCATTTTGTTGTGGAGTGTAGGTGTAAGAGCTTTCATGAATTATTCCATGGGTAGATAGAAATGATATGCAATCAGAAGTAAAGAATTCTCGTCCATTATCTGTGCGAATTCGCTGGATAGATTTATTGAATTGATTTTTAACTAGAGAAAAGAAATTCGACAGATTAGAAAAGGTTTGGCTTTTGGATTGCATGAGGAAGACCCAAGTAGCACGTGTATAATCATCAACAATCGTGAGGAAGAAACGAGACCCATCACGATGAGTGGTATGATAAGGACCCCAAATATCCATATGAAGTAAGGAAAATGAACTTTTTGCTCGAGATGTACTGTTTGGAAAGGATGCTCGAGATTGTTTAGCCAAAGGACATATTGGACATTTTGGATGAGGGAAACGCGCACTATGGCCCAAGCGTTGATGAAAAAGGAGATTTTTATTATGAATGGTTGCATTACAAGAGATGCTTTTATTCAATGAATCTAAATCTCCTGGGGCATCTATCCAAAAATATAGTCCTTGCGCTATATTACCCAAGCCCATCAGTTTCCCAGTCGAATGGTCCTAAAAGAAACAATTTTCTGAACTGAATATGGCACGACAAAAATTATCTTCGCAGACTTTTGAGACAGAAAGAAGGTTGAACTCAAAATCAGGAATATATAGGACATTCTTCAAGATGAAATTGGGACCAAGATGGACGGTCCCTATTTTAGTGACATGTGTGATATTTCCATTTGGAAGACGCACAGATGTGGAGGATTGTGAATCATGAATATCGGAAAATAGATGCTCATTGCAAATTATGTGGTCACTGGCTCCTGAGTGGATTATCCATATATCAACTGAAATTGAATTCCTCTTGTAAAGAAAAGTACCTGAGAAACTTGCATTTTTGTCGCTAGTTTTCAATTGACTCAGAGCCTTCATAATATTCTGATACTACTCTCGAGTAATTGTTTCATGTGCTCCATCAATTCTTTGTGCATAGACCTGATAAGCAGAAAATTCCTTCTCCTTTCTATTTTTATCACTTGGTTTCCCATGTAATTTCCAGCAGTTATCAACAGTATGGTGTGGACGCTTGCAATATTTACAATATTTATTTTTTAATTTAGAATTTTGCCCACTAACCTTTCCTGATGACGTGGCAATTCGTGAGCCGTAGGATCCCTTATAAGTTTGTGCCGACGTGGCTTGATTAGAGCCATCAGATTCGGCTGGGCTAATGAGCGAATATGGGCCGTCTGATCTCTTGCGCTGATCCCAGCCGTTGATCAGCGAAGACCTAGGGTATACATCGTTTTCTTTGGATGTTGCAACAATTCTTCGTCCCGTGATGCTCCCAAGAGCTCCCTGTTCTCCGGTCAACAGTTCTGTCGCTGCTGCTCTTTGAAGCCTGACGTTCCCGAGAGCTTCTTCACTTCCGTGCGTCGATCCTGCCGTAACAGCGCCAGACGAGAAAGCGGCGAGAGTGGCGCTTTCACCCATCCTTGCATTCTTAGACACCGCTAGTCGTTGGCTCTCCTCCTGGACGGCTAATTGATAGATCCGGCCGAGTGGCGGCGCGGGTTCCATTGCAAGTATTTGCGACCGAAAGGATGAATATGATTCGTTAAGGATGAGTAAGAATCTCGTAGCCTTCTCCCGTTCCTTTATATCCTTGTACTGTCGGAGCGTGGTCTCGGGTCCCTCGAGCCGCTCCTCGGCTGCCTCAAGCTCGTTCCAGAGAGCCGATAACTGATTGAAGCACGTAGTAACCGATCGGTTACCCTGTTTCAATTCGGATAGGGCTTGCGTGAGAGTGAATATCTTTGCTCGATCTAATTTTCCATACATCTCCCGTATGCTTTCCCATATTGTTTTTGAATCTTCTGTTGGTGGCAGTCCGGCCGCGACATCGGGTGCTAGGCAATTTCCGATCCAAGTGCGAACCAGTTGGTTGCACCGTCGCCAGTGCCGTTGTAGTCGCTCATCAGTCGGAAAGGGGACAGTTCCGTCGAGGAACCCGTCTTTATCTTTTGTGACCAGGGCGCGCCGAAGGTCTCGGGCCCAAGCGGTGTAGTTGTCCGGTCCGGCAAGCTGCAAGCTTATGAGTCGGAGTTCTGGTCCGTCCGCTGGCGAAGTGTACAGAGGGTCGCCGGGTTCTGGGCGGCCGCCATTTGCTGGAATCGCGTACGGGTAGAATCCGGGTTGGAAAACCGGGTAGGGATTCGCCCCTAGACTCGGATAGGTGGATTCAGGTATGTGACCATGACCCATCCAACCCGATCCACTATTTTGGTTTGCTTCGGGAGTGGGAGGAACTGACCCACTTGCATTCGGCTATGTTCCGAGTCCTAAAGTTTTATTCTCTCCGGATGGCACATATTGGGTCCATGTTTGACTTGATCCAGTTGGCCACTGACCTTGAATCGGAATCCATTGGATGGCTGGCCATTGGATTGAGCCAGGAACTTGGACCGGATTAGTGGGAGATCCATCAGAACGTCGCTCAGAAGCACGTTCTTCTTCAGTCATATTAATTTGATTCGAGGATTCCTCCATTGAAGGTTCGTGGATTTCACCAGTGTTGATATCACCGGTGTTGGTGTTTTTGTCGTTTGTCATGGTATCAAGAAATCGAATTCCTTCCGGTATTTCCGATTTGTTTTGCAGGATATGAATTGCAACAACAAACCAGAAAACAAGAAAATGGAGGCAATTCTAAAAGATGCGGAAGCTAGGCTAGGATTGAAGGCTCTGATACCATGACAGAAATTGAAGAGAATTTGAGGAATTTTTGTATTGTATTATATTATTTGTAAACATGTACATCAATCTATTTATAATGTACAAAGAGAGAAAAGAATAGGAAATAATATACAAGAGATTTTTAATTTCCTAAACTAATCATGTATTGACTAAATCAATACCGATGCCCACGATCATAATCTTCAATCATATCTTCAATAATATCATATCTCCAACAATAAGTAGCGGTAGCGAGCTTCAAAGCTATATATATGACCTTGAAGCTAGTGGCCGCCACAGCCGAGCTCCAAGCTCGCAGTCATGGCCTATTGAGATTGAAGCCAAGATCTACTTGACCTTTGCCCAATACTTACCATTTCCATCGTGACATTCCTCGACGCAAGGAAACGCCCAGCCCACCTCTACCCCTCTTTGCATGTTTGAACGGTTCGACATTGAGCACTTTGTCGATTCTACGAGCTATCAGATGAGCGTTATTTTCCATCATATGATCCTAAATTAGACAATAGATCCGAATTCCTAGGTTCGACTTGTTGAATGAAAGTTGCTCGAGCCTCAAATTTACTTCCCATTTCTTCATATTTAAGCAATTTCCCAGATTTGATACCTCTACCAGCTCACTTCCACTCCTCAAATGCAAAGAGCTCCGCATTCCGATCAGGAACGGTAATCGGGATCCAGCCATCAACATCCGAGCCTCCGTCAATATGTTATTCATCGCCGCTCTACTAATAGATTTTTCAATTTGAGTCCTCCCAACAATCACAACCCACTTTAGCATTTTCCACTAATTGTATTTGATTGAGTTATAAAGGGACTGATCACATCAATTTGACCATTTTAAGACTTCATTACACATTTTGAAAATTTTAGAACTCAATTATACTTTCGCAAGAAATGTTAAGACTTTCGATGCTCTTAATCCTATAAAATAACGGACCAAATGAAAGTCCTTGTTCTTATGAAACCCCAATCAATCACAACAGAAAAGTTATCCCACCATCCGGTGGTGGCTTGTCTTCTTTGTGCTTACCAAAGTAGAAACAGGTTCTCCGGGAGAAACAGGCGCAACTAGTTCGGCCTTTACCACCCTACCAAGAAATTGTTGGTTAGAGAAGGAGACATACGTTTGACTGAAAGAAAAATGGTACAATAAGGCTTTTTTTTGGGTACACTAAGGTTTACCTTAATCATAATTGTAAGTCTAATCTTAATCTCAAGTTAACAGTGGGAATATTGACTGAAGTTGGCAACTACTCCGGCTTATGTTCGGTTCCAAAGGATCGGAGTCTCTTCCTAGAAATCCAGTGAAGTCTTGGTTTCCTTTTACATTGCAGAGGTCCATCACACTATGTGAAGATTAGAGACATATTTGACATTGCTCAACACCCAGGGCGTCCCATCTTCTGAGTTCAAAATGTTAGAACGGTCGATGAAACACTATTTGAAGATTAGAGGCATATTTAGCATTGCTCAACACCCAGGGGGTCCCATCTTCTGAGTTCAAAATGTTCGAATGGTCGATGAAAGTCCTCTTTCAATTCCCAATAATGGTGAACGACGACCAAGCTCATCAATTTATTGTCCTAAGAGGTCAGAACATGGGCATAGGAACCCCCTTATGACGTCTCACACGCCTCATGCGTGGAGGCAAATAAGGGAAAAAACGGGATGATGAATGTATGCAAAATGAACAGTCGGCGACACTGTCTTGAGTGCATACAAAATACACGATGCAACAACATAATTTTCAGTCATGCAGGTCCACATACTAAAATCCTCATTACGTTCTTTCAATATCAATGCAAACTTCCAAAAAAAGGAGACTAAAATCTAGGAGCTAGAACAACGGAAACACAATTTTGAAGATAACTCGGTCTCCACAGGGTTGCACAACCACAACGTTCAGATGCTAGCCAATCCACCGCTTTTAACTTTATTTCATTTAATCAGCACATCATTATTGTTGGGCGCACTGCACCCTCTGGGCCCCGCCGTGCATGTCATCATCCTCTTCATAAGCCTCCTGGGCCTGCGCCTGCTTTCGCCGCATCTCCTCCTCGATGTTAACATCGTGAAGAGTCGTTTCCTCACACTCATCCAATTCCATGTCAGTGAGCTGCGCTGATGACCTTGGTGGCAGAATTGTTTCCAGGGCCTTGCATTGCTCCGGGTTCAGGGAGTCGGGGAACTCCACCGTGAAGTGGATGTAAAGTTTGCCCTTCATGAATGGCCTCTGGTAGATAGGCATCCCTTCATCGTCTACTGCCTTGAATTGGTCTGGTCAACAGAAACACGTAATTAATGGCGACAACTACGAGTGTAAAGATAAGGTATGAATTGATTTCATGTACATTATCCAAGAATCACACGGTCACAGCATCAAAACCCAAGATAACTACTGTAAGAAAACCGAAATTTGCAATCTGGATGAAGACATGTATGGCATTAACAAATCTAGAATGTCTGAGCATCGAATACAACAGACAGAAAACTACCACAGCCATCTCAAGATAAGTGAAAATGACTATTATAGTCTAGCACAGGTCCACGTAATATAGCAATAAGGGGCCCTGACGTCTTGAGTCCACCAGTGACAAGTAGTTGGCATTCAAGTGCAAACAATGACTGATCAAGACTCAAAATTAAATAATGAGTTCATAATACGAAAGCCAATTGCAAACAAGAATAAACACTCCAGAGTTCTGAAGATCCTCCAGAAATTCTGCTTAATGGTCCTCGAAATAGTTACTTACCAGGCTTAACAACCTCTCCAGGTTGGGATTTAATAAGAAGCTGCCTGTTATCCAAATGAGTCAATGCAAATTGGAAGCCGCAAAGTGCCTCGGTAAGGGACAATGTATGTTCATAGAACAAGTCATCTCCCTTCCTCTTATACTTGGGATGCTCCTTTTGTTGCAAGACGAACACAATGTCACCGGTTAGGGTGTCAGGCTGCCATTAAGCAAGGAGAGACCTCAAGTCAACTATCGATTGACTAACAAATACATCACTCACAAATTAAATTGTATAAAGCTTGCGGCCCTGAAGGGGAATTAAAACAAAATAGAGATTCTCTTACAGCTTCATCAGCTTCCCCAGGGAATTTTATCTTCTGTCCATTTTGCATACCCTTTTCCACTATTACCTCCAGGACCTTTTTCTCCTGAATCACCTTATCACCCTTGCAGAGCGGGCAGCGGTCCTTGTCATTTATAGTCTCCCCGGTACCCTTGCAATCATTGCATGCATGTTGCATCTGCTGGATCATAGAAGGGCCAAGATGTCTAATGGAAACTTTCATTCCAGAACCCTGACAACCCGCACATTTGATTGAAGCACCAGACTTGGACCCTTTACTGCAAATGGAAGAAAGGAGATCCATATTAGCACTATGCAGGAACTCAGGCATATTCCAGAGAAGAAGACAGCAGTATCTTTGTACTAACCCTTTGCACTTGGAGCAAATAACGTTGCGAGATAGTGCCAACTTCTTGGACGTGCCATTATAAAGATCTTCGAGAGACACCTTGAGAGGATGGATGACATCCTCACCTCTTCTCTGCCTTCGGCCTCTGCTACTTCCACCACCTGAGACAATAAAAGTTCAGATCAATATCGACTTCTCCAGCATTCACTATACGGCACCAAACATTATGCTCGGTTGTAGATGCCTGTCAAACTTACCACCGAAAGGACTTCCACCAAAGAAAGATTGGAAAATGTCAAATGGATCGTGGCCTCCGCCTCCACCACCTCCACCCATTCCTTCCTTGAGAGCATCCTCACCGTATTGATCATAAATCTCTCGTTTTTCAGGGTCACTCAGGACTTCATAGGCTTGTGCCAATTCTTTAAACTGCAGGAAAACATTCATTCGCAAAGTGGTACAAGCACAGTATTATAGAAACATTTCAGAGATTGGAGAATCTAGAAACCATGTCAAGCCATGAAAAATCATCAGTATGGCGCAAGTAATAATGCTTATGTAAGAGAGTCGAGCCATGGAAAAATCAAATGATCATCCCTGTCAAACTGTTCCGCACGAGTACAAATTGGTACTGGCATGACCAGATTATAAACATATGCATCTATAATGCGACGAGCACGCCAAAACCCAGTAAAAAAGAACTTCTCATACAGAAGAATCTGCTCACGTAAACACAGTTCAGCACAGAAAGCATATCAATCCGCCACGAACAGGAAAGACACAAACAAACTATCATGCATTTAGGTGATACCTATCCTACAAGATACACAAGCAATAACAAGTTCATCTTTTTCGTGCCCCAGGCTAACCAAAGAACCCACTGCCCAACAATACCACAATCTATAGATAGCCAGCCCACATATCATTCAGCGAGATGAATCAAATTGACGGCAATCCCGATCCTACACCCTATCCAAGCCCGCAAATTTTTCATGACTAGAGGCAGGAACAACATTGAATTGAACCTAAACTCCCCCATCGAGGACGCAGATCTGACCGCCCGATCCAATCAACGACACAATCACGAACAAATTACAACAGAAAACAAAAAAGAAAAATTCCCAAAATTCAAGCATCAACGAAAAGCACGGAGGGGCCAAAGCCAACGAGCTGAATCGAAGCTCGAGGAGGCTGACCTTTTCCGGATCGCCGCCCTTGTCGGGGTGGTTCTTGATCGCGGCCTTCCTGTACGCCTTCTTCAGATCATCCTGGGAGGCGTTCTTCGAGACCCCGAGGACGTCGTAGTACTTGGTGTTGTCGCTCTTCTTCGGCGCCCTCCCGAACATCTTCCCGTCTCCCTTGAAAACCCTAACCGCAGAAATCAAAAAAAAAAAGAAAAAAACGAAAAAACAGGAGGGCGGGCAAAAAAGCAAGCACCAAACGAAACCCAGTTACAGATCGAGGAGATCCGGGCCAATTCCGAAACCAAAAACTTCTCCCAGAGGGAATTCGAACAGGCGAAGGGGACGCGGAGGAACCGAGAGGTTGACTGACCTCGGGAAGCTTCAGACGGATCGGAGGGAGGGAGGTCGAAGAAGGTCGAGCGCAGAGGCGGCTGGAGAGAGAGAGAGAGGAGGAAGGAGACGCGATCTGGGATTAATAAAGGGGAGGGGATGGACGGTCAAGATTGGTTGGCGGTGGGGGGTGGGCGGGGGAAGGGGGAAGGAAGGATCTAGAACCATTGAAGGGCCTTTGCTTTTTCTCGGTAATCCTGGCCGTTGGATCTGGGAGCCCGCGGGATTTTGAGATGATGTGATCCACTGGATATAACTGGCGGTCCGCGCTCGTGCTCCCTCTTTCCTTCTTCCTTCTTTTTTTTTTTTTCTCTTTTTCTTTTGTTGTTGTTGTTGTTTATTATATATATATATATATATATTTGTATGGGGACTATGTTCTTCTTCCTCCTCCTTTTTATTTGCCCAAAAAATTAAAAAGTGGAAACTTTTGGACTCGCGAGATTCTATTTATATAGTTCGGCAAAAAAAAGTTTTATAGAACATGCACGATGTATGGGTTTTCAAATAAAGGAAACATCGAGGGTCCAAAATTTTGAAAGTAATGGATCGGCTCTTCATTAATTTAGGATCTGAATCGTCTCTGTCGGCGCACCTCCGCTGCGGCTCCCATTGCTGTCGGCGTTTCCTCGCTTCGCGCCGCTCCCTTGGACCTTGAGTCATGGCCGGTGAGGGGGCTCTGAAGGCCGTGAATGCCTCGAATGGGCAGATCCAAGATCGCGAGGTCGGATGGAGGTCGCCTCCTCTGCGAGCGATACAGAGAAAACGGATGAGTTGGGCGGCGCATGAGTTGGCGCTCGTAGGCTCGACAAGAGCGATCACTTGGGGGCAGCAATCGCTGGGTGGGATGAGCTTTGGTGGTGTGATGATGATACCCGAAGTTGAATTGTTGGGTGGGATCGCACAAAGGGAGGGCTCGGGGAGGAAGAAAGAGAGAGAGGAGAAAGGTTTTCCTTGCCTTTCGTTCCAATGACTTAGGTATGTACTTACTTGGAAAACTCATCGTGGCCGTGGACCTCAGATAGGCAAAATTAAGATCTGGAGGCCGGATGGAGGTTGCCTCCTTTTCGAGCAACATAGAGGGAGGGACAAGTTGGGCATATAGGGTAGAGCTCGTAGGCTCGACAACGGCGATGTCTCGCGGGCAGTAACAACACCAGTCGCTTGATGGGATGGCTTTGGTGGTGCAATAATGATACTAAAGTAGAATTCATGGGTGGATCGCTCGAAGAAGAGGGCTAGAGGAGAAAGAAAGAGAGTAAAGAGAGGGGAAAGGTTTTTGTTTTTTTTTTTGGTGCCTTGTGGCTCCAATGACTTAGGTATATGCCATTTCGAAAAACTCATCCATCGTGATAAAAAAGATTTCCTACAATTATGGATGAGGAGAACATGACCCTTTAAATTTAACACCTCACTTGATGAAAGCTCGAAAGACCAGAAAGAGGAAGACCAAAAAAGTATCACTCCAAACTAACATGCCGGATCGGCCCGATTAAGCGTAGCCATCGCCATTGGATTTGGCAAATTCAACGATCAAGATCGGTCTTGTTCGGTGCGAATCTGGGTCCAGACAAGTATTTCGCTCGGGCCGAAAAGCCCAAAGCCCACCCACCCCATCATCTCCCCCTCCCCCCACCAGATGCTTTCCAACCATTTTGCTCCCACTTTGCTCTATCCCCAACACCAGTGAGCCACTGGCCAGTGGCCACCACCACCAAAGCTTTGCTTGCTTCTCACTTCCCTCACTTCTCAGCCCCCTCCCCCTGTTTTCTTCCCCCGCTTCAAACTCCTCCTCGGAAAGAGCCTGTCCTCTTCCAAGCACCCCTTTCCACGTCCCCCCGGGAAACCCCAATCGTCACCCCTCTTCCTTTCAATACTTCCCCCAACCCCCTTCTTTTTTCTCCCTGCACTGCATCATCCTGCTTTTTGGTTTTTCCTTGTCCCCCCAGTCTTGCTATCTTTATTGGTTTTGTTATGGCCCCTCTCATCATCATCCTCATCCTCTCCTCCTAAATCCCTAACAACCCCAAACCCCCTTCTTCTTCTTCTTCTTCTTCTTCTTCTTCTTCCCTCTTCAAGAACCCAAATCCCTGCGAAGACCCACGAATCAAGAACTCCATAAAACCCAAAATCCAAGCTCACCCATTTTCGCATAGCCCGAAGTCTCGACACCATTTGGCGATTTCTGGCGAGTGTTGAAGCTAGAAGTGAGAAAGGAGTGATTTTTAGTCTCCCCCACTCCCCCCCGCCATGTTCACGTCACCCTTTGTCCTCACTCTCTCCCTGTTGCTCTCCCTCCCTCTCTTGCTCTTCTTCTTCTTCCCCACCATTTACCCCCACAAGAACCTCCCCCTCGCCCGGCGCGAGGAGCTCGACGACCTCGCCCTCTTCCGCCGCGCCTCCGCTGCCCGCTCCCCCTCCCGCGCCCTCCCCGCCGCTGCCTCCTCCCGCTCCTTCCCGGCGAAGTTCGCCCGCCTCGGGGCCCGCAGCTCCCGGCCCAAGATCGCCTTCCTCTTCCTCACCAACTCCGATCTCTCCTTCTCTCCCCTCTGGGAGAAGTTCTTCAGTGGCCAGTCTCGATTCTACAACATTTACATTCACGCCGATCCTTCTACCAAGTTTGCGCCCCCCGATGGGGTTTTCCGGAACCGGCTAATCCCTTCGAAGAAGACCGAGCGGGCCTCGCCGACGCTGATTTCCGCCGCGAGGAGGCTTCTTGCCGACGCCATCCTCGACGACCCGGCGAACTTCTACTTCGCATTGGTCTCACAGCACTGTGTCCCGCTCCATTCCTTCCGGTACATGTACAACGCCCTGTTTGGGAACTCGATCTCCGCCTTCAATGCCTACATAAACCCTGGCAAGTACAAGAGCTATATCGAGATCCTATCCGAGGAGCCGAATTTGTACGAGCGCTACACGGCTCGAGGAGAGCACGTGATGCTCCCGGAAGTGCCGTTCGAGCAGTTCAGGGTCGGTTCTCAGTTCTTCATGCTCGCGAAGCGGCACGCGTCGCTTGTCGTTGAAGATAGGAAGCTGTGGAGGAAGTTCAGATTGCCTTGCTTGAACAAGGAGTGTTGCTACCCTGAAGAGCACTATTTTCCGACGCTGTTGTCAATGTCGGATCCAAAGGGTTGCAGTCACTACACACTGACTAGAGTGAATTGGACCGGCAGTTTCGATGGGCATCCACATTTGTATCAGCCCGAAGAAATTTCCCCGGAGCTCGTGCACGAGTTAAGACAGTCCGAGTCGAATTATTCGTACTTCTTCGCACGAAAGTTCTCGCCAGAGTGTTTGGAACCGCTCATGAAGATTGCAGACAACGTCATCTTCAAGGATTGAACTTTGAAGTGGGTAAGAGTCACCTCTCCCTATTTTTAGCTTTTGCTATATTCTTATTGTTCTTTGCTTGAGTACCGGTTTATTCTACATTCTCATGCACCGCAAGATGAGCCACTGGAATATCTTAACAGTTGAGTTTCCTCATGTTCCAGTTTGATTCGCATTCTAAAGTTAATAAATTTTGGTGACCGAGTGAAGTTTCCCACTAAAATACCGATTTTCCATTGCTGTTCTTTTTTGAGAAAAATTTTAACCCGAAAATCCACTTGCTTTTTCCGAAGCGAACTGGAGTACCCTTTTCCTTAAGATAGTCAATGTATCATATTCTAGTGTCTACTTGGATCATTGTTGCCTTGCATATATTAACTCTTGCTTTTACCTCATTCTTGGGCCATAAAGACATTAGCAGTATATAACTTACCAAAAAAAAAAAAGACATTAGCAGTATCATTGCAAAACATGGTGTGAGCATTTTGAAGGGACCCTGTTAGTCTTGGTTTTGGCCCTTCTAACTTTTTGTGGGGACACTATGTCTTTCTGTTTCTTTCACCTATCACAAACCCTGCCTAATTGTCGCAATGGAATGAGGCAATTTAGTATATTGAACTCTATATGATGAAAGGTTTATGTCGGGGCCACTTTTTGGCTTGGGTAGGTACTCTGATTTGACTGTTGACCTTGCCCATCGCTATGTATTTGGTGGTGAGGGACCTTGGATGAGTTCATCCAGATGTTGAGAGATCTTGTAATTTTGTTGAGGAGAGGTTGAGTTTGGAAGAGTTGGGCCACCAGAAGCAGAGCACCTGTCTGTTTTTATGTCATAGTCGTGTTAAAAATGATATTGAATAGGGTGAATGATGTGGTCCCCTGCTGATTGAATCCATCAGATTTAAGAGAGTATTAGAAGATGAGAGAAATCAGATTTATGGGTGTTTTTCTTGTAAGTTCAGATGTGAAGTCAAAGGTGCTCAGACTTGAGTTGTTGCTAAACCAGTGAATGGGTTGCTGATTGATATAGAAAGAATAGACAAATGAATCATGGGACAGAAAATATTCAGAATACAGAAAGATTAGTTTGTTCTGCAGTCAAATTTATCAAATTGGAATAGAAAATATTTTCCTGGTTTTCTTGGTTGAAAGATGTACAGCTTGTTAACAAATCCAGTAGATGAGCTTTTGCAGCCTTGTTACTGGTGAAATTAGAAGTGTTACTACTGGAGTAAATATCATGTAGACTGGCTTATTCATGTTAATTGTCAATTGTGATTTCTATAGTGTATAAGATCCATGAGCGTTGAAAGGTCTATTTTCACTTATTGTTGAACCTCTATAAGAACCTGTAACATTTGGATGGCTTTGTTTTGTTCAAAAAGAACAATCTTTTGATTCGGTTTTCTTGGTGGAATAACTTTACTCTCTATCATTTGATGCTGGAAATGGAATATGGATAAAGTAATTTGCTTGATGAATGGTGAGTCTTAAAAGCTTGTAAGTTTCAAGAGCTGGATAAGAAACTACTTTTGTATTGTTCCCACCTTCTATGTATACCAATGGGCCGCTGCACTCCTTGGGGGACGAAATTTGCTAGAAACTTGCGCAGCCTTTTAAAGTCTGATTCTGGGGGGAAATGCTTCCATAAGGAGAACTTCATAAGTGGGATTTGGCCAACTTTCAAATTACAAAGTGGTAAAACTTTCCAATTGAGGAACTCAGATTGCAGATGACAGGGATCAAGTTACAATTTTGTCATTGTTTCCGGTGAAAAGCTGTATGATTTGGTAAGAATGGCTGGATGGTCACGTCTTGGGTCTTAACTTTTTCTAGGTTAAACTCCTTTTTCCGGAGATATCATAAAGAGGAAACTGTGAAATGTGCTTTCTCTCAGCTCATTCAAAGAGCTCTTCCTCTGTATATACACTTCTTGAATTGTGAGCATTCACCAGTCACCGGGAGAACAAATGTAGTAGATTTCCAGATACTGCGAATGGCTCGACTTTCCCTGCATATCTGTAGTGGCAATCTACTTGCATTTAGTGGTCCTTGTTGTCTCTTGTTTTTGTTCCTTATCCTCTGAGAACATCTTATATAAATCTAATCGATGCTCAAGCGAGCATGGCATGGGAAATGTCTTCACTTGCGCGTGATGCGATCCTTGTCTGACTGTGGCTTCTTTCTTCCTATGTCCACAGCTCAAGAAAAGAATCTTTTTTGAAGTCCTGGCTTCTCAGAGAAGTGTTGAATAAAATAGAAAAGAGTAGAAGGGAATCTTTTGACTTCGAAGGTGGACAGAAGGCGGACAGAAGAGACCTGCGAATGCTGGATCATGGGAGGGAATAACAAGGTCCTGACCCCATGGTTGTTGCTGCTTGCTGCTGTATTGTGATGTGGAGGGTGAACCCAAGTCAAGTTGCACATAGTGCGAGTGAGTGAGTGTATGCGTCTGTTTTTTTTTTTAGAGATTTTATTTTGCCCCTTTTTTAAAATTTCTGTTTGAAAAGGCGTAACAGACTATGGGTATAGTGTGGAGTGGAGGAAAAGCAATACCAAGGCTCGTTGCTCTTCCTTCTCCATCTTGAAAAGTTGAAGGTGGAACTTTCATTCTCCCGTTTACCCTCCCTTCAAAACTTTTGACTTTTAAATTGTAATCTATGAGTCGCTTTTTCTTTTTACTCTAAAGAAGAAATCGTCTCCTTCTCTTCTTCTCTGATTTGTGGCTTTTTTGGGGGTGGTGCTCCGTGCTTTTGCATCTGTCTTTAGTGGTGTTTTGATCTTTTGCTCTTTGGTTGTGGTGTGACTGCTTGCTTTGTCTCGTATGATCATAGTAGCTTTTGAAGGAAGATGTGAACGAGTGCGATCGGGGTACTTTTCTCAATACTTGTTATGTAAGAGTACCTGCAAAGTGTATTTAAGTTTAGGGAGTATCTAGTTACGTGTTTTTTCGGGGCTTGGGGCCGATTCAAAGACATTGTACCCATCATAACGGTTTTTTGAACCCATCGGAACAGTTCGATCCGTGCTCCCATTTACGGACAAGAGCCGGTTTTCGCTTGTATCCTTAGAAAAACTGTGGTCTTGTGCAGAAAGTTATTGATTAGATATATATTGAAAGTTGCTTCAGATGTGCACAACAATTATTGTCACACATGAATGTTTGTCTAAATATGTAGTAAATTATATATTTTCCTCCAAAGATTTTCTTAATTGATCAACACTCAGGAAATTGTTTTGCAAGTAGCCAGAGAGTATCAAGTTATGGGCATACAGAAATGAGGGGTTGACCTTAGATTTTGATGGACCGTTTCCTGCAAAAGCCCATGGGTAGGTTCTGCTTTTTTTTTAGAGGACATTTTTCATGTTATTGATTGAATATTGAAAAGTATCACAAGTAGAATTAGCTTAGAATTATTCACCTAATTGAAAATAAACAGAAACTAGGGTTAGCCCAAGTATCCGAATTGTTTTAGTTTTTCCTTTTTTCTCGATCAATCGGGCTTTATGGGTCCTTGTCTCTCTTGTAGTGAACATATAGATTTTGAAATGTCATTAGTAATGCTTCAGTTCGTTCGTTGAAGAATTACTTGAGAAGATAGAATTATGTTTCCTTATTTCAACATGCTAATATCCGCATGTTCCGCACCCTTAATTGGGGAAAAGTTTTTCTTTCCTCACCCCCAAGAAATACCCCCATGTTTAACTTCCCAGAGTTAGAACAAAGCTTGATCCAATTTATCTCTCTTGTAGTAAACATATAGATTTTGGAATGTCATTAGTAATGCTTCAGTTCGTTGGTTGAATAATTACTTGAAAAGAGCCCATATCAGAAGATTTCATGATCTTTGATGTTGACAACCAAATCAAGGCTTTCATGTTTTCTAATATATCAAGAGAGAGAAAAACCACTTCACTTGAGGTATAATTAACCGCTAAACGGTATAATTAACCCCAAACGCATCGATTTTTTATGAGATATTATGTGGGATTTGAGCAAAATCATATTTCTCACGGGGTTGCCTTAAGAGTATGAAGGATTAAACATCACATAGTCAGGAGGAGAGATTCATGAATTCTAATTACTTTCAGCTTAAACCTGAATAGTTCCAATGTTTTCGAGAGATAAGGTCAACAATTACGGATATCAATTCGTTGTTGTTATATGATATTTACATTATAATTAATTTTGCTCATCATGTTAACAATGTGTTAACTCTCATGACATATATGTGAAGGATTATCCTATCCTTCATATGACTTTGTCCCTTTTTTTTTCATTTTGGCAAGCATGACTTTGTCTTTGGAAAAGCATTAACTTGTGGATATAAAATAAGGGTGAGCTCATGGTGAGCTTTATCTTAATCAAAGCGGCACTAAAAAATCATTTGGAGTTGATAAGGAAATCTTGAGGATGCATGCACAATCCATAGGCTCATCTCCACTTCCTATCCCTTTAATGCATTAAATTAATGAAAAGGTTATTAAAAGTACCTCTTTCCCATCCAAAAAAATAGACTTGATTATAAAATAAACAGTTTTAGTATCCCATCCTGCTTTATGGAGCTACTATTGTCACGCCCTGAACCCCGTCGAGCTCGTAACATCCCTCTTCGGTCGGATTAGTGCGACGTCCCAAGAAACATCGCCAACCCAAACGAACCCAACAGAGTTTAATCGCGGCAGAAACAACAAACACCCAGACAAAGATTAACTAGGGTACTAGGGAGAATAAACTGCCAAATCACCAAACATTATATTATACCTCGTTATATGTACAATATCCATTTACAATTCAAACTTATACCGCAACCGCCATTTACAATCTGCATAGCAAAAAGACACACCGAACTACTAAACTACAAACTACCGACATCCTAAAAGATCAGCAGCCTGGGTAATCCTACACCAAAAATGGGATGCTCAAGGGGTCTCTGCTCACCCCTAAACTACCCCCTACGCCCTCTAGAGGGCGTCCACTCAGACTCAATATCATCAGAATCTGAGTCTGAATCTGAATCCTCATCGAATACGTGCTCATCCGACGACTCCGAGTAGGCCTCAATTTCGATCGGATTATCCTCATCGCCCAACTCTATAAGGATCTTCATCCTCTCCTCCTCATCTGACTCATCTCTATGCTCCTCCGGCTCTATTGTTGGCTCATCCTCCTCAGGGACCTCCTTATACTCCTCCTCCGGCTCTACCTCATGTATAACAGCTAGGTCCATCTCCATAGGGTCAAATCCAGCCTGTGACTCCTCCGGCTCCAAATCGGGCTCAGCCACTGAGGATCCTGGTGCTGCGGGTGCCGGCTAATGACCCGACTGTGCTAGATTAGTCTCCAGACTAGTTAACTCACCGTCAGGAGAGGGTATGCCTGCTAGGTTCCAATCCCCACTCCGTCGAATGACACACCGAAGCAGCGGACGGGGCCAAACTCATCCATCCCGTCCCTAAACATCCAAGACATGTAGGTGTGGGCATGCCAAAGAGGTAATCCTATGTCTACCCAGAGTACTGATGTATGCTTAACCCAGGTCAAATTCTCGTCTATAGGATATTCTACAACGTCATGATCGGTATGCATAACAATCTCAAAACGCTGCGGCGGCGGTGGCGGAAGGTTCATGGCTCGAGCGGGTACTCTGAAATGATTTGGTTGATACAAATGTGAGACACTTCTCAATAAGTTCACAACCTAAGCCCCAACTAGGTTACCACGTATTCCAGACAAATTCAGACACGAAAATGAGCAATACACACAAATATCATCTATACAATCACACTTACCTGGACTCTTGGCATACCCAGCCTGCACATTAATTTATAATCACAACATTCAAACCTCACATGCATTTCAAACCACACGCGCTTTCCACGCTCATTTCCCATGCCAAAACACACGTCGATCACCCCACATTTCCAACTCCACATTTCACACTCAATCATGCACCATCACATCTTTTTCATTAAATTTGCCATCGCGACCCGCGTAAACACACCTCAGGTCCGATCTCACTTTCACTTGCCACATCGTACCATCTCGTATCAATCACTTTCCTCAGCCCACGTAACTATGCATCAGGCCCACATGATCGCGACCCGCGTAAACACCCCTCAAGTCCAATCCCATGCTTACTCTCTTTCCTCAGCCCGCGTAAACACGCCTCAAGCCTACATGATCATGCCCCGAGCATAGCACGCCTCGGTCCGATCCCACAGTCGTATCACGACCCGCGTAAACATGCCTCAGGCCGGTTCAATTCCTCGCGTAAACATGCCTCAGGAATTTAGTGATCACACGAACACACCATCACACCGTATTTTATCTGTACCCCGTGTAAACACGCCTCAAGGCCTTTTAGTGATCACACGCACATCGCACGCCCCAAATCTCACATGTGCATACACTCGGGCATTAATTAAATGCACACAAATGTACCCAATCACACCAATTCAATTCAGCCCGCTTACGCACATATAATCATCACAAATCACGTCATTTTCTCGGCAAATCACAGCACAACAATTCACGACACTTCACGACAATTTCACGCAACTACAAGCCTAATCAAATTATTCAATTTACGCGCCAAACAGCATTTTCCAGCATTCAAACCAGCACATTCCAGCCCTTAATTGGCCTCTAAATTTCCACCAAAACATCTCAATTTCGTCCCTAAGGCTCACAAAACAATTCAACCCCTAAACTACGTCATACCACGTCTAAACGAGTCCAATAATACCCGATATATTATGCGAGGATTAGATTGCGATTTACTTGGAATTTCCAAGCAAAATCGGCCCATCCAAAGGCGACAAAGCGGCTGGAACACAGCGGCGACCGTGCGGTGGTGGCGATCAGCGATGGCGGCGGTGGCTTGGCTTGGCCGTCACTCACGGCCACGGGGGAGGGGAAAGAGAGTGAACTGAGAGGGAGAGGGGAACGGCGGTGGCGGCGGGGACTCGGCTCGTTGGTGGGAGCGGCGGCAACGGGCAGACGGTGGCCCGGGTGGCTGTAGCGGGGCCAAGAGAGAGAAAGAGAGGGCGATCGATGAGGGAGGGAGAGGGGTGAGCCGAGAGAGTGAGGGGAGAGAATGAAGAGAGAGAGAGAGAGAGAGAGAGAAAATTGGGTCTTATAAACCCAATAATTGACCCTTTTTTTGCAAAATGACCATCTTGCCCCTCTCTCTACTTTTCAATCAACGGCCGAGATTCGTCTTTATCTTAAGATCGACGGCCGAGATCGAATCTTTTTCAAAAATATTCAAGGACAATTTGGGAATTTCATAAAATTCCAAGTGCAAAAATGTCATTTCTAAAAATTAGGGCAAAATGACTAAAATGCCATTCCCCTTTAACACCTGGCCTTAAAAAACTTTTTCATCCTTCGCCGAAATTCAGTTTTTCTTAAGGATCCGGGAAAATCCAAGGCTGAACATTCCAATAACAACATCGTCCAAATGTCTTGTCGTGACTTCTTAAATTTTCAATGCCCAAATTGATCTCTAATTAATAACTGAATTTTATCTAACGTAACTTGAACGTGTCTCAGACTAACGGGGGGCTTTTGGAGAAATTCGCATATTCAACCCGTGATTGATATTAATCAAGTCACGTGCAAGTTCATTCGGATCATGGCGACCTCAGTTGTCATATAATCGCGAGGATCAACCACTAGTTCCGACGGGCGCGATCGTTTGGTATAGGTTCTAGATCATTCGTCAACTCACCTCATGGTCAAACGGAATCACTTTTGATCCACTCGTATGACAGTAACGAATCAGCCCATAACTATTCTAAGATAGGCCTACATTGGCTCAAAATGTCACTTCGATAATTCTATAGTCGAAAGTCGGTTCACGATCAAATTTCTTTAGTCGCGCGAATTTGAATCCCTAATTAGCATTTTCCTAACAGTTAGTATCCTAAGAATGATCAGTTCTGGGCGAGATCTAACTACAAGTATGTTCATAAAACCATTCATTTCATAAATCCCAAATGGGCAAAATTTTAGGATGTCACAACTATAAAATCCTAAATTAAGAAATACCCTTTTTTCCATTTTCATTTCAATTCACAAATTAATTATTTCTGAATTTGTAGGCACTTGAATATATAAAATTCAATCGGCAATTAAAGTTAATTACTTGATGATAAAATAATGAGAAAGCTTGACAAATTGTACCAGCTAACTCACCAACCAACACACACACAAATGCACAAAAGCAATAATAAATTGGAACACTATTACTAAACGACATAGACAATCAAACGAACTAAGATATTAACATCTGATAGCTTTGTCTTGGACATTCTGTACCATTTCCATATTAATCACATTTTTAATTTTTTCAGCCCACTAAGGTATATAATTCCTTTTTCTTTATATCCTGCTTTATTAGATCATCTTCGCTTATATCATAATTATAAATACGACAAGTGTCAATTTATCAAATAATTCACCGTCAATTAAAAGCACTAGTAAATAATATAAATACACACTTGTGGGTCCCATCTCCACTAATTCTATTGATTAATCAATGTTGCGTTTTGTTACTATCAACCTACAAAAGCATCATTTTCAAAATTTGGTACGGTGAAGATTAGTAACTCCCATTGACTTATTGAAACATCATTTTTAGGGGTGCTTAGTGATCCGTAGTCTTATTATTCTTTTTTCCTACATGTCAAATATCAAATTTAACTTTAGTAAATTTACATACTTCGGCGATGTTTTCCATCCGAAGACTAATTAAGATATTAAAATCCAATTTAAAGACATAGAACTTTGCTTTCTAAGATAAATTTCGAGTCTTGAAATATTCATTAGCCACGTGGTGATAAGATTAGAAAACATTATTCGTATTTGATGATACGAGAATAGAACTCTCTCCGTATCTCTAATTAACACGCGCACGAATCCATTTTATCACCACTAAATCAAGGTTAAAAAGATTAGCATAACCAGCTAACTCAGCTTTTTGAAGAAATTTACTTGAATCTCTCGATTTCTCTCCAAAAGCAAGTGCGTGAATACCTTTTTTGATGTGATGTATAAATATATAGTATATATTATATTACTTTATATTATATGATTGCGGGCCCGTGGTTCTCCATGCAAGTTGTTGCTTGGTCTCATGCAAGAAGCTAATTTAATTTCCCACTAAGTTAGTATCTTTATATTGTTTTTAAGATTCTTTATGCTTAAAGTGGAATATCTCTCTCACTCTTTTTCATTTTATTTTATTTTTTGGCCTCGAGTGGAATATCTTTTTAGTGAGGCCCATAGAGTCTTTTTTTTTTTCACTTTAGAGAAATATTTCTTTTTTGGGTTTTTATTATGCTTATGAAGACTCAGCTTTCGCAATCAATAGAGAGGTTACTGTTTAGCTTAGCCCTACCTATCAATTCCTCAACAAAATATATCTAATCTTTGATTAAAAGTCTAATTAAAAATTGTGGGTATGATGAGTAGAAATGTGATCAATAATCATGTTATAATGTGGTTCTTTATCTTTGAACAGAAGTCAACTTTTTAGCTGTTTTTCCTTCTTAATAAAAAGCACGTATAAGTAAATTTAACACGACTTCAAATAGCTTTAAAGGTCACCTAATTTAACTTGACTTCAAATAACTTTAAAGGTCGTGTGTTTTCAAAAGTTTGAAATGCTTAAAATATTAAAATAAATACCAAATTTCGAGCTCCGAGTCGTATGCTTCGCCTAAAATTTTATGGTCAAGTCTAAAACAAGGCACTAAAACAAATTACCACAAGCCTCTTGAGCGTTGAAATGATATATAGTTATAATGTATGTCTGCATCTGCATATATATAGATATTAAACATTATGTATCACCTTAATAAAAAGAAACACAATACACAGTGTCATTGAGATATTTTCTTACATTTAGCCACTAAAAAATTTGATACATACATTAATGTTTCAATAAAGGTTAAGGGAACTCTTAACCAAATGACTTCCTTTGAATTCACAGTATGGTTAAGAGTTACCTCATCAAAGGAAAAGAGTTGTCGCCCTTACGAGAGTTTCTGTGGCATATCATCTCTATGACAGGCTCCACAGATACTTTCATTATTTCAAAGTGTTGATGCCGGTGCTGACACTCCTCGCACCCCCTCGCACTCCTCGTATCCCCAATTCTCTATGTATCTTTTCTTTCTCAAAATTATTTTTCATCCTTGTGATCTCAAGCTCATATTAGAATTAGAATGAAACTTTTTAAGGACTTGCTCTGGCCTAAAAACACGTCCTTCTTGCTCAAATTTTCAAATCCTCACGATGATTAATCCTCTTTGCCTTGGTTACTGGAAAAACGGAGCTAACATTAGAATGAATCCTACAGTTTTCACAGGGAGTCGGACAACAGAAGGGGAGACAGAACGAAGCAAGAAAAGGAAATTTCACGATTGATATACAGGAGGAGTCTTTTAGGCCTGAAGTTGCAAAGAAAGCCGAAAAGTGATGGCTGACCTGACCCCCCCCCTCCCTCTCGGACCTACCCTTTCGTACCCTCCCTTCCCTGCTGTCTTCCAGCACCTCTCTCTCTCTCTCTCTCTCTCTCTCTCTCTCTCTGCTGCACAAGCGGCATGAATGCCTCACTTAAAAACTACTCGGGGCTGGCTTTCTTTCCCTTTCTTGTTTTTGTTTTCCCTTTTGTTGCTTTTCAGTTTCAAAGAATGAGAGGCGCATATTAACCATTCTTCACCCACCCATGACTGTGCTCTTCTTGTGGGGAGGCGATATATTCAGAGAGGAAAAACAGTAGGTGAGCTAGAACTTTCCCGTTACTGCTACAGCTTTTCTGGATGGGTTTCGGTTTTTCTTTTCGAGGAAAAATTCAATCTTGCTGTTGGGTTTTCGTTTTCGCGTTCGGAGAGGCGATGATTGAAGTTTGAAGTGCTCCTTCTCTCCAAATGAGTTTCTTTCTGTTCTCCTCCAATCGAACCGTGTGAGCGTGTCTTTAGTCTTCCTCTCTTTTGTCTTTCGTTTCCCCTGAAGACTTCTCCCTGTTTCATGGTTTTTGCGTGGAACGTATTTGAACGCTCAGTGGAGTCACTGTTGCATTGTTTCTCTTTTTTTTTTTGTTTTTTTCTGTAATCCTGTTTGTTATGCAGTTTGGGTTGGTTGAGTGTCGCATGCACATTGTTTTACAATTTGCAAGGTATCAACTATTAAGAGGTTGCTCTTTGTATTTACCTTCTATGAAGCTGCGATCTTTATCTTCCCCTGTGAACATATGTTAGTAGTTGTTTGATTGCAAGAAAGAGTGAAGAGAGAATTCATGTGTAAGATGGTGCTTCATCCCAAATGACAGTGTTCAAGCCCTATCTATTTCTTTCTTTTCTTTTTTGGGTTGGGGCCAATGGGAGGGAAGAATTACAAATGAGGATTCTATTCCTAGAGAAGTTTTGCCAAATTCAATGAGCTATTTCATTTGACAGTTTTTGTGTAAACTCATAATTTTGTACAGAAGCTAGAAGGTCTCTGTCTGTGCGACATGTAATGGAGAAAAAGTTTAATGTCTATCTGTGGTTTGAGAATTCGTCATGTGAAGTTTAAGTATTTCTCTACCAGCAACTACCAGGTGTCCTCTTTCTCCCTCAAAGTTCTCTAAATTGAAAACTTTCTTTGTAGGATGCTGGCGCAGGTGGGGGAATATGATGTGCACTTTCGCTTTCATAAAAGAGAGCATTGAGAAAGAATCTAACCATGGACTTATATGAAGAGCTTATGGATTCCCTTTGATTCATGTCACCATGTCGAGGCAACCTCATCTTCCACCTCGCTGCCCATTTCAAAGGAAGCCCGTTTCTTGGCCGATTCACGACCCCACCTCTCCACCTGCAAACACAAACCACAGCAATGTCTTTCCACGGCATAAAAAATCTCCCTCTCAGAGTGCCATTTTGGAGGAGCAGCCGGCATGGCTTGAGGATTTGCTGGACGATCCAAACTCAAGTTACAAGGGAGTCATCCATCGGAGATCGGCTAGTGATTCGATTACTCTTTTAGATGGCCTATCAGACTCATTACCAGCAATCAAACCCCACACTGCGAAGCAGGCCAGAGATGAAAGGGAAGCTTTGGGCAGGTTGGACTTGGACTGCATTTATGGTCCCAATTCTCCGCGTCAAAAAGGCAACCCGGCATTACCGGACAGTGGCATAGTTTCAGCATTGTCGGAATATATTTCACAGACTTCCCTGCAGCTCCTAGATGGCAGTCTATGCATTTCTGGAATGGTCAACTCAGATATGAAAGGTGACATCTGTGTTTCAACTGGTGATGCCGAGACGAAGACAGTGAAACGGTAAGGCAATGTTCTCATATATTCTGGTAGCAATTTTAGCTATTTCTAATTACTCTGTGATATATTAGCTTCTAAACACCCTTGGTGATTGATAACTCTGTAATCTTTTTTACATTTTCTCATGATCTAGAATTCCGGACTCACTTTTGTCAGCTGCATCTGCAAATTTATATATCCCTAATGTTTGCAGACGTGGTCAATGGAAAAGCTTAGCCAAATTTCCTTCAATTCGCCAGCCATGTGCTCACGGGCTTAGCATGTGTGGTTTTTATCCTTTGGCTAATTGCTTTCTTGAGCTAAAATACATCAATTTATTCCAAGAGAGTACATCAAATAAGTATGTCGAGGTACTTAAATGAGGAGAATTATAAATTGATTTAAGGATGCTCGTGCATAGTTTCAAGTGCATCTGATTTTTCTTGGATTTTAATAAATGTGTTGGAATTGAAAGCTGATCTAGCTAGGAAAACAATTGTCTCCTTTTTGTTACTTCTGCAGTTGTTATTATGAATAACGGAATATGAATGTGCTTAGCTTGCATATTCATTGTTTTCGACAGCAAGTTGAGCGTAATTTCAAACCTTGGAGCTTCTTCAACCTTGTTACACTCAGAGTACTCAAAGTTTATTAGATACACAACAACCTCTTTTGTTGACTATGATAAGATATTCTATCCTGGCCTTCTGAAAACGGTGTCCTATGCATGCATGTACCGTGCCAGACCTATTAACCATATCCTAGCAGATATTCCTAAGGTGACTTTCCTAAGGTGCACATAGACCTGCAGATATTCTTGACTGATCTAAAATTTTCTCGGGCGAACAAATATGTACTTGTCAAGTGACTTTTCGAGGGCATCATCTTATATGCGTTGGAAAACAACCTTTCCTACAGAGCATGGCTGGACAAAGACCTTGTGTCCTCCACATTGTTTTATTTTGTTTACATAATTATTAAAAAGCTTTTCCACTTCATCGTAACCAACCATGAGAGTATAAAAAGTAAAGTTATACTACACACCAGTTCTTGTGAATTTTTTTTTTATTTACTGTATATTGATTCATCCGAGCACCAATTTTCTGTGATTGCAACCCCTACTCTCATTTTGGGAATAGTTATATCCAGGGAAGATGATTGCTCGTCGCTGAAGTAGCCTCTGTCACAATGTAAATGCTTCTCCCGTGTTTTGGTGCAAAGCCATGATATGAATATTAATACTACAACTGATCGCTTTGTCTTCTTTTTTAGTTCATGTGACAGGAGGCATAGGAATGACTTATTTTGGCTTTTCTGCAGGCATTCAGGACAGCGTTCGAGGGTACGTAGACTTCAGTATATTGCTGAACTGGAGAAAACAGTCAATGTTTTCCAGGTTAGAGGCTTAGAGCTTCTTGATATTGTGGCAACATAGTCATATATTCTGGTTAACAGTGAACACAGAAAAACAAGAAATCCATATAGAGACATGCCCCCAATCACATCTGGCTTTTCCCATTCTATGGCATGAGTGCCATTATTCGTAGCAAGCAAATGCCCAGCACGGACCATGCATCTTTCATGTAGAACCAACCATTCTTCTTGATTATGGTAGGAAAGACGAAACCTCTTGGTCAAGACTTATTGACTTATTGACTCCGAAAACAGGTGGTTGTATATGAAAGTTATAGAAGAAGCTTCAGTGTTTTTGGACTTACAAACTGCAAACTCCAAGAAATTCTTTGTAATTAATTGAAGAAGAAAAGACAATTCATCATTTGAAGCTGGAAATAACATATGATCTGCAGTTTTGACAGATTAATTAGCATAAAAGTTCATCATTTTCCCCGTACAAAAGTTTTGTTGCTGCTTCTTAATGAATAGCTCCATTCAATTCAGTTGTTGTCCAAAAAAAAAAGTCTTCATGTTATTTTCCTTGTCTTATGTTGTAACCTAATTTGCTATATAGCCCTTTAACGTTGTTGCCTGCTTGCAACTAGGGATGAGATATTCTTTTATTACCGACAATGCTAGGCGTAATTGAAATTCAAATTCTATAGAATTGACCAAAAAAAAAAAAGATTACAGAGATGCTTTTTGATACTTATGCATTTGAAGTGTGCTGATGTACCCCTTGGCATAAGTATGGGTCTACCCATGTCATCAAATGTGTATTTCATCTAGAATAGCATCGTTAATGCTTCTCCCACACTGCTGCTAAGAAGCCATCGTGGTGGGGAGCACTTTGATAGTCCACCATTCAACTGGGAAAGCTTTAGAACCCCATAGAAGACGTGGCACCCAAACTGCTATTAATCAAGTAAATGATGTCCAAATTTTCATATAGTTTTCTGTGAGGAAGATCTAGAATCTAAAACTTAGGTCTCTATCCAGAGCAAATAGTTCATTCTGCAATTGTAATTTTCATTTGCTGCATGCCCCTGCTGCAATACATATTCACCCATTCTGAGGTCTGCATCATTTCTTAGTTTCCATATTATTTATCCATTCTTGATTAAAGATATCTACATGAGCAAAGATTGTATCTAAAACTCAGATGAAAACTAAAGCATGAACCTTGATCTCAATATACAGGCTTTTGAATCAGAGTTAGCTGTCAGAGTTACTTCTCTGCTTCAGCACCGTTCTGCTTTGACCATGGAGAATGCCAGCTTGAAGCAGCAGATTGCCAGACTGCGGCAGGAAAAGTTACTCTTGGAGGGTGAGTCTCCTCTTGAGTTCCGATAATGATAATGATTTTTTGTCATAAATCCTGTTTAGATTTGAAATAGATGCTCCCAAATTATTGTCCTGCATTATTCTTGAGTTTCTTCTCCTCTTTCCATGTGATTAGAAGGGATTTACCTATGTCCGCTAGAGGGTATAACTGTTCTCTTGTGGTGTACCATGAGAAATTCTTTGGGTTGCTTCTCAACTTGTCACCCATCATTTCTGAGAAAGTTTGGCTGATATATGTTCTTGAGATTAGACCTTCTCAGCAATTTGGCATTCGTTCCATCCTAAAAGAAAAACCATGATAAGGGTAACCGTTATGTTGTTTCTTTGGGCTTTTAGATTGCATCGAAGGTATCACGAGGATCATGTATAATTGCTGACTGACACTGTTAATCCTTTATCGGTCCGTGCCTTTTAATAGAGTGAATTTTTCTTTTAACAGGGCAATATCAGTCTATGAAGAAAGAACTCGGGAAACTGAAATTAGGTCTTGCAAGTTCACCAAACGGTGGGTTCAGGAATCATTTTGAGGCAAGTCCTGGTGCTGGTGCTGGTGCTGCTATTTCAGAATCTACTTGGCAGTTGTTAGGTATGGAAAAACTCAATCTTAACTGAAGTTCTGAACTCCGGCGAATCGCGAAAAACTTTGGCGTTAATGTGCAATTTGCACTCAGTGTATTGGGTCTTTTGTTGCACTGGTGTGTTCTCCTGAGAGTGCATAAACATGGAAAAAAGAAAATGTCAGATCTGTAGGCGTCTCTTGGCTCAGTATCTCCCGTAAATGGGTTCTTGTAAATCAGGTGGAAGACCTCAATTTTGATCGACAAATTGGGTCCAACACCTTAAGTTGCGGTAAACACGGAGCAAATATAGGCTTGCTTGCTGTCGGAAATTCCTACTTCCCGCGACACGTTCATGTTGTTCCTCGCGGCCGAGATGTGTTTTCTGGAAGCTTCATCGAGCACATTTTGCCTGCTGCAAAAGAAAGAGGGCAGTTTGAAGTTTGGAGTTTGTCACTTTCTTTGGAAACTGTTCTTGATGAATGCTTTTCTGGTGTGCAACTGGTCCAAATAAGCGAAGGAGGCCTGCTAGTGTTCATTTTGCTGCTATGCTCCTAAATGACATCTAATCTGATGTTTATACTCAAATGGCCTTCCGGAAATTTAATGCGTTTATTTATAGTGAGAGGAGCCTTTCTTTTCCAAAATTTAAATTTAAAAGTTTCCTAAGCAATAAGAGAGACTTTGGCACGTTTGATAATTTTAACTTCTATGAGGCGGAGCTTTTCTCCTCTGAATAAAAGTTCAAAATTTTGGTAAATGAAAGTAAAATATTTTAAGTATAAATTAATAGTCTCAATTTAATTTCGAACTTCTTATTTAGTACTAAAGATCAAGTTAGGAACAACAGCTATGTGATAGAGAAAAGTGATTCAAAATATATGTAAAATTATCGTAATTTAAAATGTATGAAAATCTGTCGTGACTCGTAACATTTGCAAGTTACCGAGACATCGACACTTGACTTAGCAACATAAAAAATCAGCAAATAGGAAACCGCTTATTCCAACGGTTATTACCAAATTTTCTCCTACATATGACGCTTCACAACAACATATGATAAAATGTTTTATGACTAAACCATCGGACAGAGCACGAGCGCGAATCGAGAATGAGTCTTACACCCTTCTTATAGATTAAGCATTCGAGTTGGTGAATTCAATACACAATTGCTTCAATCGTTAGACTGGAAATTGCCATGAAAGTCTTGATCACCCGTGAAAATCGCCAAGCGGAACAATCGAAAGTGCAAGAAGGCACAGCAAGATCCATCCACGAGACATGATGTATTTGGAGAAGATGTCGAAAATGAAGTCTTGTCAGTGACGCGAGTTCAGGTTTATCTCTACTTAGCACAAGTGAGCCAGGATGTATTTGCCAGTTTACGAGAAAGTTGCAGCAGAATTATGCTGAAACAAATCGATGCATAAGCACAAAGAACAAAAGAAATCACCCCATTACAAGCTAGCACTCTGCCCTTGCACATACGTGTTTTAACCAACAGATTCAACCACCATCTTGACCACCGCATCGTGCGGAACATCATGGAAGCTAGTGTCCCTATCCAAGAGAAATGTTACCTGGGAGAAGTAATGAAAATAACAAACTGCACAACATGTTTACAAAGAGGGTATGTCCGTACAGCAATCTTGCACAGACAGCATGCCGAATCATTAACTACGTATCGATGCGTGAGGAACAGCAGGTAAGCCCAGTTCATCGTCGGCCTGCTCAGCATAAAATTCAAAAGGAAAGCAGTAAGAAGATGAGGGGGGGATACTGATTTTCATGAAAAGAGAGAGAACGTTCAGTAACAGATAATGGATGCTTGAAGTGTGCATCAGCATAAATATCATGTGCATATATGCATGTCTATTAGAACAATACATCGAAATTAGAGACACAAAACCATCATTTGTGGAGGTCCAATCCTCACTATAGAAAGATATGCAAAGGGGAGCATAAAGTTTGACATAGAATCCCATTAGTGCTAAATTAAGACAATTGCCTAGAGGCCTTTTAGTGGACTATGAAACTATGAAGCATTCTACTGAGGGAAGAGTGTACTCAAGTGACTTACTAGAAAGGACTTCAATCCGGATTTAACAAATAAGACAGTCAGGAGACATGCATCTTAAACCGGACTGCTTCAAATGGTGAAGAAAATTGGGGTACAACAACCCTTCACAGAAATCGGAGAAAGGGAGGGGGAAGAAAATTGCTAGCTCATGCATTTTCTGTACATTTAGTATGGGCACATGTACATTTTATTGCAGATGTAGGACAGTTAATTAATGGACCACTGGTAATGAATATTCAAAACAAGCTATATAGATTTACCTGGGCATTGGTTCTGCCAGCTGGTGCTGCATGTCCTGTTGGTGCTGAAGGCAAGTTGAGCTCTTCCAGATCAGATTCCTTATCAGGTTGCAGGTAAGAAGGAACTCCAACTTCTGATTCCATTCCCATGTCTGCTTCCAAAGCATCAAGCTCTGCATTGCAAAATTGGCAAGGATGATGGTGGCATGCCGAACTAAGATCTCTATTTATCTTGTCATAATTTGTTACATTTTTTCAAATATAAGCACAACAGATGCACCTGGACAACAATATTTGTCTGGGTCCATGTAATACATACAATATGACTCATTTAATACCTCTTTTATACTGAAAATAAAATTGGATGAAGAGCCACATCCATGTATCTAGCAGGTACAGTGGGCAGAGTACCCTGGGAATGAGCATTTATTCTTACAGCGGTAATCTTCACCAAGATCCAAGTCTTAACTCTTAAATAAGATTACCAGCTCTCACTCCCCATGCTAAACTAGCTAAAAACAGTACTTCTGTCAAACAGCCTAGGTGGTAATTGTGATTTCTCCTTACATGAACACACTGAAAACGGATTCTGTAATTTCTTACCATCCAGGAGTTCATCCTCGTCAATATCATCAGGAACATTGTAGCTTCTACCCAAGGTCTCTTGAATCTCATTGCTTACATCCATTAGGTCCATCATCTCATCTTGCAAGCTCTGCACGAAAGAGTGGCATGATTAGAAATAGTAGACCTAAAAGAAATTAAAAGGGAAATGTATGGTGATTAACATACATCTATGTCCTGAATCTTCACAGTTTTCATCATGCCTTTCAATTCCTTGTTGGCAGATTTCAAAGCTGACATCTGGAATAAGATCAAGCAAAAGGATGTGTAAGACCAGTAAATAAACCCCATAATCAGTAGTCTAACAATATCAGGTCATGAAATTAACAGAAGCATCCATAGCTACGTATAATTGAACAAAGCAATCTAGAACTAAAATTAGTTCCCAAAATCCAGAAGTCTTTCCCAGGGTCCAATGCACAATCTCCTACGATCTCAACACTTCTAGTTGTAGGTAATTATAAATAATAGTTTTCTGAACCATGCTGCATTGGCAGCAAAACAACCGAAATCAGACCAGAGTTTGTGGTTAATCAATCTTTCAGCCAATTTTTGAAAGCTAGAGCTATAGGCCATATCCACCTATAAATTAGAGGACATACACAAACCTTGTACCAACAGTTCATACAATTAGATCTTTAACGAGAAACATATAAATCACCCACAGTATGCTGCCATAACTTTGAAGTACTCTATATTGGGATGTTAGCATCCACTGAGGATGAGATTTAACGGCAAGACGACATTGTTTGGATATGCAATTCTTGCCAGCAAGGCAACAATATTCAATCAGCTATAAAACTACACAGAACTGAGATAATAATGAATACCAATTTATACAAACAAAGGTCATAGTTTGGATATGCTTTGCCAAAAAGAGTGGAAGGGAGTATAAATAAATAGGACGTAATAGATCAAGACCACCACAACTACTAAACTCTAGTCCCTTGCAAAAAAACAACCAAAGGCGGTTAAAACAAAAAAAGAACGGAGAAGAGGTCAACGTATTATATGAAAGACAAAGATGAAGTCCATCGCTGAGATATTCCCAATGTTGCCATGATACCTGTCTAGGAAATTGTACTTGAAATATTAAAATGAGGAAAAAGTTTCTAAAACATACAGTCTGCTGAGCATCTTTGATACCCTCCGAAGCAAATGCAACTTGATCAAGGTTAAATGTTTGATTGTACAGCATATCACGTTGTCCTTCATACCTGTTTCCATAAGAAGATCGAGGACACATAAGGACCAAAAAATCATTATATGGACAACCTAAACCATCCATTATGGTAATAACATTTCCCTAAATAAAAAACCACAACCAGCGCAATCATTCCTCATCACATGAGATACAATCTTCTTTAATCACAAACCGGTTGTTGTATATCAAACGTGCAAATCCAACTTGGAAACAGCTCTCAAAACAATTCTTATAGGTTGAGGGAAACAGATTTTCTAAACTTAAAACAAATACCATTAAGAAAGTTAAGATTATGTACACAATACTGTAGTATGATAACTATCTCAAGACTTATTTTTTCAATAGAGCAACTTTTCTTTGAGTGAGATACAGTACTAACATCCTCTTTTGCTTGAGAACCCGCATTGCTCGAGCTTTCACAGCTTCTTGAGCAGGACCAGGCCGAGTCTTCCTTATTTGCTCCTTATATCGGCTGAGTTCAGCATCTAGCTTCTTGATCTTCTCATCCACTGAGTCACCCCTTTTAGTAATCTGAGCAAAGACACAGACAATTTAGCATTGCTCCTGAGAAAAAAGGGTAGCCCGCATAACAAAATTCGGCTAATCTCGACAAAAATATGAATACAAAAGATCCAAACGTGGGATTCAAATTTGTTTGGGCCACAGCACCACTAAAGCAAATTACGTACAGAAAGTATAGGGGTCAAATACTTTGGATTACCCACCAGAATACATCTATCCTATAACTTGTAAGAAATTTCCCTGGAAGAAAACCTAGCAATTATCAAAGGGTCAAAATCCATGGACACCCACGTCTTCTAGTGAAACACGACAGACAACCCCACTTTCCTCGAAATCTCTCCTGCAACCCCCATTAGCGATAGGAATTCCATCCCTTCTTCGACGGTCAACTCCTTTTCTGCGTCGATGGGGATTGCCGCTTGAGCTCTCTCTTGACGACGAGCATCCAAATTAAGCCGCGCGAACTATACGGCAGTCAAACCCAGATGGGGAAAAAAAAGAGCAAGGAAATCGTACCCGATCGGAGGCATCTTGAACGTTGGGGGGAGGTTCCTTGTCCTTCTTGACGCCGAACACTCGCTTCATCTCCTTCCTTCCTTCCTTTCTTCCTCCCTTCCTTCGAATCCCGGCAAATCGCCGCGGATGAACAGGCGGGTACTTTCGACCAACAAAAAAAAAAAAAAACAGGTGGGTACGAGATAATTCGCGCAAAACAGAGGACGAGATACGACACGGTCGAACGTTGATCTTACCGATACGATGAAACTGGAAAGGGACCGCGTATCGAAGGAAGTAAACGGAGCTTCCTCCCCCTCTCCTTCGCTCGTAAGGAAACCAGAAGAGAAGCTTCCGTGAAAGGATCGGGCAAGATCCGCTCGTTTTACCTTCTTTCTTTATATATATATATTATTGTGTGGCGTGAGTGGGCCAGCGTGAATTGGGCCCTCGTTTGGGCTTCAGACAAGTCCCCAAGGACCGAATGAAAATAGCGGTAAGGAATGACGGCAAAAGCTCCGTTCATTTGGCAAAAAATATTTACAGGAAAATATTTTCTTCATTTTTCAGTGTTCGATTGAGTCGACAGAAAATATTTATTTTCCTGATCAACGGAAAAACCATGCCTAAATTTAAGAAAAAAACTTTTCGAAATATGAATAGGTATTGATGCTTGCACTTGAAACTCTGCGTTTGAACACGAAAACCCAACACTGGTTCTTGAGTCTCCAACGCCCGGGTCGGGTGCATCGAAGCCAGGACCAGGTCTCCGACGCCCAAGCATGAGTCCATTGAGGCCGAATCGAGCTCCATTGAGACTGAGCTTGGGACCCTAGTGTCCAGGCCCGAGTCCATCAGGGCCAGGTCCAAACCCCCCGGTGGCCATGCCCTATGCCTTGACACCTGAGCCCGGCACCAGAGCCTGCATCCATGAAGGCCGGGCTCAGGTCTCTGATGCTCAAGCTCTAGTCCCCTCCATCGCACATTTACACCACTATTGCACGGTTTCATAAGATTGTTTTACCAAGAGATGATGGTGTAACCGTGCTAAAAAGTAAGAAGAACTTGATGCTTCAAAAGAATCAGCCTTTTCCTTGGTAGAAATCCACAACATCGACATGCCGAGTTCCTTGGTTCGTGTATATTTTGGCTCACCAAAGCATATCGTTTTCGCAATTAGTCCTCCGACACCTCTAACTTGCCGGACTTGCAAACCGGGGTGACTCTGTCAAGCTGCCGAGGTGATGACCCTTGCCTCAGTCTGTGATGACCATCGCCGGGCAACCGGTGAGAGTCTGCATCTCGCGTGCCTCGGAACCGCTGTTGTTCTTATTATACTCTGTTTCTTCTTCTAGAGGCAATGAGTTTATGTGCGTCAGACCAATTAACCTCTCAATGAGAGAACTTCGGCTTATTCAGGCAAGCTCATTCAATCGTAAAGTCGGTCACGGTAGATAATCGGAAGGGAGGCAAGACCAAGATCGCAAAACAACATAAAATCACAAAATAAACGAGAAGACTGCCAATTATCGAGAACATATCAGGAATCAATATGAATTAACCTGTTTCTTCAAATAATTGATAATTCAATGAGTTCGCTTGGATTCGAGATCAGGAGACTTTCACATCACACATCTGGATCAATAAGACGGTATTGGCTTCGAATATCGACATACTTTTAGTCTCCGACTCTATGGAGAGGACTGTGGGTTCAAGCCGAGTTGTTTCCTCGTCTTCCCCACGAACAGATCCCCGGATTTTATCCTGCCAGGGATGCATCCAATCACGGTTATCAGGGGAAACTGTGCCACGGCCTCTTTCCTGCCAAGCGAAACAAGAGCGATTGCTGAACCAGGCTTGTAAGTGGCCATCTTGCCTTCTCTCCCTCCAGTCATCAAAAGCTTCAAGTTCTTGACGGTAACTTCTGCATGTCGTTGAGCCAAATAACCTTGCTTTAGTTCCTGAAATTAAAACAAAACTATCAAAGGGTAATTCATGCTCATTCAAGCCTTGGAAAACCATGAAAAGCTAACATCTAAAGACGATGTAGGACACAATGAATGTTACACTAGATCAAACAACAGGGACAAAGGAGAACTAAGTGGAACAAACTAGACCATGGTAAAGTTGGCCAATCTTACCGGAATGTCTGTGATATCTCCTATGGCAAAGACGTTTTTGTGACCTTTAACCCTTAATTGCTCATCAACCATCAATCTTCCACGATTATCCAAGCTATCCTTTAGTATAGTCTCCCTAAGCCATGATGAACCAATTGGCTTCCCCGTGCATAAAAAATGGCAATCAGCTTTGAGGGTTTCTCCTGCAGATGTTTGATAGGTGCCATCTGATACGGTGGTTAAATCAACAGACTGTTCCAGGATCACTTCAACCCTCCTCGATGTCAACCAGTCGAGCGTCTTTTGGGAGGCCTTAGGACCAATAAATTCAAGCAACCTAGACCCTCGATGCACCAACGTCACCTTCTTATCTGGAAAGTCAACACTGATTTCACCGGCAAGTTCCACGCCAGTAGGGCCACCTCCAACGATCAAGATGGAATTAGCAGATTTTATCTTATCACACTCTGGAATGTACGGAAAAAGACAAGTTACTAGAGCAAATGGCTCAGATAAGAAATTAAAAGCTTTCCAAATGTTTATTGAGATGGAAAGACGATCATCATTCGACCACTGCTAACAGTTTGAGACAGACATTAGCTATGTTTCTTACATTTTTCAATGTAATCAACTAAAACATTCAGATAACTTGCACGAATGAGCCTCTGTCACCGGGGATTGTAGAATTCAGACTCTTTTGATGGTCAAATCATTGAGCTTTCAACTTTCAGACTTTGTTATGCTCACCTGCTTTGTACTGGATAAGCCGTTCACTTCTAGATCTGGGAACTAAATCTTTGTGCCCCGTGGCAATGACAAGATAGTCAAATGGGAACCTGGAGCCATCGGCAGTCAACACTTCGCCATCTCTAATGTCCACAGCAGCAGCGCAGACAATCTGGCCACTGGTGAAGTAATCTCCGTGGTCAATAACTGATCTTTCGGCAACAGATGGCTCAACCATTGCCCTCAAGCTTGCCCAAGGGATCTCAAAATACTCCTTCCTAGCCGCATTTGAGTAACTTATTGTCAGATTCAAATAGCAAAATGTGAAAGGAGAAGGAAGACTAAGGGTTCCACATATCTAACACTAAAACAGACGACTTAACTTCTGATACGCACATCAGCTTAGTTGAAAACTATGTCTCCAAACTTGTTGTCCACTTCGCGGTTTTCAAAAAGGCGACAACTCCAGAACAGACCATTTCAGCGTAAAGTACATTATATAGCATTCACTTCTATGATTTCTGCATAACCATCTATCTGCTAACGCATCAATGCAGAATGGCAGAAATAACTATTCACGTTCAAAGGAGGCAATTACAAATTCTACAACAATGTACCTGAAAAGGGTTACTCCACAAACAAATTAATTTCAAAAGGAGGACATGGTACCATACAAATTCAATGTCATCTACCGTGTCAACAAAAGCGTGGAAACTCGGACTCGGCTTTTGACCCCCATTAGCTTGCGATCCAAGCTATGGTAACTGTTCACATCTCTAGGTCACCGATAACTCAACCCATGTCATCACTCAAGAGCTGCGAAGTGAATGGCCTATCTATCCTGCAGGACTCGCAGAAAGATCGTATCTTTCATCCACAGAAACGAGACTCTTTGGGAATTAAGCCAACAAAAGCATAAAACAAAAGAGACCCGAGTGAAAATTCGAAGGAATTGGATCCATTTGCACAAATTCAGCTCCGGTGGATGATAAAAACGAGTCCTTTTGAAGAGAAACGAGGCTTACGGATCGATTAGAACGACGTCGGCGAAGGGCTGGAGGGATTTGGCGACGAGGGAACCCCCGACGCCGCCGCCGATCACCACCACCACCCTCTTCTCGCGCCTTCCTGGCCCTTCTTCGGAGGCTGAGCTCGCCATTGCAGTTCCCCTGCGCGAGCTGTCGCCTGCGGAAAAACCAAGAAGGCTCGAGGACTCGATGATGGTTGGTGCCTATGCGCGCCGCGACTGGCAAATCAAGAACGCAGGGAAGGAATCGGGGAGGCGCGTAACTTCGAGACAGGACACGAATGAGTGTAGGAAACAGAGCATCGATTGCACGAATTCCAACAGAAATCGATAAATTAAGGGATAATACCACGAAAAACTCCGAACTAATATATCCGTGACAATTTTATCTCAAATTAATATATTCGTGATAAATTTACTCTTGATTCATTTCCGTTAAATTTTACAATCGAATTTCTTTGTTAAATGACACGCGACAGTTGACTGATGTGACAGTTTTATGTTTTACTTTTTATTTGTAACAGGTGTATCAGTTTGTGATATTTTATGGTATTTATTCAATTTAACGGAAACTAGCGGAGGGTAAATTTGTTACAAATATGCCAGTTTGGAGTTTTTAGTAGTCAAAATATTAATTTTGGGTAAAGTTATCACAAGTATACCAATTTGGGGTTTTTGGTGGTCAAAAAATTACTTTTAAGTAAAATTATAACAGGTGTACCAATTTATGATTTTTCGTGGTATTAACCAATAAATTAACAAGAAAAAGTTCGGATTTTTCATGATTTTAATATATCTTGCTTCTTCATATATTTTTCGACTTATATACTTGGCTTTTTCCTTTTACTCCGTTTGATTCGCTAAAAAATAAATTATTTAGAAAACATTTTCTCAAAAAAATTTGTTTGTGTCCATTGATATAATTAGCAAATAAAAAATGATTTTATTACCGATGACAATCCATGTATTAATATTTCCGTAGATGGCGAAAATACTTTTCTCATTTGTTCATTTTTGTAAGTAGATACAAGCGATCATTTTTCAGGAAAATGCTTTCTAAATTATTTGTTTTTCGCGAAACAAACGAAACTTAATAACGAAACGTCGACAACCCATTCCAATTTTTTTGCCCAAGATTTTAAAAAATTTCTTATCGTCACATTTTAGAGGAAAATAGAGATCTTCCAACAGTAATGTAATTTCAGATGTATCCATCAATTAAAGCTACGTCTAAAAGTTCAACGGGACAACTTGTTCGTCATTGTTTCTCTGCAAGTTAATTTGGAAATGATTAAGTACATTTTATTCCCCGCAACTTATTTAATTTGCAATTGTGATGTTCTTCGTGTAATAAAGACATCCGACATGTAAAGATTGTTTTGATCAGTATTTTAGTCGATGTAACTCATCTATGGCGCCATGTCTTAATCTCTAGCTCGCAGTTATAATTTCCTGTTGGCGTTGTGAAATGTATGAAATCCATCTTAAAAGCATGACAGCATGTTGGTATAAAGATTGAACTTATCACAGATAAAAGTACGTTCCTAGGCTTGAATTTGAGTCTTTTCTTTCGCCGTGAAAAATTATATCACGTGAAAGGTGTACATGCAGATGGCGAGGAGCGCCGATAAACAGACGCCGCCTAGGGGGCAGCTACTAGCAACTGCTACCGGGTCAGCAGCTAATTCGAGCCGCCTTGAAGAATAGATTTGGTGATGTTTTTGTTGCATTGATACGCGTCTCGTGATCATCTCGATGCAATTAAAAAAAAATCACGGTGTAAGAATCCTTCCTTTAAGTAAAAAACATTACAATGATGAATTATTTAATTTGGTTTATTATTTTTCTTCCAAGGCACAGGTACGAATACACACACCACACAACATTACACGGCCTATTAATGCTTACGCCGCGGGCCAATCATCCCGAGGCGTGGCCCGATATGTGGCCCGATATGTTATCGAGCCGGACGGGTGATGAGAATGTCGTTTCGCGCACACGACTGTTCTGCCCTTCAATAGAAACATGACCGTTTGGTCGACAGAGGCAAATTACTCTTCACACGTTTGTGCGCACACTTGACCATTTTAGTGTATTATTGGTGGTCCAATCGATCGTCATCCGAGCTTTCACCATCCTTTTGCCTTCTGAAAGCTCTGATTGAGTCTTTCTACTTCCCAATCTGCCATAATTTGCTGTCCAGTCCGATCAAGGATAGATCTTGGTAAGATTTCGGATATCTTTTGCTTTTTAGGTGAGGGCTGATGAGAATTAAATGAGACATTAGCTGGTGGCTTGCTCTGTAGGCATGACTGGCTAGGGCCAATTTCTAAATTAATACGATGGAGCATCTTTGTTGAAACCGAGCCTAATCGCCAGCTGAAATCCAATGACGAATTGTCATTCATGCCTAATGATATGTTGAAGCTTCTCCACTATTTCATTATTGAGAATACTATTCTCGTTAAATGCACGAATGATAAGCTAGTCGTATCGTGACAATCCACGAACGACGACGTAATGGTTTCATAATAATGCAGCAGCAGCAGCGTCATCGTCCTCCTCATTGAATCTTCTCACTGCTGGCACTTCGCGCCACCTCCAATCCTCTCGAATTCAACCCACCCTCACCGTGACCAGCGAGCTTCCGGCGGATCATCGACGATGGCCGGCGACCTGGAAGGCTTCGGCTTTGAGCAGAGGCACGGCAAAGACAGGGTGCGGGTGGCCAGGGTCTGGAGGGCCGGCGACGGCCGCCATTCCATGGTCGAGTGGGACGTCAGCATCAGTCTCTTCTCCGATATCGTCGGCGCGTACACCCTTGACGACAACTCTGGCATTGTCGCCACCGATACCATGAAGAACACTGTACCTAACATCTTTCCCCCGCTTTTCGCCGGTTTGAGCTGGCCATTGGGGGTTGATGTGAATCGTCTCTCTGCTCTTGTCCCAGTCGGTGATGCAGATATGTGTGTTCGTTCGATTGTCCTGTGCTCTTTAGTATTGCGGGTCGTGTAGCTGGCTACTTACTCCGGCCAAGGGCGCTAGTGAGTTGTGGGGAGTAGCATGATTTGACTTGTTTGTTGTTACGCAACAATTCTAATCTGGTCTGACAAGGTTGGAGCTTTTACTTAGGTGTACATGAAAGCGAAGGAATGTTCGGAGCAACTCTCGGTGGAGCATTTTGCAATTTTGCTTGCAAAGCATTTCCCTTCGTTCTATAAAGAGGTCAGCACATACCTTATTCCGGGAGTGAATATCAGAAGACAATTTAGTCATTTTCTGTAATGGATTTCACTTCGTTGCCAGGAGGAGGGTACTGTATCTTGCCACTGTTACGGCTAAAGATCCACGAATATTATAATTTGGAGTCCTTTGTGTTTCACTGTTTGGATTCGGTTGTATATGGAGATCTTTTTGTGGATGGGAGCCGTGGCATGAACTCATGACTAATCATGGGTAAAAAAGTACAAAAGAAAATCCGGAAGCGGTTATTAATAGCTCAGATGTATTGCTTGAGAGGAAATATTAGATAATCTGTTGATAGGAAAAAAAAGGTTTGCATGGTCATGTTGTCTGCCCCAGAAGAGAACAACATCGTTACCTGTGCATCATATGTCTGCTTGTTGTCATATCATATAAGGCATCAAAATGGGAAAGGGGATATATGACAAGTGTGTTTGGAAGTGGATAAGTTGTTAGGGTTATAGTCTCAACAATTTCTTTAATTGATCAAAGCAAACCATTTTGATGCTGTTAGGTTTTGGCATATGTTTTATCAGAAGTGTATTATAAGCATGCCATCGATAGCTGGCCAAAATCGAGGGACCATGGTGGCACCTAAAGTTATGATACCTTTTCTTGATCTAACTGGGATAACTAACCTGCATATAACTGAGAGAAGCAATTATCAGATCCTTGAACAATTCTTGTGTAAATGACCACGCTTCATGGGACAGTTTGCGGTTCTACTTGTTACAAGTGGTCTGCACTAACAATCGGATTAAGCTCGTAGCCCTCAGTGTTAGATACTCTATTAGTAGCACTGATGTTTTTTACGTTTATTTCTGAATCTAGGTAACAACTGCTGTAGTCAAAATTGTGGAGAAGCCTTGGGAACGAGTATATGTGGATGGACAACCTCATGAACATGGTATGCTTTTTCATCTTTAGCAATTTTCAGTGTTGAATAGTTTTCAATTCAATAAATGGTATTGCCTAGATAAAAAGCCTAATAATGACCATGTTTCTTTTTTTGGTTTTCTTTACTGTTGTTCTGTCTGTACAGAAATGTGCTGATAGAGTTGCCTGACTTGTTATACATATGACTTGAATAATTTTCTGAATCTAGGACAATATCATTTTAAGTAATGCTGAAGAAATGCTCTCATAAGAACCTCTTTGTCTGCGATTCTGCGTTTCAAAATACCCTTTGGGGGAATAAAAACCTTTCAGGATATTGCCCTTCTATGAATATCTGTGATAGAGTTTAGAGGTTCAATGGCTTGACTTTTAGTGATGCGGGATCAATTTTGAGACATCCCTGTATCGGAAAGGGCAATTGATGGTATCAGAGTGTTTGGAGACATGTTCACTTCAACTTTGGATCAACTTTACACGGGCAACTAAAAGACGTTTTGCCCTGTTTTTTGCTCCTTCGTCTACATTATCGCTGCGTGAATATGACAAGTGTCTGACTTGTAATTTTAAATTTATCCTCCAGTGAAGTCATGTTAAATAGCATTAAAGCTGTTGCCACAACCATTAAGAGATCATTACATAAGAAGTCGGCATCGCAGGGACTTATGTTTTTTCACTCTACCTTACTGAAGGATTTAAACTTGGATCAGAGAAGCATACAACAGAAGTAACTGTGAAAAAGTCTGGTGCTCTAGAATTGTCGTCGGGGATAGCAGGATTGTCAGTCCTGAAAACAGCCATGGTAAGCTAGTCTACGCTCGAGCTATCTTTCATAAATTCTTTGACCTTTTTTGGCTTCAGAGATGGTATGATCCCTTGGGAAGTTGGCATTTTTTCTTCCCAAATCAAGCAATTGCATGCCGTGTGAAGTGCAGTAATGTTCAAATTCTTTTCTTTGAAATTCATCTTGCTGCTATTCTACCCGCATTCTAGGTACATTTCAGAAATCCTGGTCAAGATGTACTTTTGTAACCTGTTGGTACAAATTCTCCTATCACACCTAGAATTGTCTCAAATTTCTTTTTGAAGTCTAGAATTTCGTCACCTATGAGCTACTGATGGCAAAAAGCATATCTGAAAGCTTGTCTCTTTAAAACATATGAAAAGGATAGAAGGCACATTTATATTTTCTGTTTCTGTTTAATCACCTTTGCTTTTGACAGAGGCTTTGTAGTATTATTCAATTTTGATGTATGTTCAGTGTACGTTCGCTATATTGTATGTGTAACAACAATTTGCGACTACTCGAGAATCTGATTTTTTGTCCATATCTTTCGTCATTCTTGAAATGTTTGGTTATTGTGAGCACATAACGCATCAAGTTCTATTTCTACTAAAACTATTTAGATGATTTGGGAACTTCCAAAGTATCCGGCATGCATGGGGAAGCAAAGTGAAGTTTCGAAACCTTAGTTGGGAATTTCTTCTAGGAAGCCGTGTCCACTGGACAGTATTCATCACACCCTTTGATCTCGTAAATCTCCGACATCAACGATTGTGATAAACCCAATCTAGTAAGCTCTGGTCCAGGCAAGAATTTCCACCTCGGTTGGCATCAGCAATCTGCAGACGCATCGTTGATAGGACAGGTTTTTAAATGCATAGTCTGGTGTGCACCCAATGCTTCCTCAGTCCTTTGATGTGAAGGCCCCATGAGGGACCCACATTATCTAAGGACAGGGAGTGCAAAGGGTGCGCTTGACCCTGTGCACCTAACCTTTTCTCCATTGATAGGATAAGTCTGATATGGTTGCTCTCTCTACATTTTTATCTTCCACGTGAACAGTCAGGTTTTGAAGGTTTCATTAGGGATAAGTACACATCTCTTCCTGAGACTCGAGAAAGAATGCTTGCCACTGAAGTGACTGCAACTTGGAGGTATGATTTTTTATTACTAGTAATGTGAGAGAATGTCAATAGGCAGAGTTGAATAATATACGCATTTTACTTTATCCCTTTCCCGTGGCCTTCATCTTAGAGATTAGGAAGACTTATGGTGATTTGTTTGTCATAAACTAAGTCACTACTATAAGTGTGGATGGCAGGTATTCTTACAATACTCTCTCCAGCATCCCCCGTGATCTTCTTTATTTCCAAGAGAGATATAAGGATGTGAAAAAAGTTTTGATATATACTTTCTTTGGCCCACCAAAAGAGGGAGTTTACAGTGCATCTCTTGAAAGCACTGTCTATCAAATGGCAAGGGCAGTTCTCTCCGGGTCTCTCTCTCTCTCTCTCTCTCTCTCTCCACGCCAAGAAATTATCCACTTGATTCTGTGTTGATTTGCTTTCCTTCTTTATTATTTGGTGCATGATGAAGATAAAAAGAATAAGTGCTTTTGTACTTTTCAGATTTCCTGACATATCAGCAGTGCAATTGAAGATGCCAAATCTCCATTTCTGGCCAGTTAACATGTCGACCAAGGATAATCCATCAATGGTGAAGGTACGAATATTATGCTGCCGAAAGAAACACTCTTTCTGAAAAGGTTAATGAGAATGTCTAAGCAAGAGTTCTAGCAATGTTATATTAGCTTGGAGAACGAATCTAATAGTTAGCATCCACAGGAAGACGGTTAGATATGGCCAAATGGGATGGCTAGCCTACTGAAAATGGTTGATACTAGGTGACTCTGAGCTTCTTCTTCTTTTAACCCTGACTTTGTAGGTCTTCAGGGTTGAGCCATGAGAAATGGACAGGAAGGTACTCGTGAGAGAAGTTAGTGAAACAATGATTTGTTCGAGATCACGGGGATATGGATCCTCTAAAGTTATGAGGAGTAAATTGACTCAACTTTTCCCACCTTAAGTTGATTTGTCACAAAGGGGGCCTGACCAGTTGACAATGGGTTAAAGAAAAGATAAAGGTGATAAGTTGGGAGTGCAAACTTTTTCATCACCACATGTTCTACAAAGATGTTGGCAATTTGTTAGTCCGATAACTAAATATTCTTAAGGCTGCAACATCTGCAAGTATTTGAAAATACATAGAGTATGCTATGACGATATTAGAAGCACTTGTCTGGTTCGGATTTGGTGCTGCATCAGTTCATGTGAAATCATAAGAGAAAGTAAACAGTTCACAGCTTCTGGACTCTTATGCTTGAGGTCCATGACCTGTAAAGGGGTCATGTTTAGTTTTTAGTCAGCTTTTCCTGAAATGTTTTGGTTGGGAATGCTGGTTGATGGTTGACTCAACTTTGGTAAGCATTAATGCTTGCAAATGCTTGCATGCCGATAGTGACTAAATGTACAGAATTTCGCAGTTTCATAACGATGTATATTTACCAACCGATGAACCACATGGATCAATTCAAGCAAGCTTGAGCAGATTCTGCTCAAGAATGTAGAGACAATTCTTCACCAGTGGTATCTGATTCAAGGTCCCGGTTCGATCAGCTTTGTATCTGGCTGTCCATTCTCAAATAAAATTGGCAGGACCTCTAATTTCCTTACTATCGTTGACAGTCGAATTCTCTTTGTAGAAGTAATAGCTGATATGCATCACCATCTACTCTGGCAACGAGAATACAGTAGATGGCGTTGCATGGGCAGATGCATCTTCTCATCTCAGCAATATATGATGGATCCAATTGCACTTAACCAGAATATCATTTGGTTTGCTTGGTCATATAAAACAGGACGAATAATGGGAGACACGCTCTAACAACACGGTTCCTCCTATGTTTGAGAAATTTCTTGTTTTCAATGAGATTACTCTAAAAGAGTCATGCAGAAACGAAAGAAATATTACCCAAAAAAGTTGTCGGACCGATGGAGTGGGCACTTCTGAAGTTTTGTCCCCTCAAGCTCATTTGTAATCCTTGAAATGAGGCAATTACAAATTCTACAACAGTATACTTGAAAAGGATTACCCCACAAACAAATTAATTTGAAAAGGAGGACATGGTACCATACAAATACAATGTCATCTACCATGAAAAGGGGGACTCATAGAAAGATTGTATCTTCATCCGCAGAAACGAGACTCTTTTGGGAGTTAAGCCAATAAAAGCATAAAACAGAAGAGACTCGAGCGAAAGGATTTGGTTACCGATCACCACCGCCTCTTCTCGTGCCTTCTCGGCAATTCTTCTGAGTTTGAGCTCGCCATTGCCCGCGAAAACCTAGAAAACTTGACTCAATGATGGTGCGCGTGCCAACCGGCAAATCAAGGACATAGGGAAGATATATGTGGAGATTGCCCATAACGAGTCCAAATCTAACCTCGTCAACATATCCAGTTAGACCCTCCCGTACTAAAAAGTTTAAATTAATGAGTTATGAGCCAACTTGACTTATATCAACTACTCCACATCGCATAATATCAATTCTCCACCGTGGAACTTTCTTAATACAACTCACGCATGTATCTTATCAATTTCCCTTTGCGTGTGATCTCCGTTATTAGATTTGTTCTTTCTCAATACTCAATTTGATGGTTCGGTATGGAAAAAAGAAACAGAGAGTAACTACTCCACCAGAGCGAATTTGTTTTCCCGCAGCACACAGTAATGGAAGACCCGTTTCTCCCGACCCGGGTATGGTGTCTGTGGGCCGGTTTTATTACTATTAACCCGGGTCAACGCGTGTACCGTTCTTATCCTACCCGACGACCTGCCCACCGCTCTTCTTAGCGCGTGTAAACCACCGGCCTCTCATTTCAATCCACAAAACCAACGAAAGGAAACGGCGATGGAACAGTAACCAATCGAGTCAGTTTGAATAAATATTTTCCTCCTCCTTTTTTTTTGGTTGAAATTACTATTTTCTTTCATTCTTTTCCTTCCAAATAAATTATTTTGGTTCGACATTTAGCTTTTCGGAAATTATATTTTCATCGCCAGCGATTTATCTCGTTATGTATTTACGCTCTGGAAGACCGTCGAAAGTACCTAAAAATTTCCAAGACAAAAATCAAGGATCACAAACTCTATTTTGGGCACGCACTTGTTTGGGTTTGCACGACTTCTAAAAATCGGAAAAATTATGGTAAAAAAATTATTTGTGGACTCGACATTTTTGCTCAAAAGTAAATTTTATAAGCATGCATATCATATCGTTGGTCAATGTGTTATATGACATACAATGACGGATTTTCATTCATGCCTAATGATATGTCAAAACTTCTCTGCTATTTTTTTTTCATTATTCAGAATATTATTCTCACTAGATGAATGAATGATAAGCTAGTTGTATCAGGCAAATTCATGAACGACGACGTGACAGTGCTATTTTTATATCTGCAAATAGATCCGATCATGAATTGAGCGACGTGCTGAATCCGTTCAAGCTTAACGATTTCGCCCGAGCTCGAAGGTAATTTGGATGGGTTTGACCAAATCAATCCAAAGAATATTATGGCTCCATTTGTTTTGAGGAAAACGTGGCATTTTTGAAAAATATTTTCTAGTAAGTCATTTTCCAGGTAAATGTCAATTTTTCCCAGTGTTTGGCTAAGACTCGAAAATGTATTGGAAAATATTTTCCATCATTTGATAAGAAAAATTTCATTTAGTCGGAAATTGCTAAAGTAGACGATGGGCGTCCTACATGATATGGCCGCGCTGACATGGACAATTTTTATAATTTATTATTAAAAAAAGCCGATTTTTTAAATATTTTATTTTTCTTTTCTTTTCTTTTTCTCTCTTCCTCCACTGGTCCCTGAACCTAGGCGATGGTCGACGACAGGCCACAGGCAAAGCTCGACCTTGCCAGATCCCATAATGGCTCGACCTCGCCAGAGCCTCGAGGTCGGTCCTCTCTCGAGGCCGGTCGCTAAGGTCCAGTGATCGGCAAAGAAAGAAAAAGAACAAAAATAAAAAGAGAAAGAATAATAACAATTTTTGTTAAAAAAAAAATTAATCCATGCGAGTGATTTCCGGACCCGACATCTCGGACACGGGGTGTCCCGGAAAAATGGATCGTGGAGGCACGCGCCTCCAGAGAGCGTGGAATTAGGAATATAATTTGGGGCAGGTTAAAAAGGACCGCCGTTGACTTTTGAGATTTGGAAATAAATCATTTATCATCATCATCATCATCATCATCATCCTCGTCCACGTCGTCCCACTCCTCACCAATCTCTATATAAATCCTACCAAATCCCTCCTCGAATCTGCCCGCGGCCAGCACATCGCCACCTTCGATCCTCTCGAATTCAGCTTCCCCCTCCTCCTCCCCCACCCCAATTCCCTCGCGGCGACCTGCGATCTTCCGGCGGGATCATCGGCGATGGCCGGCGACTTGGAAGGCTTCAACTTCGAGCAGAGGCACGGCAAGGACAGGGTCCGGGTGGCCAGGGTCTGGAGGGCCGCCGACGGCCGCCAGTTCATGGTCGAGTGGGGCGTCAGCATCAGCCTCTTCTCCAATTGCGTCGGCGCGTACACCCGCGACGACAACTCCGGCATCGTCGCCACCGACACCATGAAGAACACGGTACTTTCATTCCTTCCCCCTCCCACTCGCCGCTTTTCGCATCTCTGAGCTGGTCGTGGTGGTTGATGCGAATCGTCCTCCTTTGCTCTTTGTCCCGGTCGGTGGTGTGGACGGATTGTGTTTCGTTCGATTGTCCCGTGCTCTTTGTCGTGTGGCTTGCTATTTGCTCCGGCTAAGGGCGCTTGTGAATTATGGGGAGTATCATGATCGGACTTGGTAGTTGGAATAGCATAATTCTAATCTGGCCTGACGAGGTTGGAGCTTGCTTAGGTGTACGCGAAAGCGAAGGAATGTTCGGAGCAACTCTCGGTGGAGCAATTTGCTATTCTGCTTGCGAAGCATTTCACGTCGTTCTATAAAGAGGTTAGCACTTACCTTATTCTGGGAGAGAGTATCGGAAGACAGTTTAGTTGTTTCTGTAATGGATTTTACTTTGTTGCCAGAAAGAGGTTACTGAATCTTCCAATTGTTACAGCTAAAGATCCAGGAATATAATTTGGACTCCTTTGTGTTTCACTGTTCAGATTCGGTTGTATTTGGAGATCTTGTTATGGATGGGAGCCGTGACACGAACTCATCACTGATCATGGCCACAAAAGTAAAAAAGAAAATCAGGAAGCGATTACTAATAGCTCAGATGTATTGCTTGTGAGAGGATGTATTAGATAATCTGTTGATAGGAAATGAAAAGTTCTCGTGGTCATGTTGTCTGCCCCAGAAGAGAACAACATTGTTGGTTAGCCTTTGCATCATATGTCCGCATGTTGTCATATAAGGCATCAAAATGGGTAAGGGGATATATCAAAAGTGTGTTTGGAAGTGGATGCATGTCAACCTGTCTCATCTGATCCGATGGCATGGTAGTTTGTGATTTCAGAAGTTGCTACGTGGGGGTGGTTGTTTTACTCTTTGCGTGCATACAATATGCACATGGATGACCATCTGTGGCAAATATACATACATGTATGAGAGAGAGAGAGAGAGAGAGAGAGAGAGAGAGAGAGAGAGAGAGGTAACTTGTTAGGTTTATATTCTGTACAATTTTCTTTAATTGACCAAAGCAAACCATTAATCCTTTCCCAGTATTCTTGGGAGGTGCCTTTTTTATGCTGTTAGGTTTTGGCATATGTTTTCTCAGAAGTGTATTATAAGTATGCTGTCGATAGCTGGGCAAAATTGAGGGACCGTGGTGGCACCTAAAGTTATGATACATGTCTTGATCTAACTAGGATCACTAACCTACGAATGACTGTGAGAAGCAATTATCATATCCTTGAACAATTCTTGTGTAATTGACCATGCTTCATGGGACAGTTTGTGGTTCTACTTGTTGCAAGTGGTCTGCATAAACAATCAGATTAAGCTCATAGCACTCAGTGTTAGATACTCTATTTCTAGCGCTGATGTTTTTACATATATTTGTGACTCTAGGTAACAGCTGCTGTAGTCGTAATTGTGGAGAAGCCTTGGGAACGAGTATATGTGGATGGACAACCTCATGAACATGGTAGGCCTTTTCATCTTTAGCAATTGAAAGTATTGAATAGTTATCAATTCAATAAATGGTATTGCCTAGATAAAAATCCTAATAATGACCATGTTTCTTCTTTTGGTTTTCTGTACTGTTGTTCTGTCTGTACAGAAATGTGCTGATAGAGTTTCCTGACTTGTTATACATATGACTTGAATTATTTTCTGAATTTAGGACAATATCATTCTAAGTAATGCTGAAGAAATGCTCTCATAAGAACCTCTTTATCTGCGATTCTGTGTTTCAGAATCCCCTTTGGGGAAATAAAAACCTTTCTGTATATTGAACTTCGTTGAATATCTGTAATAGAGTTTAGAGGTTCAATGGCTTGACTTTGAGTGATGCGGGATCAATTTTGAGACATCCCTGTATCAGAAGGGCCAATTGATGGTTTCAGAATATATGGAGATATGTGTTCTTGACAGATGGCGGCAGTTGATTGCTAAAGAAAAACTTGGACATAAGGACATACTATCATGGACTCAAGACCAATAGGTTTAGATGCTGAGGTGAGTCTTAGTTTATTGTTGTGGCGGTAGCACCAGATGCACCACCAATCATGGGCTGATATGGGTTCGTGTTTTTATTATTTTTCAGATGTTAAAACTATCGTTCTAAAGGGTGCCTCTTTGAGGAAAAAATGGGGGCTGATTAATTTCCCCCAAGCTATGGTTGTAGTCTCTATGTCCTTCCTCATGTGCTGGGCATATTAAGGATGTTCACTTCAACATTTGATCAAATTTACACAGACAACTAAAAGACGATGTTTTGCCCTGTTTTTTGCTCTTTAGTCTACATTGCCGCCATGTGATTATGACACGTGTCTGACTTGTAATTTTAAATTTATCCTCCAGTGAAGTCATATTAAATAGGATTTAAGCTGTTCCCACGATCATTGAGAGATCGTTACATAGGAAGTCAGCAACCCATGGACTTATGTTGTTGTACTCTACTTTACTGAAGGATTTAAACTTGGATCAGAGAAGCATACGACAGAAGTAACTGTGAAAAAGTCTGGTGCTCTAAAATTGACTTCGGGGATAGCAGGATTGTCAGTCCTGAAAACAACCATGGTAAGCTAGTCTATGCTCTAGCTAGCTTTCATAAATTCTGTAACATGATTTGGCTTGAGAGATGGTAGGATCACTTGGGAAGTTGGCATTTTTTCTTCCCAAAACAAACATTTGCATGCCATGTGATTTGTAGTAATGTTCAAATTCTTTTCTTTGAAATTTATCTTGTAGCTATTCTACCTGCATTCAAGGTATAATTCAGAAATCCAGGTCAAGTTGTATCTTTGTACTTTTGTAACATGTTAGTACTTATACTTTTATTGGAGTGAGTACAAATTCTCCTATCACACCTAGAATTGTGTCTACTTTTTTAGTCTAGAATTCCGCCACCTATGAGCTACTGATGACAAAAAGCATATCTGGAAGCTCGTCTCTTCGAAAAAATGAAAAAAATAGATGGCGCATTGATATTGTTTGTTCAATCACCTTTTCTTTTGACATAGGCTTTGTAGTTATTCAATTTTGATGTATGTTCAGTGTAGGTTCGCTGTATTGCATGTGTAACAATAATTTGCCACTACTTGAGAATCTGATTTTTTGTCCATATCTTTCTTCATTCTTGAAATGTTTGGTTATTGTTAGCACATAATGCATCAAGTTCTATTTCTACTGAAACTGTTCAGATGATTTGGGAACTTTCAAAGTGTCTCGAAGCAAAGTCAAGTTTTGAAACCTTAGTTGGGAATTTCTTCCAGGAACCCATGTCCACTGGACCGTATCCATCACAACCTTTGATCTTGTGGGTCCCCCAAAATCAACGGTTGTGATGAACCCAGTCTAGTAGGCTCTGGTCCAGGCAAGAATTTCCCCCTCAGTTGGCATCTGCAATCTGCAGATGCATTATTGATAGGGCAGTTTTTAGGTGCAGAGCATGGAGTGCACCCAAAGCTTCCTCAGCTCTTGGACTTGATGGCCCCATGAGGGACCCACATTATCTAAGGGCAAGGAGTGCAAAGGGTGCGCTTGACCCTGTGCAACTAACGTTTTCTCCATTGATAGGATAAGTTGATATGGCTGCTCACTCTTCATTTTTATCTTCCACGTGAACAGTCAGGTTTTGAAGGTTTCATTAGGGATAAGTACACAGCTCTTCCTGAAACTCGAGAAAGAATGCTTGCCACTGAAGTGACTGCAACTTGGAGGTATGATTTTTTATTACTAGTAATGTGAGAGAATGTTAAGAGGCAGAGTTGATTAATATATGCATTTTACTTTATCCCTTTCCCGTGGCCTTCAATTTAGAGACTCGGGAGACTTATGGTGATTTGTGTGTCATAAGCTATAAGTCACTACTATAAGTGTGGGTGGCAGGTATTCTTACGATACTCTCTCCAGCATCCCCCGTGATCTTCTTTATTTCCAAGAGAGATACAAGGATGTGAAAAAAGTTTTGTTGAATACTTTCTTTGGCCCACCAAAAGAGGGAGTTTACAGTGCATCTGTTCAGAGCACTCTCTATCAAATGGCAAAGGCAGTTCTAGCTGGGTCTCTCTCTCTCTCTCTGTCTCTCTCTCTCTCTCTCTCTCTCTCTCTCTCTCTCTCCACCCCAAGAAATTCTCCACTTGATTCTATGTTGTTCCGCTTAACAAGCTGACTTGTTTTCTTTTCAGATTTCCTGACATATCAGCAGTGCAATTGAAGATGCCAAATATCCATTTCTTACCAGTTAACATATCAACCAAGGATAATCCATCAATGGTGAAGGTACGAATATTATGCCACTGCAAGAAACACTCTTTCTGTAAAGGATAATGAGAATGTCCAAGCAAGAATTTTAGCAATGTCAGATTAGCTTGGGGAACGAACCTAATATTTAGCATCCACAGGAAGAAGGTTAGATATGGTCAACTGGGATGGTAGCGTGCTGAAAATGATTGATACTAGGCAACTATGAGCTTTTTCTTATAATCCTGAATTTGTAGGTCTCCAGGGTTGAGCCACGAGAAATAGATAGAAAGGTACTCGTGAGAGAAGTTGGTGAAACAATGATTTGTTCAAGATCACGGGATATGGTTCCTCTCAAGTAACGAGGAGTAAATTGACTCAACTTTTCCCACCTTAAGTCGATTATATGTCACAAAAGGGGCCTAACCAGTTGACAATAGGTTAAAGAGAAGATAACGGTGATAAGTTGGGAGTACAAACTTTGTTATCACCACATGAGCTACAAAGATGCTGGCATTTTGTTAGTCCAATTACTAAATTTTCTTAAGGCTGCAAGATCTGCAAGTTTTTGGAAGTACATAAAGTATGCTATGACAATATTAGAAGCACTTGTATGGTTCGGAGTTAGTGCTGCGTCAGTTCATGTAAATCATAAGAGGAGAAAGTGAACAGTTCACAGGTTCTAGACCTTTGTGCTTGAGTACAATGACCTGTAAAGGGATCAATAGATTTTAGTCAGCTTTTCCTGAAATGTTTTGGTTGGGAATGTTGGTTGATGTTTGACACACTTTGGTAAGCATTGATGCGTGCAAATGCTTGCATTCTGATATTTACTAAATGTACTGAATTTCACAGTTCAATGACGATGTATATTTACCAACTGATGAACCGCATGGATCAATTCAAGCAAGCTTGAGCAGATTCTGGTCAAGAATGTAGAGACAAATCTTCACCAGTTGTATCTGCTTTGAGATCCCGGTCCGATCAGCTTTGTATCTGCTTGTACATTCTCAAATAAAATTGGCAGGACCTCTAATTTCCTTATTTCGTGGACAGTTGAATTCTCTTTGTATAAGTAATATAGCCGATATGCATTACCATCTACTCTGGCAATTAGAATTCAGTAGATGGCGTTGCATGGGAAGATGCATCATCTCATCTTAACGATATATTAAGGTTCCAATTGGTATGGTTAATCTCATTTTGGTATTTTTAAAGGATATATATATATATATATATATATATATATATATATATCAAGGATTCAAAAACCAAAGTCTCGTTCATAACGGGGCCAATTAGCCATGCTTTGCATAGTCGTAACCATGTTGCATGTCTGAATTATGGCAGAAGTTTAAAGGTCACATAAGTATTGTAAACGATATCGCATGTACCCGTAATTGTTTTCGCAAATTTAATAGCATGTCAAATACCACACCAGTCAATTCACAAGGATTGCGGTGAAAGTTAACTCTGGAGTTTTGTTGGCCCTATCTAAGGTGGTTTTGATACGAGAGCAAGCCCACTCGCACTAAAACCAGCTATAGCAAAGGTACAACACGAGTAGGACAAATAAATCGCACTGTCTTGTCTCATCCTTCCGACGTACTTTCATAAACATGCTTGATACATACAAGTGTAAAATAAAGCTGGTATGTAAACACGTGAATACTCATTGGTGGGCGAGAATCGTTTATCCATCCGATCGGAGGTGGTTATTGTTCAATTTCTCTCTCGTGACTATGACGTCACGAGGCCGGCCATCATATGCCGTCGTGAGGCCGGCCATCATTGAAGATGCGGTGTGAATACATTCAAAACTTCCTTGTAAACAGGTTTCTTGAATACCACTGCCTGCACCAGAGATGAAATCATATAAATATTTGCTAAGGGAGACTGAGAACTGATATAAACCAGAATAGCGTAAAAGTCTGTTGAACCTACAAGTTCAATTATCTGGTCAGGTGAGATCCACGACCACTCGCCAAACTCAGGTTTCTCGGTGCCATCCCCCAAGAGGTTGATTTCTTCATCTTTCCCTGTAAATTTCATAAGAAACCTGCAACCCAAAGTATCCAGCTTGATAAAGTTTTAATCAGAATGATACGGCAGAGTGAAACGGGAGAGGCAGAAAACCAGCATTCAGTCTTATGCTAAAAATCAAAACTGGTGCAACATAATCCTTCCCCCATAACATGTTAAGGGCATTCGGTAATACTAAGACGACTAAACGCTAATCTTAGATGCAATCGTTTTGAAGAGATAAGGAATTATGTGTTAATTCTTCCAAGATGTGACTGCAAGAAAATCAACTGATACAAAATAAAGTATCCTTGGAGTTGGACCTAAACTGTTGTAATGCTGTTTTAAGGGAAGGTAAAATGGGGACTCTGAATGACATGGATCCATCAGTTGACTCTGAGACTTTGGCTACATCGCAATTCCATGAGAGGACCTCTTCATATAACCATGACAAAAAGTTTTGTGAAAGAAAACAATTCGACTGAAAGAGGGCTATATGGCGTCTTTTGAAATTGCCAATAATTACAACTTTCTATCTTGCATACTCGATTTAACATAAGATAAACTTCAAAGATATCACAAATGATCGAATTAGACCTAGATTCTCAAAAAACGATCATATTTGGGAAAGCCATGTTGTCCATCCTCTTTTACAGACCTAACTAAGCTTCAAATCATTGACCTAAAACTCTTCCCATCTCAGCATTAAACATATCAATTTGAATCTCTTCTCTGATGAAGTATAGATACAATCTGTCTTAACTTTAGAAGAAACAACTTCCGAATGAACTGAATAATAAAGCCCCAACTCAAATTGTAGAGCCCTCTACCCTCCTCATCTATTGTGCAAGCATCTTTAATGCGCTTTCTGGAGAAAAAGGAAAGGGAGGTGGGGAGAACTAACCACTTTTGTGCTTGGCCTTTCCAGTCTGATCCCCACTGAATTTTGAGTTTTTCCCTAACATCTGGAGGAAAGTCATATGTCAACCAGTAAGGAACCTGCAAAGGACTCCCAATATTAGAACCAAGACAATTCGTCCAGGCAATAGAGTAAAGCTTACCGTGGAAGAAGAATAGAACAGCAATTACACATGTAAACCTATGGGTTAATAATGCACAAAAGATCAGATCAGATATCTGCCATTCTTAAAACAGTGAGGTAAATCAAGAAACAGACAAGCTCGCCAGCAGCCCCACACGACAGGGGCGGGGTTGGTGGGGTATAGAGAGAGATCAGGCCTTCCTAATTTAAGCCAGTACTAACGCAAATTAAGCTTGTTATTCTAAATCATCTTAGGATAGGAGGAGCACCAGTTGCTCCAACGATCAAAATCTTGCAAAAAACAAAAAGAAAACTCACAGCTATTACCACCTGCATATGAGAAAGAAAAAGATCAGGCATGTGTACTCGGAACTCTAGATGACAAGTACACCACCCCCATTGCGCAAACATGGTGACGTTCTAGAAGGAGGATCTACTAAGAACTTTCTGACTGATGACTCTCTATGGCGAGTACAGAACCTTAATATTTCACTAACGTATACAATCTTCTTGATAGAGGAAAGCCAATGAATCAAGGAATTGCAAGAGATAAACCCCAATTTCCAACCTCCGCCACAATTTCAGCCGACGAGACTCCTGTTTCTTCTCTTAGTTCCCTCATGACCGCATGTCTCGGATCTTCACCATCATCAATTCCGCCCTGTCGAAAGAGAGAGAAAATAAAAACTGAGCATCCACATTGCATCTCACGTCGACAAGAGGTTAAGGTAAATGTCTCTGAATGGCAAAAGAACACAGCAACAGATAGTTAGCTCCAGACCCAAAAAGCTTCAGGCCCTGGTCAGGAAACGTTCGTATAAAGCAGACGACAGGACGAATCCAAATTTCCAATCACAGATAACACTTAGCCACAAGCTATAACCAAACCCGGGAAAGCCTAAAAGGCGGGACCTTCGCACACGTTCGAGTGATCAGTAACGAAGGATGTCATCAGTTGCTAACCAGTAGCGTGATGCAAGCAAATACACAAACACAAGGTCACCCATTTACCTGCGGCATTTGCCAAGCGTCAGGGATATCGAGCCTCGAAGCAGCGAAAATCTGCAAAGACCCCCCCCCAAAAATACAGAACGTCAGGAACAACATCGACGCCGAACGAAATCTCATCCGACTTTATGGATAGAGAGAGAGAGAGATTGAAACCTTCCTGGAGGAATTGACGAGGCAGATGCCGACGTTCCGCCTGTAACCTTCGGGAGGGGCTTCCATGGACGACGGCGGCAACGGCGACGGCGACGACGACGGCGAGGAGGAAGAGGAAGACGGCGGGGAGCCCGAATAATCGGAGCGAATCTTTGTGCCGAGATCACGGGGCGTGCGAAGAAGGCGGAGCGAGGCGGAAGCGGGAGAGAATCCGCGAGCTTTGGAGGGCCGATGATGGAGGATCGGGCGGTGGTGATTCAGGAGGAGAAGCAAGCACCGGCACGACGATGCCATACACGAGAAATTCCGATCACGGCGTCGAGGCCCTTTTATAGCTGCTGCGGAGTTGCGGTGACGACGGTTCACAACCGGTCCAACAACATCTTATCATCTGCACACTTTTGCATATAGATTTTTCCATTATTATATAACTAGAGAAAAACCATTTCATCATGGACAAACAATTTAGATCTATTTTTCATTTGTCGCGAACTGAACTATAATCTCCGGGAAAAATATTTTTTAAATCGGACATTTTTCCGCAAAACATGAAGTAAGAGATTCGCCGAAATTCTTAATTTTGGAATACGCTTATTTTTTTCGCAACGAAAGCCCCCGAATTTGAAATTTTGTACACCGAAAAATGTTCTCTTGAAAGGAGGTATTCAACCAAGAGACATGCGGTCCCGCTAATAAAGGAATTAGAAGATAAGGTCAAAGAGTATCAGGACCATGCCGCGAGCACCGCATACACATACATAAAAGAGAGAGAAGTGATACCAAAAAGAAGAAAAATGGAGATATTCGTGCTAGAATGGCGCGGCTAAAGATTGAGTTCATGAAAACCATATATTCGCCATGGAAGTTCTATCCCATGGGAGCGCTCAACTTTTAACTTTAGCCGGTCGTGATTGAGCAACCGGTTTTGCTTAGCGGGCCGGAATTTGCCTTTTCGGGTTGACGAATGAACATAAGTAGATGATACATAAATAACATTAGCATTGTTCGGTTGGTAGGTCATCATCCTACACCAGTTCGACCATAAGCAACAACAGCATGAGCCTTCGTTTTGTGGAATGTTCAAATGTTTAAAATGGCCCCTGCATTCAGCAACTCATCAGAGACACGACGAGAACACTTCACGCAGCTTCAAAGCTGCATACGGTGACCACTGACCATCCCATATCAAACTCGTAGAAATGCCCCAATCAATGCTCATGGATCCCCTAAAGCTTTTCTACAGTCGATTTCAGTCGAGAATTGTACAATCAGCGGTCGAATTTCATCGCATTGCTATGCCGAACCTTACCGGAAAAAATCGTGAACTGATGATGGTCAAGTCTGAACTAATTTCAGCTGATTATTATAAAGATGCCCGAGCATCGACGAATCCTCGCAATTCACAGAGGAAGAGCGGCTTCAATCTTTCCCCAGGACTCCAAGGAGTTCCCTTTAAGCCTCCCCTTCATCTTCTCCACAATGTCTTTAGCATCCTCGCCTTTCGACATCTTCAGCAACCCGTCGACGAGGCCCCGCGTCGCCTCGAACGGAGGCACCCACCTCCTCTTGATGATCTCCTTGCACATCTCGAGCCCGGATTCGAACTCGCCCTCCCTCACCATGCTCCGAAGCAGGGTATAGTACGTGAACGAGCAAGGGGCGACGCGCCCGTCCTCGACCATGCTATCCAAGACCTTCCTAGCAGATTCGAAATCCCCCAGCCTGGCGAACCCGTCGATGACCGCATCGTAGCTAGCCGAGTTCGGCTTCACGCCTTTGGCAACCATCTCGGCCAACAGCTTGTTCGCCCTCGCGCATTCCTTGCTCTTACACAGCCTCGCAATCCTAAGATTATAAGCAGTCACATTGCACTCCAAGCCCTTCCCTTGAATCTCCTTGACTACCCCGTCGAAAGCACTCGAGTCACCACTCTTCAAGCAAGCACCAAGCAAAATGTTGTACGAATCGATGTTGGGATTCACCTGATACCTCCCCTCCATTTCCGCGATCCAGGCGCGAGCCGCGTCGGTGTTGCCGTCCTTGACAAACGCCTTCAGGACCAGATTGTGCGCGACGGCGGTCGGCGTCACCTCGAGCTCGCGCGGCAACTGCTCGAACAACCCGTGAACTTTCTCAAGCAATCCGTTGTTCAGATGGACGCTGAGAACGGCGCAGAGAGACTTCTCGGTGATATCGCAGCACTTCCCTTCGCGGGCGCGGTCGAAGGTCCGCATGGCTTCGTCGACCATCCCAGCGCTCGAGTAGATCATCATGAGGCGAATCCAGAAGCCCTCGGCCTTGAGCGAGCTCGGAGAATCGCCGCTCTGGCCGATCTGGTGGAGGACGAGGCGGTCGACCAGGTCGAACCGGCGCGCCTTGGCGAGCTTCTGGAAGGAGAGGTGGTAGAGAGGCCGGTGGCGACGGAAGGTCGGGAAGTGAGATGACCGCTCGAACAGCTCGGCGAGCTTGTCGGGGCTCGATTCGGCGAGTATGGCGGACTTCACGGCGCGGAAGGAAGGGAATGGCGGCGGCGGCGGCGGCGGCGGAGGAGATGGTTGAGCGGAGGTGGAGAAGAGGGATTTGGGAATGCAGAGTCGCGGTTGGTTGCGAAGTGACGCCATTGCTGATTCAGAGACCGAGCTTCGTGGAGTTTAGGGTTTTAACCAGCGACGACGACGGTCGTGTGTGGTACGGCCCCTCAGGATAACGGGTCATGTCGGGCCGGCCCATCTCTTATAATGGGCCGACCTGGTATGAGGCCTGGTGAGCCCATCCCAAATCTTCTGAACTTTTTTCGCCACCTTTGGGCCCAAACTTTAGTGTAAATATCGGAGATCTGGTCAAAGGCCCAACACAAATTCCTCTCCAATCCACGCGCCCGCTCTTTGACCAGGGCAAACGTAGCCGTCTTATTTCCAAAAAAATTAAGTAATTTTTAGTTTTCTTTTTTGGGTCGAAAGTAATTATTAGTTAATTTAGTTTTACTGTCTCCTTCGATCTACTTGGATTTGCATCATTTATGTTACGTTGGAAACAGTTCTATGCAATCAAGGGAAGACAGGAGAAAGAATTTCTTGGTGTGAAAGATAAAGGGCCCGAAGCTAACATGCAAGGGACTACGACCAATCAGTATATGCTGTGCCCAGCACTGCATGCGCAATTAACATGTCATCCTTGGCCCCTGCAATAAAAGGACCGGGGACCAATGTTGGGCTAGCTCATTAAACGACTTTATGTGAGCTTGAGTCAACGCAAATCACGATCATGGCTCGTGGTATCACATGTTGAGACCTCAATTACGAAATTCATGTAATCGAGACAAAATAATACCCATTATGTTGTAAGGTAATATAGCTCTAATAACAATTGCGTTGTTCGATTTATGTAATGCGATAATACATGTGACATGCTCAGTTTTGATCAATGACATATGTACCGGAAGAAGAATAATGTTAGAATTTATAAGAACTCCTAAAATCATAATTAAAGGGAATATAATGAACATTATTAATATAATAGCGAATTATGATTTAGGAATTTGGCAGTCAATTAGTACCAATCAAATGTGTTTTCAGCTGATGTGGACCGGTGTACGTACCCCTCCCGCGTATGAACTCGGGGAGGTTTTCTCTTCGTGGGATTTTTCTTTGTTTTTTTCGGAATTTTCATCGCGTCGAATATTCAAAAGGCTCGGGGGGAACAGCTAGCTGCTCGCATGATCCTGTCGAACTGTCCCTGTCCCATCTCCTCTACCAAACCATTTCTCCAAAGCAATCCGACCGCACTCTCTCTCTCTCTTCCTTTCACCCCTCTCTCTCTCTCTCTCTCTCTCTCTATCTCCGTGCGGCGCCGGGGGAGCCCCGAGGGAACAAAGCCTCCGAGGATGGTGGTCGCGGTGGCGGCGGCCGGCGGCGATCCGCTGACCGAGCGGGCGGCGCTCATGCGGGAGTCGCTGCAGAAGAGCCAGACCATCACCGACAACATGGTCTCGATCCTCGGGTCCTTCGATCACCGCCTCTCGGCTCTCGAGACCGCCATGAGGCCTACGCAGGTTTACCTTTCTCCCGATTTCGTTTTTGCTTCCGTTGGATTTCGGATCGAGCCTAGCTCTTTTCGCACACTTCAATTTCGGTGAATGAGCTCTCCGTAATCGGCGGATGAGCGATTGCTGTCTTTGGACGGGTGGTTTGGGTCGCCGAAGTAATCGTTTGATGATCTGAGGAAAAGCTGGCATGAGATCAGGGTTGTCCCGTGTGGATTTGAGCTTAGGATGGGGCTTGGTTCAAGGATGAGAGGAAACGAGAGGTTTTAGCAATATGCTTGATGAAGAACTGCTAGCATACATATTTTTGACTTGGCTAGTTGAGACAGATAGACAAGTTTCTTGACCTTGTAGAATAATAGAAGGATTTTAAATATCACCCTCTCATTCATTTGCTCAAAAGCAAAGCATCTCTTTCCTTGAAGATGCTTTGCCTTGGCCTTGAAATGAAAAATGGGGTTACCCAAAGGTGGTGCTGATTTTTGGCAATCTTTCACTTTATCTGGTTTTACAGATCAGAACACATTCTATTAGGAAAGCTCACGAGAATATCGACAAGACCTTAAAGGCTGCAGAGGTGGTTCTGTCGCAATTTGATATTTTCCGCCAGGTTTGTATCAGTAACTGATTGAGACTTTATCTGTTTGTAAATTCACTTCTGTTGTTGTAATTTGTCGTTGAGAAGTGGTTCGTTTGGTTTAGCATCGAATCAAAAACGCCTTTTACATGGAGCGCACTCTATTCAGGCCACTTGAAATTCTTTCCTTCTGCTCTCGTGTGTCTCAGGGAAATCTGTGTTAGTGAAATAGGCTCAAGAACTAATGTTGCAACTTGTAAGACTTAGAACCTTAAATAGCCACCATACAGAGTTTAGCTATTTTCATGCTGCTTAGCTTGTTGTTTGGAAGCTCAATTTTGCTTGGTAAGCTCAACTCAATGAGAGGTTGTCCTTCTTGCTCATATGTTTGCAAACATTGAATGGAAAATGTTCAAGTCAGTTCAGCATATTTCCATTGAATATTTCATGTCGTCATTCAACGACTATGTATAATCTTTCTGATGCAGCCAACAAAATCATGCAAGATTTATTTGTTCAAAGATTTATGTTTCTACCAAGTTTTGGTGAAGATGGACTTCACAAATCAACTAAGAGTCCTAAGGGATTAGGATTCTTCTCATAGATAAATTAGCAGTCTTATATCTTTGAGGATTTGATTCTTATTATGATTTTGTTAAGTTTGTTTAAGTTGGATATTATGTTTTTCTGTTCCATATTATTTTATTCATTTAGGGGTTGCCAATATCAACTAGGGGTAGAACTTAGAGAGTCCATAAATATCATTGTAGTTCTTTCTTTTTCAATAGAGCTGACGATTATTTGAATTTTGCAAGTATTGGCTTTGGGATTGGGTGATGCAATTTTTTCTTTTGAAATGTGATGCTTAGGAAGCTTTGGGTGTGAAGCCTATAAAATTATTTTTTGTTCTGGGGCTTGTTGTCCTTCATCATAACCCTTGGTGATGATGTACGCTTTTCTATCTGTAGCTATGTTCCTTTTGGTCCATCTATTTTTAGGAATTGGTCAAAACCAAGATCAAGTACCTTCGCCTGGCATGTATTCAGATGATTTCTAAAATATCACCATTTTTTTTTAGTTTGGCTAATCCCGATAATTCTTATATGGAATAAGTACTTTATTTTCTGTTGTAATTCTTGTTGATTTTCGATTGTGTCTTATCTGTTATTGTTCTTACTACTATTATTATGCCGGCAGGCTGAGGCTAAAATTCTTAAAGGGCCACATGAGGATCTTGAAAGTTATCTGGCAGCAATCGACCAACTAAGAAACAACCTTCGATTTTTTACCAGTAACAAAAGCTTTAAAAGTACTGATGAGGTGCTCAATCATGCAAATAGTCTGCTTGCTAAGTCTATCTCAAAGCTGGAAGAGGAGTTTAAGCAGATCTTATTAAGTTACAGGTCCGTATGCATTTTTATTGATGCTTACTTTGATGCTCAGGCATCCTTTATGTTCACGTGTTCTGCCTTGCCATCTAGTTCTGTCTGTGAAACTTGTTTCCTCTTTCCTCAAAAACCTTCATTTGACTCAATTATTTGCACTGTCTTTCCCCATTCTAAACTATTTAACGACTGTGTTTGTATGGATAATTCTCCATTTGCTGGCTTATTGTTAAACTATTGCCTCCAGGAAGCATGGATGGGTCTCTTGACATCATTTTCACCTGTCCCTTTACAAGTCTTTTGCTGCTCTCATTAGATGTGATGGTCCTGAAATATGAATTGTTACGAAAGGACCAGCTGCTTTTCTTGTTTCATTTCCAACCCCTTTATGAGCTTCTGTTTATTTCTTCGCCATCTTCTGCATGATCTATGCTTTTGGGATCAGTATACAATTTTTGTTCTTGCATTGATGGGTGGAAATATCAGCTTTGTTAAATTATTAATCGACCTTGTTACTTAGGTGTTTTTAAGTTTTTTGCTATGATTTGTGTTATGTAAAGAATTGACCCTTCCCATAAACCATATTCATGCGAGTTCTTCATGACATTACAGCAAACCTGTGGAGCCTGACCGTCTCTTCGAGTGTCTGCCAAGCTCGTTGCGACCATCAACTGGGTCACCTGGGCATCAGGGTGATTCTGGTGGTAACAATCCTTCACACACGCATGCAGATCATCATAATGGTAACTTGGAAAATGCAGTTTATACTCCTCCAACACTTATACCCCCAAGGATATTGCCCCTGCTGCATGATTTAGCCCTTCATATGGTTCATGCGGGTCATCAACAACAGCTACTCAAGGATTACCGGTAAAAAGCCTTACTTGTTTCCTTGCTGGGTAAAATTTCTTGCAGTGGTGCTGTCAAGTTAGTCTAGATGATTGACTGTCTTTGGTTTGATGTGATGCTTGTGTTCTATAGGATGATATGCCTATTCTCTTGGATGTGGTGGTATAATTTTTTCATCAAGTTTATATGATTGTTTCTCGAAATTTTTCGACTCCTTGTATAACTTTGTGTGGCAGATACCTATCTATAATGGGTATCTATGAGTTAGCTGTATAACATATTGCAGAAAATTATTCTGCAAGAGTATCTGTTGCGGCATCGGATATGTAGATATTATTGTGTGTGTCGATATTTACAGCATACGAGTAGGTAGATTTCTTTTTTGATATTGGAGTATGTAAACCATGTTGCTAGGTACATGTGTCCATTATTGACATTGGTCGTGCATGTATACCTAATTATGGATTTGTGTGATTCACATCATCAATTGGCTTCTTCAATGTATCTTTCGTTGCTTTCTAGTTTCCAATTGCTCGCTTTCTTGAGAAGGTACTGGATTGTCCTTCAATAATACTCATATCATTAAACCCTTTGCCAGAGACTCTCGCTCAACAGTTTTGGAGGAAAGCCTCCGTAAACTTGGTGTCGAGAAACTTAGCAAAGATGATGTTCAGAGGATGCAATGGGAGCTTTTGGAGGCAAAGATTGGGAATTGGATTCATTTCATGCGTATTGCTGTGAGGACTGATTTAATCTTTGCATTTTCATTTCTATTTTTGTTATGCTTCCTGATGTTTCGCTTATCCATGAGTAGGTCAAGCTGCTCTTTGCTGGAGAACGAAAAGTATGTGATCAAATATTCGAAGGCTTTGATTCTCTTAGGGATCAATGCTTTGCTGAAGTGACTGCAAGCAGTGTAACTGTGCTGCTTAGTTTTGGTGAGGCAATTGCTAGAAGCAAGAGGTCACCAGAGAAATTATTTGTACTTCTAGACATGTATGAGATAATGCGAGAACTTCATTCAGAGGTATGATGCCGTGTTTACATTTGCACTCATTTCTGTTTGTGTTTGCACTTCATTAGTATAAAGGCTTCATTACCAAAGTTCACTTGAAGGTATATTCTATTTTCTTTCCCCAAATGTATGAGGATGAGCATGGAGAACATTGGAAGATCGAGCTTCCAGTCTAACATTCTAACCCTTGCTCACACGACATGTGTTCTTTTTTGTTCCTATGTCACGTTAGTCAATAACAAAAGGTAACTTGTCGCCATTGCTTGTGGTGAACCAGTATTGTTCTTGTCTTTCTTGCTGCAGAAGTTTTAGCCTGATCTTCCTTTTCCTTGCTTAAGGTTAATATGAGAATTGGAAGGTTCATTAGTCAGGTTGAAATTTCCTTTAGACAACTAACAGTAACTGAAAAATGAACTGGAAAGAAAATCAGATAAAAATGGGCTGCTAGTTTTGGTAGAGAGAGCAAAGGAGATTTCATAAGAGACGTTAGGTGGTTATTATTATTGTCTTGAGGGTGGGTGGCTGGGATGGAGAAGTCAATGAGTCCAAGAGACTTTATGTGCTGGGGGCTTGGCCTATTTAGAAAGTTGCTTCAGAATCAGTGTGTTTCTGCAGCAAGCAGCTGGACAGTCAAACTACAAGTTAATTTTGAAAAGGTCTCTTACCCAAAACATTTTTCCGAAGCTAAGGAAGTCAATTACACTGTTTAAGTCACCATACATTTATCAAACAGTTTGTGTTGCTTTTATCTTAGCCTTTGCCTTTTCACTGGTTAAGTTTTCCTGAACAGAATTACGTCATCTTTGAGAAGTTTATGAGTGGATGCTTGTGATTCTATTTGATGGAGACTGGAGAGACTGATGAGATATTGTGATCTCATTACCCCAAAATTTGGGAATTATGCTTCTTACCTTGATGGTATTGGGGAAAATGTAGTTAAATGAGCTTTGAGATTGTGTTCCTGGGCCTGATCCATAGGAGAATTGATCCTGTTGGTTGGTGTATAAGAGATTTTCCATCAATTTCTCTGAGTTCGCTTGAAGCTTCTGAGTGATATCACTGCTTTCTCGAAGTGAAAGCCCCTGGGATTATTGAATGTAAATCTGTGCACGAGCCTATGCAAACAGGCTTAAAAGCAGTAGATAGCCTGGTTGAAACTTATTTTCTTAGAGTCGGAATTAGGTTAAGGGACGACAGCTATGAAAATAAGGGCCTTCGTTTGTCAAATATGTGAAAAATGTCAAGTGATCCATTGGAGGGGACGAATTCTAGCAATTTGTAATAATCCAAGACATAAACAAAGGCAAGGACAGTCGTTTGAAAAGGGGCTCTCTAACGTAAAGGACTCAGGCAACGTTAGAGGAACTACCCCTCTTTTCCTCACCTCCTTAGTCATTAGTCGAGTGAATTCTGTTACCTTTTCCTTCTTTTCCTTGACCACCCTTCCCATCACTCTGAGTTCCAATGAAAGTTGATGAGTTAACTGTCTTTCAAACTGCCTACAAGGCTTCTAAAAGCGCTTTAACGAGATCGCTTCTCACTTTATCATCTTAGAAAGCGTCTGAGGTTGCATGTGCATGTTAGGTTGTTTGCTCTTTCGGTGCTTTGAAGGGACGTAAGAGAAACATGTGGTGGAAGAGTCATTAATTAACTCAATCATTTATCTGTTTTGCCAGATTGAGGTTCTTTTCAAAGGTAAAGCTTGCAGTGAAATTAGGGAATCTGCTCTGGGTTTGACAAAGCGGCTGGCTCAGACAGCCCAAGATACTTTTGGGGATTTTGAAGAAGCAGTTGAGAAAGATGCAACAAAAACGGCTGTTTCAGATGGAACAGTACATCCATTGACAAGCTATGTGATCAATTACGTGAAGTTCTTATTTGAGTATGCTCAGCGACCCTTTTACTAGTGGATTTGAATTAATTTAATCAAACTGGATTTTTTTAATCTTTTTTTAGGGTACTTTCTTTCTGGTATTGTTTTAATTGTATTTGTAGGTGGAATTTTGATGAGGTGATAGTTACCATTACAAGTCTGTTTTGTACGAGGGGCTTTTTCACAATAATCTGTGGATATTTGCTGCCTTCTCTGGAAAAATTTGATCTTTCTAAGTGCTTCCCAACTTGGCAAATTCTTTTTCTTGGAAAGCCTTTTACAAGTTTAACAAATCTATGCATTTCATTATGATATCTATGTTCCTCCTTTCATTATGATATCTATGTTCCTCCTCTTTTGTGTATCTTGTTATATTAGCAGCAAAATATAGATCAGTAGCTTTTCAAAAGTTTTAGTACTGTTGCTTTTTATCAGTGGCGGACCTGGGGAGGATAGTGGTGGGCCCCACCCCCTAGGTCCAAATATCCTTTATATATGGCGTTTAATAGAAAGAATTTTCTCACCCCCAATCTCAATTTCTCCGTTCGCCGTTGCTTTCCAGATAAGAGATGTTTATATGGATTAAGCAAAGCACTAAGATGCAGCAAGCAACAGACAACATTAAATAGCCTATGCACAATTTTGACTCCGTTATGACCAGTGCATTTAAGCTAGACATATGCTAGGCACCTGATGATCACTTATTGAATTGTTGCAGTTATCAATCAACTCTGAAGCAACTATTTCAAGAATTTGAAAATGGTGATGACACGTCTCAATTAGCCTCTGTGACAATGCGGATTATGCAGGCTCTTCAAACCAATTTAGAGGGAAAATCCAAGCAGTATAAAGATGCTGCTTTGACGCACTTGTTTCTTATGAACAACATACATTACATGGTCAGATCTGTGCGCAGGTTTGCCTTCGACAATGTTGTAGATTTTGAAATGTGGTTCTTTCTGCTATATTTTGTGTAGCACCACTCTCATTTGTTCGATTTTAGGTCCGAAGCCAAGGATTTGTTGGGGGACGATTGGGTGCAAAGGCATCGGAGAGTTGTGCAGCAGCATGCCAATAACTACAAGAGGAATGCTTGGGCAAAGGTATAGACCTAGGAATCCCTGATACTTGTCATATGTACTCTGCTAATTATACTGCTTAGTTTTATGCAGATTGTGTTAGCTATCGCCCTCTCTCACTGGTGTTATTTTGAGAAGGTTACGAAGGACAAATTAATAAAGGGGATGATAACTGATAACAAATTATATATACAGTTCTTGGCAATTTATGCATCTTTTATTAAGGATATCCCCCTTGGATTGACTCCTTTGTTTTTTATGACAAACTCGCAAGAATTCGAATTTATAGTTTCAGATTTGTTTCCCCTCGTATGTGGGGTAGATGATAGCATAATTTATCCGCAAAGAGAGAGGTTTGGCGGTAGAGGGGGCAGGGTAGGGGTAGCGGGTGGTGGGAGGGTGGACTCCTGTTGTATTGTATTTAACTACATTATATGCTGCTCACGAAGAAGATATTGCCTGACTGATGTCGGTGAGACAATGTTTCAAAAACACCAAAGGTTTTAGTTGTTGTTTTTGTCAGGGGAGCCGGTTTGCTCCCTTTAATAATGCCATCGGGTACGTACTTACCATCAGTTTGGGAGTTGGCACGAGCCATCAAAATCCCTATTTGGCTCGTTTAAAAATTTATAATGTGTAATAGAAAACCTGCTTGCCAAAATATCTTTGTCCTGGCAAAAGATCCTACTGCTCATGATTATAGCTTTTATGCAGATTTTGCAATACCTTACTATCCAAGGCCTTACATCATCAGGAGGTAGTAGTGCAGCTGGTGTAGGTGGTGATACAGGAAATAGCAGTGGTGCTTCAAGAGCATTGGTGAAAGACAGGTGTCATTTTCTTTGAAACTCCTCTATCTTGAGAACAATTTTGTTTCTCTATTGGTGGCGGTTAAACGAATTTCACATGGAAAATGCAATTTGTTGTCAGGTTCAAGACTTTCAATATGCAGTTTGAGGAGCTTCATCAAAAACAATCCCAGTGGACTGTTCCTGATACTGAGTTGCGGGAGTCTCTAAGGCTTGCAGTAGCTGAAGTCCTTTTGCCAGCCTACAGATCTTTTGTCAAAAGATTCGGGTATGCTTAATACAAGTAATGATTGGTGGGGTGTTTTGTTACTTTGACTTTCTACTGAGGGTAGGCCAATATGCTTCGTCCCCGTCAAAGGTGATATGGATATTATTTGGTGTTGGCACGCTGCATCTATGCAAGCTATTTTAGAACTACTATAAAGAAACTAGAAAAAGAAAATGGGCAACATGCTTTAGAAAACCACGCGGACACCCACATTGCCCTTGCTCTTTGGCATGTTCAGATGCTAATGACTAAATTTCTCCCAAATCTAGATGTGTACATGAGTCTGTTCAAGGATCCATGCCGAGTCCAAGCAACATTGTCACAATTTATGTATTATGTGCTTCTTGTGAATTAGCTCCTCTCCTGGGGGTGAATAAAATGGTTGCAAAGATGGCTAATATGTATACTTTGCTACTCTGCAGTGTACTCTTTTATGTTGTCTTATTTGGTGTTCTCATGTGTTTGCAGACCTCTTGTGGAGGGTGGCAAGGCCCCGCAGAAGTACATCAAATATTCGGCGGAGGATCTTGAACGTATGTTGGGCGAGTTTTTCGAGGGAAAGACGAATGAGCCGAGGCGGTAAATTCAGAGATCCTATTTAGCTGGAGGACTGTCGGAGATGATTCTACTTCTTTTGTTCGTTTTCTGCCGCCGGAAATTACACGTTCTGTTCCGATGCTAAGTGGCTCAGACGATGCGTGGTGTTTGCTGTATGTTTCATGGCCGGCGGTAGCGGAGCACTTCCTCGTTGCCGTCAAAGCATGAGAGTTGAGGGAAGCAGAATAAAGATTTACTGGAGGCGTGGAATTTTGTGTATATCTGTGAATAAGCTATTGCCGATGTTAGGATCAACTGAGCTGAATCTCCTCGGATTGTTATGACATGTTGCTCCGTCTGACAACATTCGGCATTTAGTAAGCCGGGTAATCGGTTCGTAAAGATCTCTTTGTGCTAATTTCAGTATATTCAGGATGAGAGTTGCTATGACCCGCATCATATGGATCCGAGTTACAGACGATCATGTGCCTCATGGCTCGACCTCATGAGACGCGAATTGCGCATGTACAAGCTCCAAAAGATTTTCCTTCTCTAGGAATCGACCTAGATGGTTGCTCGCCTAGTTAGGCTCTCCCGAGCTCGATTGCATTCGTATCAGAATGATATTTCTTAATCGTGGGAGGGCTTGGGTTATGAGTACGGATTTTGTTGGTCGTTGAAAAAGTTGTACGCAGTGCCATGGATAAAATCAATTACGAAGTTAATTATAAGGCAAGCATATGCGAACTTTCTCTCTTTTTAGAAAGTGTATAATAGTGGATTTTGTTAAACGAGTGCCTGGAATGTCCATGATGAAATTTTCAATGCGATGATTGACTCATGTTAAGCGCAATCATTTAATTAGAAAATCGCATGATTATAACAATAGTGCATGATTCTTTTTTAATGTCGTTCCGGGCTCTCTAAATTATAACAACAATTGTTAACTCAATTTATTAAAATTTAAAAAAAAAAAGAGAGAGAGAAAAGAAAAACCACTTGTGTATAAATTATGATGGTAAGGTTTGTCTGAACCGTTGTTCACGGTAATACTCGGGATGAGCGGTGATCCGGTGACTTCTTCTTACATGATTCTGGTAAATGCTTGCACGACAAGGAAGCCGTATGAACACTTCCTAGGACTTTGAATTCAAGACCAAACTTTAAAAAAAAAAAAAATTTTGAAAGGGCAGTTTGCGGGCAAACGCTGGCCACATATGCGCGCCATTTGGAGCCATGAGTAGTAGCCTCCTCCTCCTCCTCCTCCACCTCCACCTCTTCAACGCCGTTACTACTTCGTCTTCTTCCTCCTCCCGCTCCGCCCTCGCTCTCGCACATCGCGACGCCTGCTCCCTTCTAGCGCGACGAACCTTCGAACCGCCGCCCATGGACGACGACGCTCCTTCGCACGGTTTGCGGTTTCCATATTCTCTCGCGCTTCCCTTCCGATCTCCGTCTTCGTCGGCCGCCGGTCCGGATTTTTTGTTCTTAACTTTTGTGATTCCCTTTGGTGGTTTTGTCGGATCGCTGAAGGACGTAAGGAGGAGAAGGGCGTGGATCAGATGAGGGAGTGCCGCGGCAAGGAAGCGTGCGAGCTCAGCCCTCGGTCGGAGCGTGTCGCCGATCGCATCCTCCCTCACATTCTCAACTTGTGAGCTCTGTTTCTTCCGCTGTCGACGGTCTCTCTGAGTCTGTTCTGCTCTGCTCTGCTCTGTTCTGTACTTTTTTTCGGAATGTTGTTATTCGGCACGGCGAGCACGTTCCTGGCCATCGTTTCTTATTATCGTCGAGTGAGTTTGGGGGAGGTGCTCGTTTGATTAGTTGATTGGTCCCGAAGCACGAGGTGAGGGCGTTTGTGATTGCTGTATGCCCGACCCTCGAGGCCCGTGATTGTTGACTGCATCGTCATGCACAAATCAATCAACTTTGTTCCTTCGATAGTTTGAGATGAAAGGCCTAGTTTTTGGAGGTCTTTCTCTGTGATCTCGCTGCGAGACGATTTTGTTTCTTTTCTCTATGCCCGTGTGCTGCCGGCTTAAGGTGTCGATGCTTGAAGAGAGACATTATGTGGTTCATTTTTCGGAATTTGTGGATGTTGGAACGTGTGTCTCTTTTCTATCTTCGTGAAATCGATGGGTGTCTTGCTGTTTGTCGACCTATTTCCATCCCTAGAGCTTCATTTATCATCGCTTGGATTCGGTGGAATTTAGTTCTGACATACCAGTTTCATTGCTTTCTACTTGGTTCCATCTTAAGTGTGTTTTTGTGTTGTCATTAGATATGCTTCTCGTGCCACTCCTCGCGACTTCGAGATCTATGCTGATGACGCTTCTTTTGAAGACCCACTCATGTCTGCTCATGGGTATGTTTTCTTTTGTACCATTTAACCGTGGTTCCAAATAATTTAGTCACTCATTTGTCGAGATCAAAGTTTTGTAAGTTGCTTCTGCTCAAACTAACAGCCATTACATTATTTGGGCAGAGCAAACACGTCTCAACTATACTGTATTCTCATATTATTCGAACTTGTCCTTTTACATGTACGTGTTATCATCGGAACTGAGGATTTTGACCGAACAATGTTGTGAATTTTGCCCCCCATTTTTCATTTTATCAATTTCATGAATTTGGTGTGGACTTGTCATGTTCAATGGTGTCCATGAAAGATGAGTTCATCCGAAAGAACTTGCAAAAATGTAACACTGGTTATCAAAACAGTTTCTTCTACCTCCCAAGAACAAGGATATTGTAAGGCATTTTGAAGAGCTTAGCATCTAATGCGTGTAGATTACTAACTTTGACTATCCACTGCACAGGTTGAGGCAGATCAAGTCAGCATTTTACTCTATAGCAAAGGTTTTGTTAGCTCTTTCTTGATTGCTACCTTATCATATTATCAAGTACCATTTTTTGATATGAGAAAGAGGACATTTGATGCTAAGCAATATTCTGGGCAATATTTTCTTTGGAAAAATTAATCTATTTATTATGAGAACTGGAGCTTTTAATGAAGGATTGTCAATTTCTTTTAAATAAATAGAGGAGGCTAGGAGATGACGCTTACATACTTTCCTCTCTGATGCATGTATGGCTTTGAAGAATGAATTGCTCACTTCAATTTCATTAGTACTTGTTATAATCGGAATAAATCTTCAAACTTGGCACTTGTGGTGGTGTTCAGTAATATGTTCTTATGTAGCGAGCCTTTACCTTCTATTGGAATCACCCAATATTGTAATTTGTTTACTTCAGTAAGAACCTTTGTTTTCCACGGTGGTGAAATAGTTGTCTTGATTGCTCATTATTGTTGCAACTGATGTAATGTTTGCAAATATATGGAGCAGGAATTCTTGTGGTGTTCTTAGTTATTACTGGCTAAGTAGAAAGTCTATCATTGGATCTTAGAAGGGCGCATGTGTGTGTGTCCTCTGATCCTAGGGAATTGAAAGAAACTTCTCAGTCAGGGGATGAAACTGCATAGCCAGTAAAGTACTACTTCTTAGTTTAAGGAATAGAAGCATTTAAGCATTGGTATGATCTGCATCTGCTTAGGCCCGATAGCTGCTGGTTCCCAGCTTCTAGTACAGATAATAGTCCCAAAGAAGAGAGAGTTGCTTGATGTATTTCATTCAAAGGCGAAGGAGTTCACCCTGTATGCTTCTCTCCGACCTTTTAGAGTATAAAATTCGCTTTTCCCTTTTGGGGCATCTTGGAGTAAATCTCCGAAGCAATTTGATTTTGACCCTTTTAGCGAGTAAATAATTTTTTGGGTGCCTTGGTACCGTAACAAATCTACTAAAATTTGATACCCTTAAAATAAACAGGTGACGTCTAAACAGTCGCATCAGCATTAGAAATAAAAATTTTCAATTATGATTGATTGGTCTATAACTTGGGTGAACTGATAGAAGGCTTCATAATTGTGACAAAGGATAGGTTTAAGCAATTAATGTCATGAAAGTTTGTGTTCCAGTTCTTGAAGATGCAGCCAAAAAAAAGGCTATATAGTTGGTCACATTGAGATGTATTTACTCGAAAAGCAACCATTTATTCCCTTAAAAAGCTTATTTTGGTCTTCATTTTATGTAGGGACTCATCTCATTCTTAAGCAATAAGCATGTGTACATAAACAATCATGTGCAAGTACACAAAATATTTTTGAAGGCATTTTCCCCTGATATGCAACTCTGTTTCGCCATATCAAAATGACAGGTGTTCAGTGAATCGAAAATTGTTGAATACACTGTCAAAGAGAATTTGATATCGCCAGGGAAATATGAGGTGAGTTATCTCGATTGCAAATGAAACAATTGTTTCCTGGTCTTTGTTGATGTTTAATGTTGTATTGTATCCCTGGAAAATCCAGATACTTATTGACAATAAACAATACTACAAGTTTTTGGGGAGGCCCATAGATATGATTTCTCTCATCAGGCTGTATGTGGAGAATGACAAAGTTGTTCGTCATGAGGACTGGTACGCACTAAACTCTTCGCTCTGCAATGGCCTTGTACCTCAATAGGTTATTTCTCCTTAGGGGCATGCCAGTATAATGTCCAAAAAGAAAATGAAAAGAAAGAACAAAAGTAATCTACCAGAAGGAAAATTGATGCTTTAATTTTGTGCTTGACTAGTAATAAGAGGTTTTCGATGGTTTTGCTTCATGATTAGCAGTAAACTTGGGCCGTTTTTGCAGAGACAATGTGAATTTTCTTCTGCAATTGTTATACTAATAAATATTATTTCTATTATAAAAGAAGTGTGACCTATTGTTTAACTGGCCTCTTACTGATGTCAGTATTTCATTTTCTTTTTCTTTCTTTCAATTTTTTTTGGTTTTCCCTTTTTTTTCATTTTTTATGCGTGATATGCATATTCGTCTACCTGTGTGGATACGCCGCTTGATCTCAACTACTTAGATCAAGTATGTTACTTTCTGCATTCACTGCTGTAGGTGGGATAAGAAGCCTCTCAAGAGCAGAGACACTGTCAAGATTCCCATGGTAGGCATAACTCTGGAAATGCTTCGCCGGGGCTCAATGATGGCAACTCATGTTATGATGGGGTTTGGGAAGGATCCCACCATGTAAATCAACCCTTAAATCTGAACAGAGAATTTCTTTACTCCTATTAAGGTTTGTTTAGACAAGTTGGTGGTGGTTTTTATAGCTAGAGAAAATATACAAGCAAACTGTGCGGTGGTGGTGGTGGTGGTGGTTATTGCTTGAGAATGTGAACAAGCACCCAGTTCCGTGACATTTTGTAAGTATTAGCAAAAAGCAGATGGTATTCTGGCACTTTATGATCTGCTTCTCTTTTTGTAGATGCTGCTCATATGATTACCTAGTATAGGATTCTCTCTGTGAACAAATTTATTCTATTTAATAAAACTGAATTTCCATGATGTTTCTTTATTAGCAGTGCTACAAATGTCATGCCCCATATGGATGATAGAGATAGCTTGTTCTATCACACAGTTCGTTAATTACATATGAGTAAATTATATGCATGTTATGCATTTTGTCACAAGTTACTCCTCAAACATAGATGAAGTGGTGGCTACTCATGCACATTTACTTCTTTTTGACTTTGGGTTATATATAGCTCCTGGAGTTGGACTACTTGGTTTCCAGGAAGTCAATGCAGTGTATGATTATGATTGTGGCTAGACAGGGATTTAGAAATTGCATTCCCTGTGAACTTTTTAGCACTTTTAGGCCGAAAGTGAGGCAAGATGGGATGGGGGTGTTGGGCCATGCAGTTCGAACTCCACCCCAGTTTAACTGTGCCGAAGAACTCTGAAGCCATTAATGGACCAAATTTCCTTTCATTTTATCCAGTTCGTACCCTTTTTGGGTTATTGTGGGGCATTAATCTCCGGGATGTGGAAATCAGTTCATATGGCCACATGTGATATTGCCGGGATTCAATGGTGGCTTAGTAGACTTGTATTTTTATCAGCTGATGCTTGATCTAGATTATGGACAATTCTGAAACAAATGGTAATGATAATGACGTTCTCTTCTTCTTTTCCTGATACCTCGCCTTCTTCCAGTGTGAATAACTTGATATAATTGCCTCGGTTCAAAAGTCTGCATTTTTGCGTTTCAAGAAAGAAATACCAAACTATTTATATTATCTTGTCTCTGTATCTTTCCTTGTTGAAAGCACTGGGCATATTGTATTTTATTGAAGATACATTGATTTTGTGGGCGAATCCTGCTTACCCAACATTAGCCACTAATGCTTCGGAGTCTAGATGTGAAGAGAAGGTTAAGGATAATTCATAGGCCATGGCATAGTTCTGTTATTTGTTGGGTAGTCGACGCCACTTGGTACAATATCTGCAATGTTGTGTGGTTAACGACAGATCAGACTGCGGCTTAGTGCCATGCTTTTGGTTTTCATTCTCAGCCCCGCAATTAGTATGGTCTCGTAAAATTATGATCCAATGAGGATTTCCAAGACCTTAAATCTAGCTCCTTCTAAGATAAGATCCCGCTTGAAACCATGATCTTCATGTTATAACAAGCTATATCTATTGCGGGGATCATTGCTTGTGACTACTCCTGCTCACCCCATGCGAAGGTTTTTGATCTTTTTTTGTGTGCCGTGTTGAATGGTGAATTGGCAGGAGAAGAGACTGGAGCTTGGAGGTGTACATCATACCTTTGTTAGTGGGTAGGTGTGTCAAAAGTGAGCTGCTGCTGAAGTATGTATGACCAAATGCTTTTGGAACAAGGTCAGAAACACAAGTAGACCCTATTCTTGTGTATGCAGTCCTTTTTTGACTGGTCATCGACACTCTCTGATCTATTAGAACCAAATCTCTCTCTCTCTCTCTCTCTCTCTCTCTCTCTCTCTCTCTCTCTCTCTCTCTCTCTCTCTCTCTCTGTGTGGATGCTTTAGAGAATCAATGCACATTATCCATCCATTAAGGCATCTGAGAATCATATTATATAATGAAAGTAATGATTGGGGAATCCAACAACATTGTTCTTCAGGTGATGTGCCAGGCTCAGAGAGAGAGGGGGGGGGGGTCAATAATGGATGGATAATTGGGTTGGGGGCATAGGGATCAGAGAAATCCCTTACTTTCATGCAAATATCAGGCATTTAAGCAGAAAAGAAGAGCTTTCTTTTATCGGCTGATGATGGGCGGTGACACCTTTAAGAAGCAGCAACCGTTGCTTGCTTTCTTTCTTTTCCTAAAGACTGCACAAAGTTGATGGGGTAGAAACTTTGTCTCCATCCCCAAATCTTTTCCTTTTCTTTCATTTCCTTCTCCTCCTCTTTCTTCCTTATAATTTAAATTTTTAACCCTGATCGTTGGCATCATCTCTTTCTAGTGGGGTCTCTCTCTCCCTTTCTCTCTCTCTAGATTTTGTGGCGTGGAAGCTTGTCTGATGTAAGATGAAGTTCAAGTTTTTGCCAAAATTGAAAGGAGGAAAAAGAGAAATAAAGAGAAAGATGGCAATGCCCTTGGAAAGCAGGAAGATTTTGAATGCTTTAAGAGACCGAATGAGCCACACCCCCCCCCCCCATAGAAAGAAGTGCATTCATATATGCTTCTTTTTTAATCCACTTTTTCCTCTCCTTCCCTTTTCATATCTAATCATTTATTTCCCCGCCTCAGAGTTCCATCCCCCTTACATTCATCTCCTCCAAAACGGCTGTTTAAGTGCTTTTGCTATCACATGCATAGAGAAAAAAACCCTCTTGAAATATGCACGCAAAGAAAACTTCATGTTTTCTCCACCATAAAATCCCAAATAAGATACCGATTCACACGTGATGCATATGAAGGTTTGACTAATGAACGATGGTAGCTGATAAGAACAAAAAAGATTAGCATATGTGACATGTAATTGCTAATCAAGGTGCTGAAATATGCACGGCATTAAACTTGATTACTCCACCGTATCATTGCAAACGCCGCCATCAAAGATGCCATGGGCGACAGATGGTAAATGGTAATTAGGGATTAATCTTGTGGATAAGTCTGACACCAAGTTGATGATGCATGGTGTACCCTGAAAACTTTATAGTATGTTTGATGCTGATTTTTAGTCTACTTTGCTAATATTTTCCATTTCCCATGAACAACACAGCACAACACGAGCTCCTGTAGTGATAGTTATGAGACGCCAAGCACCCACCACCAAAGACCACAAAGTGGTACAAGGTGTACGAACAATTCCACGAGAACACCAAATAGATGTCACCAGTCAGCTCTGATGATGTAGAAGGACCTGAATTTTCATTGGGTGGAGTCGATCTATCCCTAAAATACGAAAGCTTCATTTGTTTAGCAGAAGATGCATGATTTAAAAAATATTTTTCTTACAAATGATTTGCTTGTATCTCTTATAAAAATGAATAAATCAAGAATATTTTTATGATCCATGAAAAAGTTTAAACATAAAATGTTATCGATAATGAAAATATTTTCCATCGATAAAAAAATGAAGTGATACAAGCACTTATTTTTAGAAAAATATTTTACAAATCATTCATTTTTCACGAAATAAACAAAAATAATAATTGTTGAGTACAATTATTTTCACGTTATTCTTGTACTATGAAGACATTTTGGCTGTTGACAACATGAACATTGTGATCAAATTCAGATAATGATGAGGTGAGAACCTAAGCAGCACTTTGGTCTTTAGCTTTTCAGAATGGTCTGAACACCACAGAATAGCCGAATTCTTTAGTCGCAATGCCGTTCCTGATGTCGGCTACTTTAGCTAAAACCCAATAATGATCAAATCAATCTCTAGATTATAACCTAATCCCCTCACCTTTTAAAAGTGGGTTAGCCCCCAAAAAAACAAAAAACAAAAGGGGGTGCAAATTAAAAGAGAAAAAATCAAAACAGTCACCGAGGTGATGAGAAAAAGCAAGTACTACTTGCAAGAAAGGAATCTCTCTCTCTAAGGCAAAGTGAAATTTGAACAACTTCACTTTCTATGGTTTGAGGCCTTTAGTGGCCTATCTCTTTTCCCCTCAATGGGAACAGAGCTCGAGGCCATGTATACACATACATACACACACATAAATATATAAATATTTCTTCCATGTGATGAAAAGCCCCACTAAATGCTTGTGAAAGCTCGGAAAAGGGCAGTCAAAGGCATTTTGGCTGGGGAAAAGCGCAGCTGGTCTTGACCGGTTTGGGATTTTGTTGTGTGAACCTGAAGATTTGAGGTGGAACTTTGCAGAGTTGCAATATAAATATTGTGGTAGTAGCCACGTGGTTTTGTTGACCAGTGAGTGACCGAGGATGAGGGTTGTGGAACGTAAGAGTGTGTGTGCATGCGAGGCGATGCGAACGTGAATAAGCAATGAAGTCGCTTTATACAATTTGTAGGTACTAATTTCATGTAAGTGATTGCCTCCATCTCGATAAGAAAGTTTATCCCGATGAGTGAAGCTAGTCGATGTGTCCCCTAGAGGCGGACCTTGAAGTTATAGGGCCGTTAAACCCATATATCGCTTCCTATATTTTTATAAAGTTTCTATCTATTGGCTCTTCGCACTAAAATTTCATAATTTATAATTATCTTGTTCTCTTTAATCTGTAAAGTTTGTATTTGTCACGACTGCCTTATTGTGATGGGAAAAAGAAAAGAAAAGAAAATATCTCTGCATCCTCCACCTCTTTGAACCTTGCCTTCCCTCCCTACATTTCCACGGGAAGCATGACTCCCCATTCACTTCCCTTAGTTTATATTTTGTTTCTGGCCAAGTGTGAAAAATTCCTTAATTGACGTGTTCCTAATTGCACTTTTTCTTGCTTTAAGCTTTTCGGATTCCAAAGTTAGGACATCTTTTATGGTCTTAAAGACAGGATGCTTCTCCTTGTTTTTCACAAATGTGATCTTTCATTCTCTTTTGAGCTTCTTCTGATCATGCCCGCCATATCTTTTAAAAGATGAGAATGTTGGGTCGAGGGTTTTGAAATCATCAAGCAATCTTAAAGTTAAGATCGCCATCGATCTAATGAAAAGTGGTCTGCTTTTTCCAAATTTCAGTGGAAGAGAAATTCTTCAATTTTTCTCCCCCGCTAGTAAAGTTGCTTTCTTGCTTTTCCTCTTGCATAGCTCATAAGTAATGAATCATAGTTATTTGCTTTTCCTCTTTGTTTGCTTGGCTTCCAACCCCTATTCATCAGCAAAAGAATGCACTGGTTAGATCGGTAAAATCAAGTGCGAACTTACAATGAAACTGACGAGGCGATGGCTGGTCGAGGTGCATGTATATCGACCATCCTAACACTATCTGAAGTTTATTATATATCAATGAAGTACCGCCTTAGTGAATATTTCTATTATCTTCGGAAATCGATTCTCTTCTCGGACAGCTCTCATCGAATACTGTAAATAGAGATGCTCTCATCAAATAGGATGCTCATTCAAAGGAGAGGATACAGACACATTCAAAAGACTTTCACCACCGAGTCATGACACAAGCTTTCTGACAATTTCTATACCTTCTGGGAGATGGGTTGGCTTCATTTGAGGGATAAATTGAGCTAATTATAAGTTAGATCAACTCAATGTTTCCAAGTATATATTTATCGTTTCGCTCAAAGCACATTAATATTTAACATTGGAGTTAAATTATGCCGTGACATTGATTTTGCTGGCTTGGATGGAACATAATATACATTCAATAACATTAGGAATCGAATACGAAATTGGATTACTTAGACCAAAGAAAATCCCCAATTAAAGAAATCATATATTACATGACATGAATAGAAATGAAGATTCTATCCATCCACCTACTGAGTATTAATACTATACAACTGCTAAAGCCAACAAATCCAATCCCCATGCAAACACTCATATAATTCTCTTAACTCTCTTTCGATGTGTATTCTTCCTTTTCCCCTCCCCAAAATTCTGTCAAAAAAGCTAAAAAAGAAAGTAAAAAAATTTGAAAATTGGACCAACGGTTAGATCATTTTGGTCTTGCTTGCCTACACTCATAGTTCTTGAACTTTGAAGATGATCTTCTTATCAATCAAACCCATAATCCAATTCCCATCTCCACAACTTTGATCACCATCATCTTCAATGGCCACATTCAAATCTAGTGACTCGCTGATTGGTTTCGCCGTGTCAGCTTGATGATCGCCCTTCTCTTCCTCCTCTTGATCTACAATTATCTTTTGCCTGCTGGTTGGAGAGCAAGCTCTTGACACAGTACTGAAGCTTTCACAGCTGAAGATCACAATAGCATCCTGAAGATCCACGGCCACTTCATCTTCATCATCATCAAGTGTTACTTTCCCGCTTTCAATTGCTTTCTTGACACCCATTTGAGAAAAGTGATCAGCTTGATCCAAGTCCTCCAAGAAAAACACCCTATGTGGATTCTCATTCACCGCCTCACCGAATCTTTGTAGATACCCACGACCCGTTTCAGTTCTTGGTCTCTTGTTCTTGCAGTGCTCGGTCGAACCTGATCCTCCTGCTGAGGAGGAGAAGCTGGTCAGGCCAATTGAGACAAAGTTGGTTTGAGAACCAAAAATGGTCTTGGCCAATTCTCTTGCAATCTTCTCTTTGCCAAGAGAGTCAATTCCCACAAAGAGCATCCATGTCTCTTCTTTCTTCTGTCTGTCTTTCAAGTCATAACTTCGCCTTCCGGATCTGTGGACAGATAATATTCCGATTTAGAGAAATAATACTACATTTTCTATGAAGGTTTGTATCCATGCGCAGCAAACGGACTTGCTTAAACTCAATGAAAGTGTATCACATAACAATAATGTAATGAGCAAGTTATGTAGTAAAAGTTCTTAGCTTACTTATCATTTCCCTTTATTTACTATGAAGGTTTGTATAGTTGCGCTCTCCCGTATGGTTAGTATATAGATAGATAAACTACTTTTAGAAAAGAATTTGGCTGAGCAAGAGGAGTAAAAATAAGTGCCTTTATTTTGATAAACTCGTTATTAAACAAAATAAGTTAATTATTGTAGCTGTATAGCTTTTTTTTTTATTTTCTATTTTCCATCTGGTTTGTTAATTTCATTGATAATTCTGTATCTACTATTTGAAACCTAATACAAAATCATTATTTGCATCGTTACCTGCACTCGAGGACAGTTTTTGCAATCTCGGGAACGACATCCTTGTGCCACGGGACCTTCATCTCCAATGCATCGCACAAGACTTTCAGGTTCTCGACGCTGTATTCCTTGAAGCTATCAGTATTGTTCATGTCCTCCATCACTTCGCTGGATGAAGCTGAGTTAGGACTGGAGTTAGGATTTGACAAAAGGTCCGGTTTCGGGTTGTTCCTCTCGGCCGGGATGAACATTTTCACATCGCTATCATCATTCTTGTCGTCGTAGCTCGTCTCGGGAGTCCAAAACTGGTGCTCTTTTGGCGATGACTGCTTGAATTCTAACAAAGTCGGCCAGCTGAATTGGCTCTGATGACGCAGCGAAGAAGACAGTGATCTTGGAGAAGAAGGCGTTGAAGAGAACTTGAGGACTTTCTCAGGATATTGTAGTTGGTGTTTGTGAGCTGCACTACAGTATGTGTTCCACTTCTTGCAGAGATTCTTGATATTGACACAATTCTGCTAAATTAAGGAGAACGACAATATTTTTAGCTTCATTGTCATTATTTAGGAGAAATCGATGTCCAAAAATGAAATATATGTATAATTACCTGAAAATTGACAGTATCTCTGGTCTTCTCATCCTTGTATTGTTGGAGCCATGAAGGGAGGCTTGAGCTGCTTGAAGTGTTGATGGAGTCTAACTTGTTCCTTACAGTTTGGACTTCCTTGTCAAAGTTGAGCATACAGTCGGAGCAGCATGCGAGCTGGTTATTACTGTGTTCTCCATTAATATTCGCAAACAGTGACCAGCTTGACTCTTCTTTAGCTTCCTTGCATTTCACCTCAGATTGCCAATCACTGAAATTCAATAATCCACTATAGTAAAGCACTCCATCCAAAAGGGAAAGAGAACGTATAACAATCTCACGACGCTTTTCTTTTGATAGGTCTATCAAGTTATTCTGGCGCCGTCGTAAAACTAATTTATCCTTTTTCTTTGTTACGATAAACCTAGCGAAAGAATAGGTAGAGTAAACTGATAATGTCCTTAAATAAAATGAAATAAAAAAGTACTTACCAGTCAAAATTGAGAGTCAAGCTGAGGCTCCCAGCAGGGACAGTGAGAGGGTGAAGCTCCCAGACAGTCTCCAAGGAAGGATGGCCTGCTTTGCACTTCATGTATGTCCTCAAAGTGGCCACACCCAACAGCCACACCCTTTTGTTCACCTCCCCGACCCCACCACCACACAAGCATTTCTTGATCTCCATCACTATGTGCTCCAATGGACAGTAGCTATAGCTCATCATCATTCTCCTCCTATGCTCCACAAAGTTCAGCCACATCTCACACACACCTTGCACATCCCCCAAGTAGAGAACCACCCCGGAGGACCTCCCAACACAGTTCTTCACAACCCCTCTCAGCTCCGCAAGCTTCTGCTCCACCTCATCCCTAGAGGAGTTCCTCATGGACAAGATTGGGAGGCTCATGAATTGGATTGTTGGTGACCTCATCGTTAATTCAACACTTGAGCCATTACTGTGTCCTCTCTCAAGCTTTTCATTGACCCCTCTCACCACTGCCTCTGCACTGGCCACGCACTCTCCCACCACAATTGTGTTCCTCCTCTTCCCCATCATCGCTTCTATCACACTTGCAACGTCGCTGGCGCGAGCTGGCTCAGCTGGCTTGTTGTTGCCCTGAGGCCCGGCAAGACCTGAGTGCAAGGATAGAGACACATTGGATGACCCAAGAGCAAGGGGTTTGGGATTATTGGAAGTGTTGACACTTTGATCTTTAGGGTGATTGTTTGGTGCTTTTGAAGGTTGCGAGCAGACTTCCATGGAGACAGCTTGCTCTACTCTACTCTTGACTTGGGTGCTCGAGAAGCCAGCCTCTCTCATAACCCGGCTCACGCTCGGGTCGTCGAGGATTGAGATGATCAGCTGCTCGACCTCGATCTTGAGGGCTAAGATCGGCTGCTGCTGGTTCTCGACCGAGCCACGGCGCTGGTGAGCCTGAGCCCTCTTGAAGGCGGCAACTAGGGCATTGGAAAGAGAAGGGTGAGGCGTGTGTGGGCTGAGGAGGGGGCTGGACGTGGAGGCGGGGAGGCGGTTGAGGGCAACATTGAAGCAAAGCTCCAAGGCCTTGCATTGAAGAGGGTGGGAATGAGATTGAAGGCAAGACCTTCGGAGAAGGCCGGTGGAGGAAGCTAACATGGCACTAGCAACATGAAGAGGAGTGACTTGAGCATGGCCTCTTCTTCTTGCTAGGGTCACTGCTTGCTTCACTACGGTTGTTGCCTCTGGAGTGAGGGCTTGTGGTATAGTGCAAATCCCAGTTCTCATTGTTGTGTATCTTTCCCTAATCAACTGTGAATATATAGAAGAAGATGATGTTGAGGAGATTTAAATTTGGCGAGGTGGGTTTGGGTTTGTGAGTTTCATGGGATGAGGCATGCAAAGGATTGTTTCGGAAGTGTGTAAGCTAACAAAAAGAGAGAGTGGCTGGTGCATGTATGCATGTGTGAAGTGAAGAGGTGTGAGTGAGATTTTATGGCAATGGAATGGGTTTGTTCTTTTCTTGTGAGTGAGGTAAGAATGTCTTCTTTTTTTTTCGTGTGTATCTGAAAGTGCATTGCATGTGACGTAACTTTTGCCCCTCTCTCTCTCTCTCTCTCTGAAATGGAGGCTTTTTGCTAAATACATATTGCAAAAGTTTTATGGGTATGTGAAAGCTAGTCTCCTCCAATAGTGGGAGAGCATACAACATATTTAGAAGAAATAAAAAGCAATGCCTAATACAAGTGGAACAATCACTTTTGGGTGTGCTTTATTTTGCTGATTTCTTTATCCTTCTTTCTTGTTTTCTTTGGCTAGTAATATACAAAAATAGAGAGATAAGAAAAGAGGGGAAAAAAAGGGAAAAGAGAAAGCGCGGTCTTCAAACAACGAGGACTGAGACAAAAGAGAAGAGGACTGTCTGTCTGTTTGAAGGGCGGATCCATAAACTGTAGCTTGCTTTCTCTCCTTTTTTCTCTTTTGCTCTGTTCTCGAAGAGGAATAATCACTTTGATGATTGATTGTGTTCTTTTATGGTCCTCAAGCCACCCTTTGATTGATTAGATTTCTTTGCATGAAACCCATGTAAAAAAATAAATAAAGTTGGCTTTGAGGCTTTGAGGCTTCCTTTGCACCCTTCATGTAACTGTACTATAATTGCGAGTCATTTCCAGTCGAATAGATTTTTAGTCAGTGTTGCCAATCAATTAGCCTTCAAATCATACTCTGGGCATCGAAACCGATCTTTTACTATCAATCGATGTTAAAGAACGGTTAAATTTATCGTTAAGTAATTGTGACGATTCGTGTATACGTGATTAATCAACGATTTTCATCCATGAGCTCCTCTTTTCAAATATCACATCAGAGCTTGATGTTATCGATTATCTTCAGTGTAAGGTTTTTACATGTGATTAGAATTTAACCCTTGTTTAGCATAACATTGTTCATCTCATTTATGTGTTCATACTTATAAGACTGAATAACTTTCCATGATGATGTGGCACTGGAAAGATTGAGCTAATTCAAGGGTCCATGTTAGCACGAGTAGAGGACATGGGGGGCACTCTCTTTCATAGGCAGCCCAACAACGTGGCCCATGTAGTCCTCTGGGTGTCGCTCGTTTTTCTTTTCCTTCAAAATTTGATATAATATATATATAAACACACACTAGAATTATAGTCGATATTTATCTACAAATAAAAATTGTAATAATCTTTCAGTAGATATACATAGAGAAAATAATACGTGTGCGACGAATTCATAGCTCAAGTAATTCTATCCGAATATATTTGGTATTTTGCAACAACCTATGGTTAAAATATGCTTGTGGTTGTTGTTATTCAAATTGAGTGCGCATATATTGAGCACGTAGTCTTCTTTTTTTTTTAATGACATTTTCTAGTATGCGAGACATCATTACGAAAGGTTAGCATGCTACTTATTTAGTTTGATAATCTACATGTACAGAGATAGAGCTAGCTAATGAACCTACTTTTAATGGAAAAATAATTGCATTCTTATGTGATAAAGTGTGGAAGTACACACCGACTTGAAAGACACCAGATTAACATCGGATCAGCGATACAACATGGTTACTACATAATACACTTTGTTAATTTCAGATCGAGAAATCAACAACACATGTACATATGGTCAGAGTTACATTAAATGCAAAATATATGTATAGTTGTGCGTATTCACGATTATATTGTTCATTGCAGTAATGTTGTTTGTACGATATTTTGTCTTGTCAAGTACCAACGAGCAGAGAGTTTTCTCCTCTTTCTCTCATCTTCATACAGCTTTCGTCTTCAACCTCCATTAAGAGGAGGATTTGAGCTAGATGTGTGAAAAAACACTACTAAAAATTCTAAACTATATCACTTGTGATAAATTTATCCTGAATTTTTTTTGTGACGCAAAAACCCCAAACTATACCACTTGTGACACATTTACCTCACAATACATTTGTCCATGGGCATTTTTGTATTTTTTTGTGTTTTTTTTCCTTTTTTTTTCTTCTCTCTTCCCTCCACCATGGCCGGCAGAGGGAAGCTGATGAGGGCGGCCCTCGCTGGTGTTAGGGTTGGGCGAGGGCGACCCTCACCGGGGCGGGCGAGGGCGACCCTCACCAACCCAAGCGCGGGAAACCCTCGCCCGACGCCGGCGAGGGCTACCCTTGCCGGCTTCCCTCTACCATGGCCAGCGGAGGGGAAGAGAAGAAAGAAAATAAAATAATAAAAAACACAAAAAATACAAAAATGCCCTTGGACAAATGTATTATGGGGTAAATGTGTCACAAGTGACATAATTTGAGGCTTTTCGCATCACAAAAAAAAGTTCAAAGTAAATTTATCACAAGTGACATAGTTTGGGGTTTTTTATAGTGTTTTCCCCTAGATGTGTCCTTCCTCTCCCTTTTTTGTTTCTTTTTCTTTGGCTGATTTGGTTCTTTGATCTGTTTTTCTTTCTTTCCTCCGGTTTTGCTGAGCTTTTCTCTTCTGATCTAATCTAGATATGAAGCTTCTATCACCCATTTCAGGGAGTTTCTATCTCGATCTGGTCTAGATTTGGCGATTTTTGCATGTCTAATTTCGTGTTTCATTGGTGTACAGATCTAGTTTCAAAGGAGATCAAAAGAGCTTTATGAAGGCTTTACTCTCACAAATGTCATATTTGTGGTATTTCAACCTTGCAATGCCGTAGCAACAGATGAACCTAGGTGTGCATAGCTGAAAGACAAAACCATACCAACAGATAGAGTTCTTGATGTGTGCTTGTTACTAGTGATAAATTCGATGATCGACCGCCAATTTTGGTTTGAAAAATCACAGACCTGTTCTTTGAGTGAGTGACTCATAATAATTCATCTTATTATCTGGAACTTGTTTTGTTTTGAAGTTATCTAAGATTTGTCTTGATTTACAGTTAAACTATTTATTTCTCTCTTGTATTGCCGTGGAAATGAATGAAATGTTATTTTGACAGCAATAAAAAAAAATACCACCAAGCAAATGAAAAATATACTTCTAGTTGCATAAAAATAAGGGCAATTAATTTGAAGTTAAAAAAAATTAAGAGAGTAAGTAGAAAGTAAGAGTAAAAAGGTGAGAGTAGCATCTTACACGTGGTCAAAAAAATTGTCAACCCACCCTCTTTGATGTACTACTAAGATTACCACATGTCCGAGTTATCTCATTTTGTAAAGGGGTAACGACACAAGCAGTCCATGAATTTTAATTCATGTGTAATATAGTCTATGAACTTTTAATTTGTTCAATGTAGTCCCTTAACTTTAGCTTAATGTTCAATGTGGTCCCTGAACTTTTAATTTGTTTAATGCAATCCATGAACTTTTGATGCATGTTCAATGTAGTCCCTGAACTAAAATTAACATAAGGACTACATTGAATATTTTCATATAGTTCATAGACTAAATTTAACATGTTCCAAAAGTTTAGAGACCACATTAAACATTGAGTTAAAATTTAGGGGTTACATCGAATAAATTAAAAATTCAGGGACCACATTGCATATAGAGCCAAAATTGAGCGATTGTTTGTGTCATTTTCCCTTTTTTAAAAGACCATGCTTGGTCTTCGTCTCTACTATTCATTTTTTCCCTTTGTCTTAAATATCCGTTCCTGCAAATCCAATTGCTTATGTCGTGATTGCCATCTCTACTATTCGTGGAAGATATTGGTTTATAACCCTATTTGTTTATACTTGTTAGTTAAGAAGCACCGGTCAAAATTTAAAGTATTATTTGAATTTTAAAAAATTATGAAAAAAAAGTATCCGTGAATCTGCAGGGTGACAGTTGCACATTATGAAATTTTCGAGGGTTTCCAGCTATTAAAAAAATGAGATAAGTGTATTGAAAGTCATAAAACCTGTCGCGAAAGTACAATTTAATCTTAAAAATTTTAAAAAATGCAATTAAGTCCTAAAACTTATTGTAAAAATGCAATTGAGTCCTGAAACTTTCAAAAAATGCAATCAAGTCCTAAAACTTATCCAATTAGACCAATTAAGTCATTTCGTTGATTGCATTTTTGAAAGTTTTAAAACCTGATTGCATTTTCATGACAAAATTTAGGACTTGATTACACTTTTTAAATTTTTATGATTTAATTATACTTTCGTGACAAGTTTTAGAATTTAATTACACTTTTTAAAAGTTTCATGATTCAATTGCAATTTCATGATAAGTTTTAGAATTTCCGGTTCACTTATCCCTAAAAAAATTAAAGTACCTTCGCCGAAAGATTTAGAATAAGAAAAAAAAACAAAAAGTAGAAATCTGCCCAAACAAGCCGATAGCATACTTTTTGGTCTTCTGTTTTTTTTTATTAGTGGGGTTGGTTTAAATGTAAATAAAGATATATAGAGCATTGAGTCGTAAGTAAGTGTCATCACAATACTCTTCAACATTTTCCACTGCTCCGCAAGCACTACTCCCTATGCATTTCAACCGTTGGATTGAAGGTAAATTGTAACTTCATTGCTCCCCGAGCATTTAGAGATTTCCCGAGCAAAGATTAGAGACTTTAATGCAAACTGTAGTGATTAGAAATAGAATCTGCATGACTGCTGATGGGTTGAACCAGAATCAGCTGAGTATCATGGTTCCTCCTTTGGCTAGAGTTCCCATAATCAAACTGGAACAAATTAGCAGAAACAAAGGCACAAGAAGAGCTAAAGTTTCATTCACCAGAAAAATTGCCTGATGCCTTCCATTAATATACATTGAGGCCCTGTTTGTTTCTTCTAAATTTTGTTGTTTTGTGCATTGTATGCTTGTTCTTGGCATTTGATAATTTACTGCAAGTCTTCTCTTTCATAAAGCTGACTAGAAAGAACTCAACGGTGATGAGCCTAGCTCTGAGAACAGGACAACGGGTTTGACAGTCACCAAAGAAAGAGGAAAACAATGATCACTTTCCTCAGTATGGTGCCATTTTTGTGCAAATCTGGAGAACAGAGGGGGATGTCTTTGGGTTCTGATTTTATTAGCAAATTGATGTGTATTGTAATAATTGGAATTTTAGACAAAAAAAGAAAAGAAAAGAAAAGGAAAATGGTTGAAAAGTCAAAGGAAGCAACAGTGGATGCTCGGCTCATTTTAAGACCGAGAGCATGCACAGTAACGGGAAGAGAAAGAAAAGCTCGCCGAGAAAGAAAAGAAAAGGAGAGAGGGAAAGAGGAAGGGAAAAAAAAAAAGAGGAGCACTCACCACGGACTTCCCACCTGCCCATTCAACTTTGATTAGCAATTATTTGCGCCCCCTTTCGTCCGATCGAAAAAATTTTCAGATTTAAGATTTAAATTTGAAATTTTGAGAAATTCGAGCCATGAAGTCCTAATTTTAAGTTATTGAGCTATGTAGATATATAGAATTGATAGTTTAGGACGTCATGGAGCCGTGGGATTTTACGAATCTTAATTTGAATTTACCGTTTGCCCAACACGAATTTTTGAAGTTGAGCACACGTACGGGCGCAAATGATAACCATTCTGCTCTAAAAATCAAATTCTTGCGAGAAATTGATTTCCAAAATTCTTGCCATAAATTGATTTTTGGAGGAGAAATATGTTTGATAAAATATGACTAATTCTACTTCAGAAATTGATTTCTGAAACAAAAATCTATTTTTATTTTTTTTGGGCACCTCAAAAAAAATAAATTTCACTTAAAGTGGGTGCCCAAAGGTATTCTTAGTCATTTTGTGAAGTTTTGAAATTTTTTATTTTTTTGGGCACCTCAAAAAAATTAAATTTCATTTAAAGTGGGTGCCCAAAGGTATTCTTAGCCATTTTGTGAAGTTTTGAAATTTTTTATTTTTTTGGGCACCTCAAAAAAATTAAATTCCACTCAAAATGGGTGTCGAAAGGTATTTTAAGCCATTTTGTGAAGTTTTAAATTTTTTGATTTTTCGATTTTTTTGGGCACCTCAAAAAAATTAAATTTTACTTAAAGTGGGTGCCCAAAAGTATTCTAAGCAATTTCGTAAAGTTTTGAATTTTTTGATTTTTTTGGGTATCTCAAAAAAATTAAATTTCACTCAAAATGGGTGCCAAAAGGTATTCTAAGCCATTTTGTAAAATTTTGAAATTTTTGATTTTTTTTGGCACCTCAAAAAAATTAAATCTCACTCAAAGTGGGTGCCCAAATGTATTCTAAGCCATCCCGTGGAGTTTGAAATTTTTGATTTATTTATATTTTTTGAAAAAAATTTACCAAATTTCCTATTTTCCCGAAATCTAACTTTTTTTTATTTTATGGAAATTTTATGAATTTTTCTGGAATTTTTTAATTTTTATGCATTTTCTGAAAAAAAAAAAATTAGTGAGAAAAGGAAAGAAAATAGAGAGAATGCATTCTGGAAAAGAGAAGCTACAAAAAGTAACTTCTCATTTTCTTGCCCAAAACTTATTCTGAAATCAAGAATATATTTTGGAATCAAGTATTTTTAACAAACGCATTTTTATTCCAAAATGCAAAAATTGCTTCAGAATGCATTCTGAAAATTTTTTAACAAACGCATTTCTATTCCGAAATCCATTCTAGAGCAGAATTTCTACTCCAAAATGGATTCCATGCACGCCTGTAGTGAACAGTGTGTGACCAGCGATTTTTAGGCCGATTTTCGTCAGTTTTCGGCTCGATTTTAGGACAGCCAAGTTGTGGGTCTTCTAGTGTTTTGAAAGATCTTCATTTTGACTATAAGATCGCTTGGAACAGGGTTCGGGTGAGAGATTTATGGCACAATCAAGTTTTGCGTTCAAGTTTCGCGTTGCAAACAGCTTTAAATAATTGCATTGGACGAGCGATTTGTGAGCACGTTTGAGTCATTTTGATTAGCGTCTAAGCTTAGTTTAGTCGAGTCGTTAGTAAAATGATGTTTTACTTAATGTCGACGTCAATTCTCGTTTAATTGATAGGATTACGAGATCATCGACGAGTTTAGCCACATTGTTTGGTTATAGGGCATTCCCAAATGAGTGGTGCTATCTTTTCTTTGAGTTTGTAAATTCATATTTTGAAAATGAGAAGTATAGGACATATTATGTGCAAAGTGTGATTTAGCTAAAACGCAAATGTGATGTTCATAGAATATTCGATGCATAATTTCGGATCGGGCATTTACTACTTTTGGCTATTTGTGAATGGTTTGGGAAACATTTTATGAAAAACGTTTCTATCGAAACATTACTAGTTTAAGAAATGAATTCCGAAATGGCGCAAGAAATGTCTTGTGATATTATATTATGTCTGATGAACAAAGTTGGGAAAAATGATATATTTTGGGTTTGCGAGACCTTTTTGTGAAAGAATTACATTGACTTTTAAGTGTGGTTTATGAAAGGTGATTTGATTCGGTTTGTAAAACCGATTGTGATATGGACTAGTAAAGGGCTAAGAGATACGTGATAATGTAATTTCATGAGAGCCACCTCTAGGGCCTTATATCATTGATATGTGTTAGTGAAGGGCTAAGTGTTACGTGATAACGTAAATTCGTGAGAGCCACCTTTATAGCCATATACTATTAATATGTATAGTAAAGGACTAAGTGTTACGCAATAACTTAAATTTGTGGGAACCACCTCTAGAGCCTTGTTGTCAAGGACTAAGTGCTACACGGCGACTTGGGTCACGTGAGAGCCATCTCTAAAGCTTTGTACTATTGATAAACGTTGGTCAAGGACTAAGTGCTACACGATAACGTAAATTCGTGGGAATAACCTCTAGAGCCTTGAGTTGAATATTGCACAAGGAATGGACCATTGTCACGTGATTTGATGAGTTTGATTATTGAACTGAACCAGTAATTATGCTTTTGATATTATGGATGAATGGATATTCATGCTATGAATATAGTTATATGGAAGTGGTATGTAACTCATTTTACTCTTGGTATTATGATTGGTATAAATGAGTTATGCCCTTGGATATCGTGAAAGCTTGATATGCTTAGAAGGTATATACTACTCGCTGAGCTGTAGTTACTCACTTCTTTTTTTTCCCAATCTTTTCAGGTTCTTTGGTTAGTAACACATAGAGCGAGCGTTGTCGTGGGAACTTTTGGAAATTGGATTGCTTGCTGTGGTTTGAGGTTACGTCCTATAGATGGAATGACGGTCATGTCATCCTCCATTCTAGTAGGTTTCGGGGCGTGACATTTATAGATCACACACCCACCTGGCCTTCTTGTTCAGTGCTGCCTCACATAACAATTTAAGAACGTCTTAGATTTTACTTCTGAAATTAGGTGGTCCTAGATGTTCATATTTGTGTGTCAATCTAGATATTGGATTCTCCTTAAGAAATAATGACAAGGGTCGGGTGCAATTTGAAGTTAAAGGTCTTTATCATATGAAAGTGATGAAACAGTTGGCCGGCCACACGCACCGTACCACCATTTCATTTATTGCCAAGGCTGAGAAAAATTATGTGATTTTGCCCTGGCTCTGGATCAGCAGCAGCAGCTTTCACGGAATCCTATTGCCCATTTATTTATTTCTTTGGACATTTTCCTGCTAGGGGCAAATTCGACTATTATTTTAAGCACGACTTGAACACGATTCGGCTTATGATAAGAAGAAAAATTTGATGTACATAATAACTGTCCATTTTGACTCAAAATCAATTGACACGGATTGTCTACTTCAAAAGAGTGCAGTTGCACTGAATTGTCCTTATCACGATCGACCTGCTCAGCCGGGTTGCGTCGAACCCATGAAACATGCTGGCCATGATGTAACCCCTTCAATTCAGTGTATTGCCTAGGCTGGGATGTCTTGTCTAACTCAGTATTATTGCTGGTTCAAAAAAATACAGGTACCCATGTTTCTTAATCAAAACTATTTTCTCTGTGAGAAAACAAAACTTTTGACAAAAAAAAAAAAGAACCTGGCCAAACTGTCATTGTTTTTGCAGTCGAGACGTATTTATTGTTTAGCCCATAAACCTTAAAGCTGTGGCTTCAGTTTCCTGGTGGAATGAAAATGATGGTTATGCATCGTCCGAAATTCAATGTAAGGTACCCTTTAAGTGGTAAAATGAATAGTCTCACAGATCCTAATTTTAACTCAGGCTTTTAATAGTTAATGGTTGGTGGTTTTCATAATTTGTAGAGGAGTGCCCGACTGATTGAATGTAGAATCAGCTAATGTACAATCATGCCCGACTGGGTGGACTACAGAGTGCCTGAAAAAGAGCCTGCTTCTCTCGGCAACGGGCAAAAATCTGAACTTTGAACAAACTATTCAAGGCAAACGGGCAAAAATCTGAACTTTGAACAAACCATTTAAGGCAAATGGTCAATTCTTCCAAATCAGATACATTGGTGAACTTGGTCTAAAATTTTGCAGTAGAAAAGCTGAATATCCATGGTTCTGTTTTCTTTTTTATGCTTAAGCCGTGTCATTCTGTTGAATTGAAACATTTAGTTTACGAAACTTAGTCTCACAACCATGATGATTGATTTAGCAAGCTTTATCTGGAATTAAAATAGCCGGTGTGGCTTCATCTCATCACTATGTAAATCGTTATTCGTGTCGCTAACACACAAGGTGCTATTTTCATGAGAAGTTTAGACCAAATTTTGCCAGGACATAGTTGAAAAGACAAGATGCAGTCTCACACAATGTCATACAATCCATACTAACTCTATTGACTTCAATTTATACACGAATCTCTGCATTTTTCATCCTAGCTGAAAGAAAAGATTTTGAGCAGTAGCAGAGAGAGAGAGAGAGAGAGAGAGAGAGAAATCTGAAACTGAAAAGGCTGGAAGTATCCTTTTCTCCCCGGTTCCTTTACCTGGTAATATACACACAAATTTTGACAATGACAAGATGAGATATCTATCTTTTCCCTAAGACATCATCACCATCATCCTCTTCATAGATCTCATTCCCTCCTTTCAATGAACATGAAGGGCTAGAAGCAGAGAAACACGAAGCAGCAGATGAATAACAAGTGACTGAAGCGGAACCGTTGCTCCTGTCAGAAGCAAGGCTCACGAGCAGGTCAACGAATGCCTCCACTATGAACCCATGATTCTTTTTCCCATTGACCCTCAAGTACCAACCCAACAATGCCTCAAGGCACTCCCAATCCTTGAGGCCGTGCGACTCCACCATCTCCTCCATTGACCGCCTAAAGTCAACGTAAGGATTCTCTGACTCCATTGCAAGAACCACACTTTCCTTGAAGGGGAAGCTAACTGTCTTCGCCTCCTCCAGGATCGAGCTCGTGTCGTCTGGCTCAAAGAAGAGCCTCTCCGACCTCGCGCCCCTCACCAACACCTCAACTGATGCCTCGGCCGCATCGATCACCACATCGGACTCAGTTGAGAGGCTCGCCGACTCCTCTGGCTCCTCCGACGTGGTGGTGAAGAGGGACTCTGGCATCTCAGAGTCGAGGAACACCGAGTTGACCGTCTTGAAGATCTGGTCATGATCACCAGCAGCCCTGAAGGAGAGGGTCTTGGGGTGCTTGCAAGAAGGCCATTGCAATGGCCAGGGTTGGTTGCTTTTTGGTGTTTCTTTGTGGTTCTTGAAGAGGAGAGATGTTAGGTTCATCTTCTTGGCCTTGCCCATTTGGTGTGTCTCTGAAACAGATTGGGCAAAGTGGAATTCAAGGAATGGAGAGAATTTCTGAGAGTGTGGCTCTGTGATCTTTCCTTTTGGGCGTTGGTATTAATGTGAGCAGAGGGAGTTGAAGGAGAGATATATTTAAAGAATGGAGAGGAGAGGGAGAGAGAGAGAGGGGGAAGTGGAGGAAGATGGCAAGAAGATGGAGGTTTAGTAGGGCCCTTTCATGTTGGGTATCTAATTTTGGGTTTGTAGAATTCAATGTGTTATTAAATGACCCCCCCCCCCCCCTCTCTGCATAACAACTGAAATGAAACAGTACTTTCGGTAAGCAGGAATGAATTTTCTATTCTTGTGATCATTTGATGCATTTGATTAGCTGCAAAGTGCAGGTCTTTTTTCTATATTAAGTACAATAAAAGGGCGGGCACTTTCCTGGGTACTGCATCATGCTTTCAGTTTGCCATTTTGACTTTGTATTAGACTATTAATTTATTGGGTTAATACCACAAAAAAACCTAAACTAGTACATGTGTGACAATTGTAGCCTGAACTTTTTTTTTACCACAAAAAACCCCAAACTGATACACCGGTGACAATTTTACCCCAAACTTTTTTTTTACCACAAAAAACCTCAAACCGGTACACATGTAACAATTTTACTTCAAACTGGTAAACCCGTGACAAATTTATCCTAAACTATTTTTTTAATCACGAAAAACCTCAAATTGGTACACATGTGACAATTTTACCTCGAACTAATAATTTTTTAATATTATTTTTTTATTTTTTCGAATTTTTTTATTTTTTCTTTTCTTTTCTTTTTCTTAAATTTCAACTTCTGGCCGGTCGCCGAACCGGCGATCGGCCAAAGGCGAAAGCCGGCGAGGTCGGCCCCTCCGACCGCCAGCGAGGTCAACCCCGTCAGCACGGGCGAGGGCCGCCCTCACTCAACTCAGGCGAGGGTCGACCTCGCCTGGGCGGGCGAGGACAGCCCTCGCCCGACGCCGGCGAGGGCCGCCCTCCCCCGACTCTGCGTGAGGGCGGCCCTCTCCGAATCTGGCGAGGGCCAACCTCGCTAGATCAAGCGAGGGCAGCCCTCGCCAACGTCGGGCAAGGGCTGTCCTCGCTCGCCCAAGCGAGGCCGACCCTCGCCCGACGCTAGCGAGGGCGGCCCTTGCCGACAGACAGCGGGGCTAACCTCGCCGGCTTCCACCTCCAGCCAGTCGCCGGTCCGACAACCGGCCAGAGGTGAAGATGAAAAAAAAAATAAAAGAAAAAATAAAAAAATTCAAAAAAATAATATTAAAATTTTAGTTTATGGTAAAATTGACACATATGTACCAGTTTAAGGTTTTTTGTGATATCTTCAGGGTAAAATTGTCACAAATGTACCAGTTTGGGGTTTTTTATAATAAAAAAAAAATTTAGAGTAAAATTGTCACATGTGTATCAATTTGGAGTTTTTAGTGGTATTAACCATAGTTTATTCTCAAACATGGTGTTCAACCACTCTCTCGAGTTCTTGTCCGTCAGCATTACTTCAAAAGGCATGCTTCACACGTATTGAAGTTGATTAACAAAAATTGCGGCTGCAATCACCTCACACAATAGCAGTTTTCATATCCTCCAATCATAAGACAAAAAGTTCCAGAAAAGAGTGCATGTCTCCACATGATATTGACCTTCTGCTAAATGGGAGTGTGGCTATTCTAATAGTTGATATAGAGTCTCTTGAGCCTCATCTAGTTTTCATCTTTCTACCAACAGTAATCCCTTAAAATCTTAGATAGAGACTCATATCACATTGCTAAATTGGATTGCCTCTTTGAGGGGTTGCTTTGATTATCACCCATCAATAGAAACACATGCAGTTATGACCCTGTTTTGTTCTTTGCAGTAATCGAAAGGGACACATTAGTGACCCAAGAAAACGATGTGTGAAACAGAGGAGCTAAAGGAAATTTCAAAAGGAGCCTAGTTTCGTGTGATTTATTTTAAGAGGGGAACCGTTGGAATCACGCACACTAGTCCTTGCACATGAATTTATGGGAGGGAAATTGGTAGATCAACAATAAGATATCCTATGCATTAGTACTTTGTTCTCATTGATTTCCTCCCATGCTCAGCATCCATGTCCATTTATTGGTGTGCAAAGATAGCTCCAACATTGTCCCCGCCACAACATCGTGCCGCTCTGTTTTTTCGTCCTCTAAGTACAACCATGCAACGAACTGTCCTTTTTTGTTTTTCTTTTTTCGTTTTTTCCTTTTATTTTGTTCCTCTGATTTACCCAATTTTTGAAACATTTTCCCACTCCCATTGACACGGAGTAAAACCTCTCTTGGTTCAGAAGTTGACTGGGGAAAAGCAAGAGAAGCCAAACTCAAGATTTCGCGTCATCAAAAAACTCACTACTTGGTACGTAGTTATGATGTATGGCATCATTCCTACTGACTATGTACGCTGTGGCCGAAACCCAAAAAAATGGCTAAACATCGAAGTGTTTATGTTTGGTATTTTGAAGAATCGAGCTTATGTTGTGTGCCTAATCCATGTCTATGCGTATGTCTCTTGAACAAATCTCACGGGGCTACTTGTTTTCGATATAGAACTATGCTTTGACATGTTCATGACATTTGAGATTGTTTCATTAGCCTTCTCCTTTCTACAGTCTGATCCTCTCCCGTTTTCATTGTACATTCACCTACTTGTATACTACAAAATGTAAGCTGCCTACCCGCAGGTGCATCTACTTTTTGCAGTTTAGAAGCATAAGCATGTGCCCAACTGCACAGGAAGCATTCATTGAAGCTTCAGGGAGGCAAGAACGCTCACTAGGGAGGACTCTGGTCGTACACTCTGTAAACAGAACAGAATCGTGCAGCAAAATTGTCCGTACACTACTTATATCTCGGATCATTAATGAATGATTTAATATACGAGGTTGATTTTCCGAATTCGTGTTTATCAACAAGCTTTAAGAAGTTAGTGGCGTGAAAGATGAAAGGTATTGACTTGAAATTACTAGCATGTCGGAGAGAATACCATCTCATGTTAAAAATTATCAACCCAAAACCGAAAATCTTTGATTTCAGTTGACGGATCGTTAGAACTTTCCCATGCACCTTGGTCGAGAGAGAGACCGCCTCCTGCATCAAATACATCATGCGTAACCAAATAAGATTGTGATAGATTTAAATTTGCAGATAGATTTTTGGAAGTCCCATGTCCCACTTGCTCATTTCATTTAAATATACCGCATAGTTTCTTCGAGTTACAGAGTGTAATGCATCCAAGCTCATGAAGATTTGAAACAAAGATAGTGCTTGGGTTAAACACGTTGCAATGGTTTGGACTTTGCACCACTTCACATGATCTTAGATCTCCCCTCCATGGATTAAAAGTACATCAATTTGGATTCTGCGAATACCTCATGCCTCTACGTGATTCTTCGACTCCTATCAAACTTGATGTGATTGATCTACTTCTGGATGTCGATCAACCACAATGAAATACAAATGATAATTTAATCTACACCCACACACAGTCTTTGGATCGACAGTTCTCGTGACCACGAAAGTACTCGGAGTGTCGACAAAAAAAAAAGCTCCGCGAAGATACTACCATCTCTAACAATGAAAACCCAATTCGAAGTGCCTGCTTTTTGTGCATTTTTGCTGAACAATTTTAGGCCGAAAATAATCTCAGTTCAGCTCGAGCACCTTCCTACCAATCAGAGAGAGATTCAAAACATGTTTGTGCCTTCATCATCAGATCTATTCAGCCCAGTTGCTCACATCCCACAAGAGGTTTATCAGAATGGTGAAATTGCTTAGGAGTGCCGTGTTTGCTTCGCAATTTGGTAGGCGTGATTCAACCATTGTCTTAAGTTTCTGAGGAATGTCAAATGTCAATGGTCCCTCTACACAAGCAGTGTCAGCTGTACCCAGAAGATGACACTAGCTGTGGGTCCTCTTATAATACTAGGTCTCATCAACATGTAAGATACCTCAAAGAGAGAGAGAGAGAGAGACGCACGGTTTCAGGGAAAAAAAAATGGGGCTCGGATGAAACATCACATACAAGTCAGAGAAAAAGGATCAGACAGCAAACATTGGCGGGTCGATTTGGTGGTATTGATGAGCAGAGTGTTTGTTTTCAACTTGTAAACAAAAACCAATGTGCATATTCCTATGACTCTGAATCCTTTTTCTCTTCACGGAATCAGTATGTTTGCGTATTAAGAAGTCACATCTTTTGTGTTGCACAGATGTAACTTGTACTTTGGCTTATATTTCATCCTGTGTGTTACTGCAGAGTATGGTGCCATCCTTGAACCAATTAAATATCAGAGCACCTAACGAGTTCGTGCATTTATCACAAAAGCATGCAAATTATTGCAGAGCCACGAGATCCTGGTGAATTTTCATTACATAACCCCGAATGTAACGATAGGAACAACTTTCTGTTGCCCATTAAGTTGGTTGGTAGCGTCTGTCATCTCATTTGATCTCTTCGTTTGCTAATTGCACGGTATAGATCAATCAATGGTGAAGCCAATACATAGTCATCGGCACGGTTTATGACATATGACGGCTAATGCGTGCTCATCTAGACTTGACTGTGAATTATTTAGATCGAATTAATTCACTGTCACAAGACAGATCTAACCAGCAAGAATAGAGTAAGACTTGTTTGTACGGCAAGTGGCTTTTTAGAAGACAATGAAACTCGGATCATCTTTTTTGGTATGAGCACGTTCCAGAAACAAACTTGTTCGAGAAAAAATGTTGTATTCTTTAATTGAATAAGCACAAGAATCAATTCCCAAAAGGTCCCACAGAAGTGGTTTTGTTAACTGAATGAGTACGGAACCAAACAGCTCTCATTATGCAGGAATCAAAAACCAATAAAACAAGGAAGTCCCACATCTCAAGATTAATTAATTCCCCAAAACCAAGTTGAGGACTATGAGGTCCAAGCTTGTGCACATTATTTATCAGAAGATAATAGCAATTAACCACTAACCATAATCCTTGTGGTCATGCGATCGAGAGATCTTGTTGTCGGAATCTCATTGTCAGAATCAACATGCCGTTGCGCCTTCCGTTTTAATTTGAACCTTTGGAGAAGAAAATAGGTGGAAGTGAACTGGTCTGTTCCCTGCCCACCAAGTTCATGATTTGGCTTCAAAAGCATCTGTTCAGGCACATGCCTCGTTGACCCTCCGTCATTGCCTCCTCAACCCTGGTTCTAATCCGGGATTTTGTCCAATGATAAAGGATTTTAAGGGGATTATGAAGCATAACAACCCGTCGCGTGGGTCCTATTGGTTCAAGAACAGCTCTATCAGGTATCAAGTGCAGACAAGACAAGCAAACAAGAAATTATATGGGAGAGAGATGGCATTACTGGAGTGTTTGATTTCTAGAGGTGGAAACTAGAATTAGGTTTTAATGGGACGAATAAAAAAGAAGGAAAATGTAGATGGATACACATCATATGAACCTTTCAGTCAACATAATTACGTTTGGGCAAACTCTTGTAGATCAGAAACGAAACGAGGACAGCAACGTACCTGCTTGCTGTAAGTTAACAAGGAATCAAACTTTCAGTACTAAGTAGTGTGTTCTAAATGCACCTGAGATCTAGATATTACCATGTGTATTAGTGAAATGCATCATTTTCTAGAGTTACATGAATTTCGTGATACTGAACTTGGAAGAGAACTTTCGGTCTTCGGGACGAATTGTCGAGGAGATAACGTTTGGTCTAACATTAAGATGTTTGAGCATGCAGTTGCAATTCAAGACATCCCAAGGACCAGCTTCATCGAATGCTTGAGAGAGTAAAATGAGAACGCATAGAATTGTTGTATCTGAAGGCTATTAAGTAAGAACTATTAAAAGGCAGAAGGAATCCACATCCATAAAGATAAGTCTACACATCAGATACAGATAGAGTGACCCGACCATATGATATTTAAAGGCAGACATGGAAAGAGCGTGGAAGTATCACTAGGCTGTTTGGTAGATGTGCAAGAAACAACCAAAAAGATCATCGGTGCCAGATGACATATAAAGAAAGGACCCTAGCTTTGTTTTGTCTTTCTAATTCTTGAGGCACGAGGTTCTCACTCAACTCCCATTTCCAAACCCTACCTAAACTGTAGATAACTCTTTGATTAATCTAATCAGAACTTCACCTAAATTCCACACCAAGCAATAGTCATGACTAAAAATATCCACACAACAGCTCATTGGACCATGCCCATCACCCCTTACATGGTCCTCAAAAACATACCCAAAACATCAAGGCGTTCATCAGGACACGTGCTCATTTCTCATTTCTTCTCCGTGGCATTCCTAATTAAGAACCCAGACGAAGTGTCAATCAAATGCACACAATCAAATGGAGAGACATTCTAAAGAGGAGTATGGAGGAAGAGAGGAAAAGTAATGCATTTGGCATCATTGCACCCTTGCAAGAGAGGACCACTTTCAAGGCCGTTTGATTCAACTTTGCAAATGAAACTTGAGGAAATGCAAATACTTTCAAGTTAAATCTCCTTTGAAAAATGCAAATGGCATTTGGTAAAAAATCATTTATGAAGCTACTTTGATCCAAGTTGTGTTTAGCAAATTTTTTTTGCAAAGGGCTTTGAGAATTTTCTTTTTTATTAAAAAAAAACCTTACCCTACCCTTCGTCGGAGCCGGCGAAGGCCAACGACTGCCCGCGAGCTAGATCTGGCGTCGACGGCCATCGCCCAAGCCTGGTGAGCCAGATCTACCACAGGCGGCCGTCGCCCAAGCCCGGCAAGCCAAATCTACCGCTGGGCAACCCTCGGTGAGGGTTGCGGAACCTCAGGCAACCATCGCATGGGTCGTGCGACCTCGTCGATCTCTCACCAGCCCAATCCAATGCCGGCCACCCTCGCCAGCCACCCTCGCACAAAAGATGAACAGTAATAAGAGGGACAAAACCAGAATAAGCCAGAATAAGTTAAGGTAGTTTGAGGGCAAAAAAGTTGATTTCAGCATTTGCCAAATGCTAAACGCCCAAAGCTGGTCTGGACCAGCTTTGGGCTTTGAGCTTTTCCAGTGCTAGCTTTCGGCCGAAAGCCCACTAGGAATGCTTGCCAAACGGTTCAGCATTTCCCCAAGGGGCTTTCAGCCTCAAAAGCTCCATCCCAAAGCTGAACCAAATAGCCCCTCAATTGGTAGCTAAAAGAAGGGAAATAATAGAAGAAGAGAAACTTATGACTCTTAATGGAACGTATCGACAGTGCATCGCAGATTTATGGCCAATCCAATCAGATAGCAAGATAATATAAAGCAACGCAGCTTGGTGAAATTCAAGAGGTCAAAGCGACAAAACCAGTGAAGTTTCGAGGGAAAACATGGGACAAAATTTTTCAGGGTTGAAATGAGATCAAGACCCAATTTTGAGAGAAATATGGAATTGCTCTTTTGGGATGGTTCAATTTCATGAAAGCAACGAAAATGAGACAATTAAAAATAACATATCAAGGCTTCTGTGAAAGCCAAAAATGTAGTCAGCATAGGCTGATAAGCTGAAGAGCATCTCCAGGTTATACAGAAACAGAGCGAAGATCAATCTGCAGCCATTTTGTAGGAATTAGGATTTGTAACAAGAGAACACAAAAGGGGGAAGAATGTAATCTCGAAAAGCAACAATTCCCTCATTGATTTCCCCAAATCATTTAGCAAATCCAAATTTTCATAGCTTAAGATGAAAGATGAACTCTTGAAAATGATAAGGGCCAACTATGACAAACAAGGCATGCAATAGCAAACAGGGAGTCAACAGTCCTGAAGTGACGTGTGCTGCATCAACTAAGACATAATCATAAGAACTGTAATCAGTTGTGTATTCAAAGTCCATCTGCACTAGTACGGGTTATCGATACCAGTAGCTCGGTACCAGCAGAAATAAATATGCATTTTGATGACAAATGGACTATCATGGTCCATCCTCTCCTCTTTGTCTTGCAATTAATGGTGATATGCCTCAGTTCAAGAAAAGATCAGCAGTCTCTCTTTCATTCTTGCCAGTCTACACTGTGTAGGCAACATGATGTGGTAGTCCCCCTTGTCTAGAGCACAAAAACTGACAAAGATGAGTTTTGATATCCAAGCTTACCACAGCTACAAAAGGACTCTACCATCCAAGCAAATCAATCAAGTTTGGCTATCATCTGTGGGCACCAAAAGTAAAAAGCCCTAGTGTACAAAATTTCCTAGCAATTACATAGATCATTATTTTATTTAAACAGAAACAACAGTAAGTAAACTAAAAGAAATTCAAGTTTTGAAATATATTCTAATGAATATGTAGCCCGAGTCAATCTCAAATATGGACAGCTTCCCACAAAAGAATCTCTGCTACTTCCACCCATGGAACATTTTCTCAAGTCCTTCTGGAATCAATCATCAAGAAGTTACAACACACATCCATCACATTTCTACTACACATAAAAGTCTTCTACAAATCACATGAACACTAGATATTTGACAGTGCCCGAATTGTCATCAGCCAAACTTCAGATCCTCAAACATCAAAGGAAAAGCAATAGGGCATAAAAACAAGTATAACTGTCACATAAACAGATATGGACAAACTAACTGTAATGAATCACCGCCAATAAAAACAGAAAACTGAGGCAGTTTCAAAGTTCATCATAATGAAGTGTTCAAGTGAGGATCATCACATAAATGACTCAACAGGAAATGATTCTAGTAATCTAGCATCTACAAAGTGCAAGATTCGTTCATTAATAAGAGAAGAGGAAAAGGGGATTCTCTCCAAATTAGTCATCATGCTGAACACTTAATGACACATTCTCTCCTGATAGACAATCAGTTTTCTAAACTCTATGGTACACATCTTGAACCTCTTAAAAGGGAATGAGCTGAGACTAAATGATAGCCTGCTTACCATAAACTCTTAAAACATCCAAACAAGGTAATGATAGAGAACAAAATGAGGGATATGGATTAGTATTGTGAACTGTCACGAAATTTATCAATAGATCCCTGAAGAAGACATCAACAAATGAGAGGCACGCTCTCAGACATCGGTCGAAAAAGATAGTGCATCATTTAACAGAGAAATCATGGGCTACAGTTGAGTGGTGAAAAAATAATTCAAAATCTCCCATTCAAACTGAGTTCAAGGCTTAACTGAACGGCACAGTCCATGCCACTTTTGGCACAGTCCATGCAGCTATTGGAACCAGGATCTCTCATTCAGTTCTTATGACATGCCTAAGGGTAGAAACGTTGGTAGTTCAAAGTAGTATCCAAACTATTGAACTCACTTCAAAATAAACCACATATTGTATTATTAGGTGCCTCAACCACACAAAGGTAACACATAACAAAATACACAACAGTTCACATAAGGACAAAGACCAACGATGACAAGAAAAGGATAATAATGTTGAAACAAGCAACACCAAAGGAAGTTGTCTGGCACCAAGAGCTTCCTCGACTTGAAATTAAAAAATATGTATGAGGCTACATCTTCCTCATGCTCTTAGCTGGGTCCCCACGAAACTGGTCAAGCAAGATGAAACTGTCACAATTTGGGCATGTTGGATCTATTTCGCTGGCCATCACATATATCCGGCAATGTACACACCCCATCACAATTAATGAAATCTCTCTAGGCTTATCACCATCGGCACTAACTTTTTCTGACTTAGGATCTGACTGCATGCCTGAAGATGACCCTAACTGAGGTGAAACTTGAACTGCTTGATCGCCCTCTGCTTGATCACCCTCTTGGGTTGGTAGACTAAGAGTTAAGTCTAGGCCAGCAGATTTTTCATCTTCCCCCAATTCTGTAAAGCCTCTCTTCTTTGTGTCCTCCAAAAGTTGTCCCAATCCAGTCTACAAGGAAAAACAATTATAGATGAACATGGTCTTTCACAGATGTTACAAACTACGAAAAAAAGAGGAAAAGAAAATCAAGACATCTCATAGCTTGACAATCTATATCCATTCCATACGGGGAGAAAAGGCACTGTCTACCTTGTGCACAGCACTCTCTTCCCTAGAACGGGGGATTTGTGATTGATCATCAAGCCAAATCAATGTCGAATCAGATACTGGCTGATTAAGATCAAGAGAAGCATGAATCCCCCTAGGAGAAAATCCCACGTTGTTGTCAGGTAGCTCATTGACATTAATGATTTCCCTGGAGCTATTGCCCATAAAGCGGGGCTTGCATGCATGAAACATGGTGGGAAGAACCACAGCAGAGGAATGAGGATTCCCTTCCATTGAGAGAGGCAGACTCGATCTTATATTATGTTACAAAAATTTATCTGAACACATCTATTTAGTGAAAGTTGGCCTGAGCTCATCCACACAGTGCACAAGACAACGTAGCACACCGACAATTGCAGTTATTTCCCCTGAATATTATGCCAAGTAATAGAATAAAATTGAATGTAAAGACAACAAGATCATTAATGAGGTTCTAGAAATCATTATTCTTCCTCAAATTGTTTTCACATAATCGCTACGTGATAGATAGACATACTATAAAATCAAGATAACTTTCCCCTAATGATCTTGTCACACAACTAGAAAAATTCTGGCAATTATGAACTTAAGTCGCATCTCAACAATCAATCTAAAATAAAATTGACGTTAAATAAAGAGACCAAAAACCCATGTCAGAACATTTGGAATTGTTTCAGGAGGATGTTCACCGATGTAGTTGATGTAGATAGTGCCAAAAGAATTTAGTAGCATTAGAATAGTGAAGGGAGGAAAAATGCACAAGGAAACAAATTTTTTTTGTAAATATGGTTGCATCCTGCATTTACCTTCTAAAGAGTAAAGACCCAAGAAAATGAGTCTTTAATCGTAAGTGGGACTAAACGGGCACTACAATTCACGTGAATGATGTGGTAGGATATGTAAATTGCGCTCTACATGTTGTTCAATGGACTAAAAGGAGTATAGCCTAGAGAAAATATGCAGGTAACGGAACAGACTCTAGGAACGAAAAATTTACAATAAACAACGCAGCGAAGAAAATAAAGACAAGAAAGCCTTATCCCACTAAAAGAGGTTAGCTATCTGAATCCTACTATGCCATTGAGTTTGATCATGTATCACCTAATCTAGGAGCTCTAAGAACTCCATACCTCTCCCTATTGTCTCCTTTCAAATCCTTCCAAATCTTTACCGCACCCTTCTAACCTGCGTTTGCAGCCCTTGATTACATCTCCCCCAAAAGCATCTGAAGGTTACAATATGACCAAACTATCTCAAAGCCACACCTATCTTTTTACTGATACTTATCCATTTCACATCATTCCTACAACTGTCAAGGCAATACACTCTTTTCAACCAGGACTGTATCCAAGCTAACTACACACTGGTATTTGAAAATTTTCTAGTTAATTTCTTTGTCCCCACACCTCAAATAATCATTTTCATCTTAATATTTCCCCGGCACAAAGAAATCAACTGGAACAATAAATACATACTCAAGGAGTAAACAAAGTGAGACAAGGCTAATATTTGCCGATTGTAAGAGGAAACGTTCCAAGGACCAAATGCAGGATAGAGAGCAAAAATGAACTTGAGCTTAACTTTTGAAGATTGCTATACAAAATCATGTAAAGCTTAAATGGTGAACAATGGCGGTCTCAACACAAAAGGAACATTAATATATTTTCGAAAACTCTTTTCTAGTAAGATGGAGAGACCAGATGCCCACATAACCTCTCATCTGGATTGGCATCACATAAAAGATGTTCTACAGCTCCCAATGTTGATCAACTCCAGTGACACGGGGTTCTTTTGGTAAGAGAAAGTTGATGAAACCCGTTTTGCAGGTCCAAATATTGATTGATCTGAAAGATTGCTGCCCATAGTATAATGCCAATAGGCTACTGTTAAATATGTATTTCCAACTTAAGCGATGATGACTACATTGTACTCACCAAATGGGGGGAGAGAGAGAGAGAGAGAGAGAACACATATTACCGGAGGAAGAGGATGAAGAAGCTAGCAACAACAGTTTGCTGTAACACCTTGAGAAGTACCGTAATGCAGTGCTAGCTTTTCCACCAGAGTATGCACCCCAAGTCCAGTTACTCCTTTCCCTGATAAAAGGTCCTTCCACCAAATTGGAGAGTTCTGAGCTCATCTGCAAAAAAATCTAAGTTTATTCCTGGGCATAGTGTATCCAGGAATCTCTACCATGTGAGCATACAATTAATTGAGATCTCGGAGAAACATCTATCTGGTGAAAATTTTAACAATAATAGGCCCCAACCAGAAGGCCAAATGAACCCCTGGCACAAGAAAGTGAACCAACACCACATAAAAATGAACTTACTAGCATCTTCACCAAAAATCTGCACAAGAACAGTATCCACCACTAAAATGGTGAAATCTGTTTGTATCTCTCACGATAATCTCTCTGTTTGTGACGCCTGATGCAATCTTCATAAAGGAATGACAATCTACACAAATTCTGAGATTCTTCATAATTCTAATAGGTGCACTTGGAGGTAAGCACAACAAGCCAAAAGCAAGAGCTAGCTTCTCACTGTGATGCCTTAAAAGCTCTTGTTTTTTTATCACCTCCAAGTCATGAAGGTCGTGCTCAGTTTCAGCTATATAACCCCGTCTCTCCACCTCTCTAAATAAATCATCCAACTTCAGATAAACATGAGCAATCTTGGGATGTAATCTGTCCCCGACCACAAAAGAATGGACCTTATCCTTGAGTTCAATCCAACTCTTACCCTTCTCTTTCTTCACCTCACTATCTTTTAGGAGTTTCCTAGCTGTAGAAACTCCATCCCACATCTTATTCGCTGCATACGTATTAGATAGCAAGATATGATTTCCAGCATTATGAGGCTCAAGCTCAAATAATTTCTTGGCTGCAACCTCAGCGATGCCCAGATTTCCACTGCTCCTGCAAGAGGCCAGCAGTGATCCCCAAATCGAAGGAGTGGCATCAAAAGGCATTCGAATGATCAGATCATATGCTTCATCAACCGACCCAGCCCGACCAAGAATGTCAACCATGCATGAATAATGAAGGACATTTGGAAACACGTTATGATCTCTAGTCATTAAATCAAAGTACTTCCGTCCATTTTCAACCAAACCCACGTGACTGCAAGCAGATAATATAGAAACATAGGTCACTTCATTTGGATATATACCCATCTGCTGCATCTTCTCATATAAAATCATTGCTTCCAAGGACCGTGCATGTTTCGCAAAACCCGATATCATTGCATTCATCAAAGCAACGTTCTTCTCTTCTGCACCTGAAAACACAAGAGAAGACTCTCTAACAGCGCCACATTTAGCATACATGTCAATGAGAGAGGAGCACACAAAGATATTGGAACCAAACCCAGATTTACATATGATCGCATGAAACTGTTTTCCTTCAATAAGAGCCGCCAGACCCGCACAAGCAGAAATTGCAGAAGAAACCATAAAGTGGTCATATTTTAGCCCCACCACTTGAGCCCTATAAGACAGCGACAAGGCTTCCTCATACATGCCGTTTTGCACATATCCCGCCATCATTGAACTCCATGTTGCATCGCTCCTCTCTTGCATAAACTCAAAAACCAACCTTGCATCCCCTATCAACCCACATTTCGCATAAACATCAAGCAGCGCCGTTGCAACAAAAACGTTAGAATCCGTAGCACTCTTCGCGGCAAAAGCGTGCAGCTGTTTACACTCGAGCACAGCACCCGTACCAGCACAAGCACAGAGAACACTAGAAACAGTAAACTCTCCAAATTGCGTGCCGTCCCTCTGCATCCGCACGAAAAGAATGAGAGCTTCCCGCTCTTCCCCATTCCGGCAGTGAGAGCTGATCATGGTATTCCAGGAAACCAAGTTCCTATAAGGCATTTCCTCAAACATCTTCCGGGCGAGGCTCGTGGCCCCGCACTTCGAGTACCCATTGATGACCATGTTCGACACCAAGACGTCGGATTCCAACCCCAAACGGATGACCCGCGCGTGGCAGGCGCTGGCCTCCATGATCGAACCCGTTCTCGCGCATGAACGCAAGCCGTCGTGCAAAACCGCCACCTTGTCGACACAACGGCCCCCCGGACCGGGGATTTCGATGGGCGGTGCGTCGGATTCAGCACCGGCGGTGGCCGAGAGGGGTCTGAAACGGAGGAGGCGGCGACAATTTCTCCGGCGACGAATCAAAGTGTTCATAAAACGGTCGAATGCAAATGGTTGATCCCGCCCGACACACAGGTTTACCTTCAAGGCTCGGATCCAGCAATCCTCGGCCAATGAGCAGCAACATAGTAATCGGCAAATAAAATAAAATAAAATAAAATAAAAAATGAAAATGAAGTTACGTGCCTCTAGAAACGCTGAATAGTAACATATCAAGCAATTTTCTTCAAACTTTCAACCAAAACAAACCAATTTGTTTCAAACTTTTCAATTAGACTAACAAATATATTCTTTTCACTTTTAATTTTGATGAGATTTATCATATACTTTAACTGTATACGAGAAAGTATTTATATATTTCATTTTGCTACATAGATTTATGTTTTTTGAATTAAGTATTGGGCCTTATATTTCACAAACTAATTGAGAAAATATTTTTCATAAGCAAGTTGTGATCTTGGTTAATTTTTATTAAGAATTCAATTTTACACTTTCATAATAAAATATATGAGAACTCGCGTACACTGTTAACATTAATTTTAATGCTACATCATTAACTAATCGATTTAATCGTTTTTAACTCAAAAAAAAAACCGAGATTAGAAATTCGTTCTTTTTTATTTTCAAACCCATCTAAATTGAAATCTGAGTATTGTTTTTAATCGTTCACCATCTAAATTCCATTTTGTTCTAGATAAACTTAATCTCGCGCATTCATCTATTTTTTAACATATTTTTTTCTCTTTTTTCCTTATGCCTTTTGGCCAATTTTGATAGAAGGAGACTCGTACCATTTTTTGAGTCATGCGATTATGTCCTTTTATCATCGGTCATGGTATCATCTGTATTACTCAGATCAAATTTCAAGAAATATTACAATTTTATGTATCTCTGAGTTATGTACATCTCATTCTATCCGTGACACATAATTTATACAACATAACAAAAAACAAAACAACACTTTAATAATTCAAATTTGGATGAATTCATGTTTTGATTGACCTTGTGATCCTATTGATGGGCTCTATATGTTTTTGGGTTGCCCACTGGACTTTAAGTTCAAATTTGCAGCACAGAATTCATGGCCCATTGGTCACGCTATCATCCAGCGCCAACTGGCCCAACTCAAATCGGCAACCCGACTCAACGGCCGCCGGCACTGTCTTCATCCGCTTTGCCTCCGGCCACCGCCGGTGGAGGCAAAGCTTCTTCCGCCTCCTCACTCTCGCATATGTCCTTGCTAGTGATGATGGTCACAGCGAGCCATAGAGGGCTACGACAGTCGCGATGCTAGTTGTGCTGTCGAGATGGGAACAACATGAGGCAACAACACAGTGGCGGCAGCGGCGGCGGTGGCGGCAATGGCAAGTGGGTATAGTGGTTGCTTTGGGGGAGGAAAAAGGAATCAAATGAGAAAAACAGTAATGAAATAGAGAGAATTGGACGGAAAAAAAAAAAGAAAGAAAGAAATAAGTGCACTAAAAATCTTAACACTTGTTACGAAATTACAATCGAGTTTTAATAATTTCAAAGTATAATAAGTCATAAAACTTATCACGATCGATAAAGTGCGATCAAGTCTTAAAATTTATTATAAAAGTGCAATCGAGTTCTAAACCTTTCAAAAAGTACAATTAACGGAATGACTTAATTGAATCAATTTTACATTTACACTTTTTTACAAGTTTTATGACTTGATTGTACCTTCGTAATAAATTTTAAGACTTTCGATTTATTTATCCCGTAAAGATATTAAAAAATAGGAAAAAGCACATCATGCCCAATTCAAAATCTAATTATAACGGGAGAGACATGACTAGAAAATCAGAGTAATCCCCATATTTCGGTCAATACCGCAATCCATGTTCTCAAATGAAAGCCCACGTCCACTCGAAGGGGATCAAATACCACGTGATTTGCAAATCAATCTGCCGACCACTTTAATTCCTATTTAAAGGGGAAAATAAACACTTGAAAATAGTAATAAAGCAAAGAAATTAGGAGGTGGTGGGAAAAGTATCACGTATCCAGAAAAAAAAAACGCAATTAGTTCTAATCTTTTCTCGACGGAATACCGCACGCTAAGCTTAATCGATTCACGATGCGTTGGCCCAACTCGTGACCCGACTCAATAAAATTTACAGCGGCCCGATTGGGAATTTCATCGTGAGGTGTGTGGCGGAAGCCGAGGGTTGCGGGGCCAAGACCCGAGAACGGACCGTAAATTAGGTCGGCCGAGCTTTGTGTTGCCCCCGGAAAGAAAAAAGGACCCATATGAAAAGTTCGAAGAGACAAGACCGATTTCCCCAAATTTTGATGGGGGGCTAAAATTGGGCCACGGAATGTTATCACCTTATCGAGACGATATTCCAAAACTTTACAAGCGAAAAGAGGCTTGTTTGAATAAGAAAAAAAAAACTGACTTTCTTTTGACATTCTTGAAATGATATTCCGTATTTTTTTTTCTCTGTCGTCTTTTTCCACCTTTTTAATATCCCTTTTCTTGACTTGGAATCCATTTAACAGTGCAGTGCACCAATTGCAAATCCCACTTGCCTCGATACTTTGAGGTCACTGGTCACTAGCTCCCCGCCTCTCTTGCCAGATTCTTGTGCACAATCACCAATTTGCATTATATTAACACAAAATAATTACATCAACAAAATAATTTATAGTAGAAAATTAGGAAGAAATCTTTATAAATCGAGCGCGCTCTTCTTATCTTTTCTTTTCTTTTTGCCCCCCCTATTCGATGGCCCTCGAGCTGCCGCCGGTAATTCTCACACTCGCTCCGTGACCTTCGAAACCTTACATCAGGAGCGAACAGGCGTGGCCCGTGAACTCTCAAAAACTGTTTTGCCGACAGTTTAGGCTGATTGCGAAAAGCGGGGGTTCGCGATTCCTATCGACGTTTTTTTTCCAAGGGTATCTTCGAGAGGATTTGGGAAAACGCTTCGTCCCACTTGCATGGGAGATTCGATAATGGAGAGAGAGGCTACAAAAAACAAGGCCTCGGCCTTTCTAACGTCGGACTCGATTGAAGGGACCCAACTCAAGTTTCGAGAGCCGTCCTCTGCCTCTCATGAGAACGCGTCAATAATTCCCTGACCAGATAAAAAAAAATTCCTATCCAAGTTCCAACACTTCCGAAAAAGGGGGGTTGCTCCGTTCCGTTTTTTGCACGGCGGTGACGGAAGGACTCCGCTTCGACGATGCGTTCCTTTTGCTCTCGGGCCCCCGTCCTCGACGTTGAAAACGGAGGTCGAGATTCGCGAATAATAATCGGGACTTTTTTCCATGATTGAGAGGTACGTATCGGCGGAGAGAGCTCGAGAGGAAAATCGTGGAAGATCTTCGGTTTTACCCTTCGGGGGTATTTTGACTTATCTTAGTAATAATAACAAGGGTGGTTAGTACCATAAAAAAAAAACTCTAAACGGGTATAATTATGATAAATTTTTTTATTAAATTTTACTATCAAATTGATGAGTTGAATGGCACGTGGTAGTTGACAGGTGTACTAATTTGGGATTCACGGATTTATCAATTTTTTTTATTTTTCAGGGTATTAAGTCAATTTAATGGAGGATAAATTTGTCACAAGTGTACCAATTTAGGGTTCTTTGTAGTCAAAAAATTAGTTTGAGATAAACTTGTCATACCTGCACCATTTTAGGGTCTTTTTTGTGGTCAAAAAATTGGTTCGGAATAAATTTGTCGTGGATGTACCAGTTTAGGATTTTTCGTAATATTAACCCTAATAATAATAATAAATTTATTATTATTACTGTTATTATCATTATTAATTATAATAAGTGGGCCCTTGCAGGGGACAAAAGGGATTGACTAAAACCGGCAAGAAGACTGTAAATCCAACATGATGGCCCACGATTTCTTGTCTTGGCATTAATCTCCTTTAATCGCCTTTTTCCTTTTGAATAATCCTGCTCTTTCCTTTATTAATAAATAATTATCATGCATTAATCCTTTTCCAAAGCCAGAAAATTAAAATTAGTTTAATCTAAATCGCCCGGGGCAATTATTCCGTACCGTGATGATAAAAAGGAGCAATGTAGAAAAGTTGTTTGGCTTTTTCCAAGTGAAGTTTTGAATAGATCACGATGGCTTTTGTGAGAGAAGACAGGGACCGAAAATGGCGCTTAAATATATTGCATAAATCGGTCGTAATTAACCTAATCAAAGGCAATAATTTCCCAGCCAAATCCAGAGGGCCGGAAAATTGATTTAAGGGTCCATTTATTTCGCGAAAAACCCGCGTTTCAGAAAACATATTTATTGAAATGATCGCTTATGTCACCTACAAAAATAAATGAACGGAAAATATTTTCATCGTTTATGAAAGTGTTTAGGCATAAATCGTTGTTGATAAATAATTATTTTAAGAAAGGTCAATACCACGAAAAACCTCAAACCGGTACACCTGTGACAAATTTATCTCCAAACTAATTTTTTTACTATCAAAAACCCTAATATGGTATCCCTATGATAAATTTATCTTCCATTAGTTTCTGTCAAATTTTACCAGTCAAATTATTGAGCTGAATGACATGTGACAGTTGACGGGTGTACTAGCAAGGATTTTACCATTCTGTTTATCACGAATTTACCAATTTATGATTTTTTGCGATATTAATTCAATTTGAGGTAAATCTATCACAACTGTACCAGTTTGAGGTTTTTCGTGGTATTATTCCTTTTAAGAAAATATTCTCCAAATCATTCATTATCTGTAAAATTGAATGTGTATCTTTCCTCTTTAGGAATATTTTTTTTTTCTATTTCGGATCAAATTGCGTTGAATTTGGGGAAGATACGTCTATGCATCAGCTCTGAAAATTCGTTCGGTCTTGGATATCATTCTTTCGGGTTAATCTGGAATCGGATAAAATCCGGCATTATCACGACCTTTTCTTTCCTTTTTTTATCCAAGTGCACTTTCTTTTTCTTTTCGGGGGGAGGCATTAGAAAGCTACAAATAGAAAAATTAATGCTTCAATTTTTAGTTAGATATAAATATAATAATAGGAGATAAGAATATGTAAGAAGCATAAAGTATCGATATAAATATTTAATAATAAACTCTTCCTAAAGCATTATTTTGACGGCTTATTCTTCCCAATCGATAGAGTTAAGTATTAATTTATTACCTTTCAAGAAATAAAATTCAACACCAATTCCCCAAACTTTTTTTGAGCATGTAAGCAAAGATTGCTTGGTTAATCACTTGAATTAAGTAGGGAAAAATTATCCAAAAAGTCTTAAAATTTCTTTGCACTTTTGTCAATTCAGTCACACACCTTTCAAATTTTGTCGATTAAATCGTAAATATTTTCAAGTTTTATCAATCGAATCCGCCTGGCCAATTTTGGCCGGAGATCCCTTATATGGACATCGGCCTTTCCACATGGCACCGCCAACACTAACGTGGATAATTTTTAATAACAATTAAACATGTAAGCAGGAATGCTCGGTTAATTTAGTACTTTGCAAAAACTACCGACACTCCACGCCATTCAATTTTCTTTATATATAAGTATGATATGGTTAATGTTATGACTGGACTTATAGGGTAGTAATCATAATCTTAGGATATAATATAATCACATGAATATACAAAGTCAACCCGTCGGTCCATTTGCAAAGTAGGGGCTCGACATAATTGAGATTTGACCTCACGAAATGACAAGGAAAAAAATAAAGGGAGGGGGGGGGGTGAGGATAGAAAAGAAAAGGGTGTGGAGAGAATATTGTATCGTCCCTAGACACCGAATTAATCATATCGAAAGCTCAACATCACCTCGAGATCGTATCGTGACCATTGACAATACAGCCGCGACCCATCATCTCCAATGGCATCAAATCGTCGTCCTCTTCGCGAGGCGGCTAGTGGGTCTCGATCGTCGATCAATTCGCATAATGATGTTCGAAAAGGAAAGATGTGGAATCCCAAATTCTCTTTGAAAATGTATGGCGAAATTGGAAGGCTCTTCAGGAGCTGTACATCTTGCGTTTCCATACAGAAATTACACGGTAGTTTGCTCTTTTGCTTTCACCCTTTTGAGCATATTCACCGGAGAGCATGCAAGGAAAAGATAGACGGAAGTCTAAAACTTAAGCTATTTGAAAGAAGAGCTGCGCTGGAAAAGGAGCAGATAATCTACACTTTGAGACTATAGTTCTCGACTCCCTCCGGTTCCTGCACCGGCTCGACGCATTTTGGCCCGACCGACGGGTCCCCTTCCGCATCGAAGCTGGCGTGGACCCCGTAGAAGACATAGATGAGCCCCACGGCGGCCGAGAAGACCCCGAACCGCACGTAGGACGGGCCATCGAGCGACCCGAGCAGGAAGATGCTCAGGAAGATGGAAACGCAGGGGATCCACGGCATGAGGGGCAAGCCCCAGAACTCAGGCTGGCGGGCCTGCGGGACGGTGAAATGGAACAGCTGCACGACCACGAGGGCGACAAGCGCGCACGAAGCAAGCATGAAGTACTTGGGCTTGCCGGGAGGCGCTATGTGCCATATGAGGGCAAAGAGGAGGGAGGTGAGGGAGAACGCGGATAGGAACGATAAGGTGGGGCGCGGGTCGGTGGTCCCAACCACCACGTAGCGGCGGTAGACGACTGCGTTGGCCACCATGTAGAAGACGAAGAGGGTGCCAATGGAGACGAGGTTGAGGAGGACGTCTAGGTCCGTGAAAAGAGCAATGGCCGCCGTTAAGATTCCTGAAAAGCATGGCACATTCGTCAGAGAGTGAGGAAAAGAATCGCAATACGTTGCCAAAAAAAAAACATTTCGAAAGATCACATGTCGTCTTGGAATAGGATCGATGCTCGAAATTTTCATATCTTAGTGACCTACGAGTTGATGTGCGCCCGTTATGTTGCTAAACTAAAATCTCTAACGATTGCAAAGAACCAATCTCGGAATCACATGTAACCAACGTTCGATGGATCCATTCGACAATGAATTTTGGACTAACATGTATAGAAAACATCTATCTAATGAGTGAAACACAAGATAAATTTGAGGTTTAAGACGGACTAGGCAAACTTGCTTCGCAATTTCCACTTCCAGAAATACTTATCTACACGGCTGATTTCGAAAGCGATAAGAATTCAACATTAAAAAGAGTGGGTGGCGAGTTGACTCTCTCTCTCTCTGTCTAAATCCAATGACGTCCACTTCACTTGCATTGTCACTGATCGATGGATGGAGGGAACTTTCCATGACGATCCCTTGGGCAAGGACATGTCAGCGTCACACACAACGTTTGAGCGCATGCGTCAGATCCTGTGGGAAGCACACAGGGCCCTGGTTGGGGACCATTTTAGAGACCCCCACTTGCGTGTCCTAGGCGTTGAAATTGGCCATTTCCCATATGGATCTTGTGGATTTCGGGTAATCAAAGTGACGGGCACTCTTTAAACATCTAAATAAACAAAGATCGTCGTCATTTTCAGTGCACCGATTCTATCGTATTATGTGTAATCGGTATATTGAGAATGAGAATCTTTTTTTGATTACGTACGATTAACCAGTTTCCAAGAACCTTAGCAAAATCCTCTAATAGAGAGAGAGAGAGAGAGAGAGAGAGAGAGAGAGAGATAGGGACTAAGGATTGACAAGTACTGCCCACTTAACCCATGCATATCCGAATCCTAATCATCCAATACCATTTAGAGCAAAGACCCACCCAAAATCCAATCTGTGCCTTCTCTAAACTCCATCATTGTTCCATCACCTCCGCTTCTTTCATTGGCCCAAAGAATGGAAACCCCTTTAGCGGAAGTGAAGTGGTGGAACTAAGGGCGAAAGCTAGATTAGGCTCGAGCCACCACGGTCAAGTGCTAGGATTTAGGGTCATGAGTGATTTCATTCCCACTCCTCTTTTTGGGGGTGGCGGGCGATGGCAATTAAGATCCACGCATCTAATGAACGTGAATCATGCGATGATAGGTCGTTTTCATCCTAAGAACTAACCTCGAACACACATGTGAAACTAGACCCGTGAAGACCGGCATGATTTCTAGCCGACCCATCATCTCATAGGAGCAAGCACGCTCGAAGCTTATCCGAGAACAGCGTCGCATCGCCACAGAATGCAGCACCTCAAAGTTTTCATTTTTTTTTTCTGGTGGAGTAGAAATCCTAATCCAACCCCACTTACAACAGAAACGGGCTCGAGGGGGTCCCTCCCAACGAGACAGACAGCAAGCAGCCACGAACCAAGAACAAAGAACAAGAACCAGAACAAACGCGAAACTCAAAGCCCACCACCACCCAAAAGAGAAAAAAGATAGAGGAACATGATAAAGAACTCTCATCATCGAAAAGCACTCAAAATTCACGCAGCGCGCAGACACGACATCCACGACATGGAGCCCAGCAAAGGGCTCATTCACGACAACTTCGTCGTTCGATTACCGGTTATAAAAATGGGATTAAACGATTAATTATTGATTAGAGTATAAGGAAAGCAAAAGGAAGGGAGGGGGATGGGGCGAATGGAACGGAACGTTACCCAGAAAAGCGGAAGCGTTGACGGGCGTGGATGTCCTGGGGTGGACCCGGGCGAACCAGGCTGGGGCCACGCCAGACCGACCGATCACGCACATGTACCGCGCCTGCCCCAGCATCGCCACGATCAGGGACGTCAGGATCCCGAAGCTGGCCCCGGCCCCGATCACGTTCGACACCCACTCCCACCCTCCCTTCCCTTGGAATGCCCCTGCGAACGGCGCCTCTTCGTTGATCTGCCCGCCACCCGAAACACGCACAGCACCGTCAGTCGTCGGCCGCAGCCAAAAAACATCAGAGAGAAAGCGATTGTGCTAGTGCCTAACTCGGATTTATCAGATAAGTTAGAACATTGATGCAGACGGGGGCCTACTAGATAAACTTGTCATGGGTGCGTCCTAGATTTGCTCTGTGGATTTTACTTAGGTCCCACAGAATCTAACTGTCCAAAATTAATTTTAGCATTTCGCGAGGCACACCAAATGAAATGAATCAGACAAATTGGTGGCCAATTTCCGATTCTTTACCATGTCGTAAGGCAGCAACATGGACATGGAAACGGCCATCAAGCAGTAGAGCACGGTGACGAGGACGACGGAGCCCGACACCCCGATGGGGATGTCCTTAACGGGGTCCTTCACCTCCTCGGCCATGGTCGAGACGGCGTCGTACCCAATGTAGCTCAAGTAGACCGCCGCCGCCCCATTGAACACGCCCGCGGCGCCGTACGGGAGGAACCCGCCCGGGCTCCTCGGGTCGCCCGGCTCGGTCAAGTTCCTCCGCTCGCCCTTCGAGAACCCGATCAGGATCACGAATGCTAGGAACAGGATGTGAAGCGCCGTCAACGTCATGTTAACCTTCGAACTCTCACGTGTGCTGAAAAGAGGCAAAAGAGAAAAAAAAAAAAAAAGGAAGACAAGACATTATCGTCAGTGAACATATATGGAAACATGTGTGCCCACTGATTTTGTTCTCTTTCGGGTCATTAGCTCAATCTGTACCTGTAACAGATAATGAGGGTTATGATCAAGACGACGGCGACGGCGACGAGGTCGATCTCGTTGAAGCCCTTCGGGAGCCCGGGGACGGTGAGCCGCCACTTGGTGTACGAGATGCCGATGGCGGTGCCGGAGTAGGCGGTGAAGCTCCTCGCGACGGCGGCGTTCGACAGCACGTACTCCGCTATGAGATTTGCACCGGTCAAGAACGCCGCGAACTCGCCTGGAGCAGGGAAAGAAAGAGCAAGAACATCGTTTTCCTGAGTCAAACGTACGAATTCACGCACAGTGCGTTACGTCTGCTTCGTAAATTGATTTGCAAGAAAAAAAAGGATATTTGATTTATTTAAAGCATAAACGGTTGTTTCCGTAAGAGTGGAGGGCAAGCAATGCACGTAAAATCAGCGGAAAATGCACCAAAAATTCAGGGGAAAAGGACAGGAATGCACCGAAGAGAAGAAAACAGAGCAAAAAGGTCAAATTATTGTTGTCATTTGACTTTGCCATGTGTCTAAGGTGAAGATGAAAAGGAGTGCCGAGGGCACCCGTCCGTACCGAAGGTGACGCGGAGGTAGCTGAACGCGCCGCCGGCGACAGGCATGTCGACGGCGAACTCGGTGTAGCAGAAGGCGGAGAGGAGGGCGCAGAGGCCGGCAATGGCGTAGGACAGGACGACGGCCGGGCCGGCGCATTGGCGGCTGGCCCTGCCCGTGGTGACGAAGACGCCGGCGCCCACCATGCCGCCGATGCCGAGCCCGACGAGGTCGAACCAGCGGAGGGTCCTGGCCATGCTCGACCCGGACCGGGACCGGACCCGGCTCATCTCCTCCCGGGACGTGGACACCGACCCGACCCGGCGGGCCAGGCGAGCCGGCGTCTGGGCCAGCGCCCGCATGTAGGCTCGGCGGCTCGAGAAGGAGGAGCTGTCGCCGCGGCTCTCCATTTCCTCTCTCTCTCTCTCTCTCTCTCTCTCTGCAACTCCCTCCTCTGTCTCTCTACCGATAGCGCAGGTGGAGGAGGAGGAAGACGCGATTTTATAAAGGAAGAAAACAAATGTAGAATTAATTGCACATCATAGATAGAAAAAGGAAAAATATGAAAATGCAAAGCGATGAGATGTTTTTGAGGACAGAGGGGGCACAGAATCCGAGATCTCGCATTTAACAGGTATCGGGATAAACATAGTTAAAAACCTCAAATTAATATATATAATAAAAAATTTCAAATCGTTATGTCCGTAACAAATTTATTCTCAATTTATTTTCATTAAATTTTATTATTAAATTCTTTTATTAAATGATATGTAGCAATTAACGGATGTACCGATTTTATATCTTACCCTCAGTTTATCACAGGTATACCGATTTGTGATTTTTTTTATATTAATCCAATTTAACGGAAATTAACGAAGATTAAATTTGTTACAAATGTACAAGTTTGAAGTTTTTATGGTCAAAAAATTAGTTTTTGATAAAATTATCATAATGGTACCTGTTTCAGGTTTTCGGTACGAGATAAATTTGTCACCGATATATTAGTTTGAAATTTTTCGTGATATTAATCCTAATTAATATCTTTTTTGTAAAGTAAAATATTATTTACATTATAAAATTTACGGCACGAAAAACTATAGTGTCGTGCTATATTGTGCAGTGTAAATCTTTTTTTAAACCAGCTAAATAAAAAGAGAATCGGTCTTTTTTTTTTTGTTTTTTTATCGAAGAAAAAGGTGGGGGAGGGGCGACCCGTGTTGGCAACTACGTCCGGTGCTCGCAAGAAAACTGAGTCACCTATTTCCATATGAGAGATTGTTTGAAATTCGATTTTTTATTTGTTTATGTTTACCGTCGATTTCTTTTTCTAATTTAAAGATTTCGAAGTTAGATGATTGCGTTGTGCATTTCCCCCTGAAGCCACTTTTACGTACGCTTCTGAAAACTTATCACGTGTGATTTAAATTAATTGACGAAATGCTTAAATAGCTTTTCAAGTCGTTCCAAAGAGATGAAGAAAAATAATTCACTTCTTTAAGTTCGGTGGGTGAACAAAGACTTCCACCGAAGCTTTCTCTGGCATTCGATAAGTATGGGTTAAGCGTTAAAATCCAATCAGAGTATTCGTTGGGTGGTTCAAAACTTGGTTCGTGAGTCAAAGGTTGCTGATTCGATTGCTCAGTTTACCTTCGGTCTCTAAAAAATTAGGTTTTTCTATAGATCTAATCGTAGAGTCATGGCCATGGGTTCGCTCAATTGATGTTTCATTGGTTCCTTAAATTGAATGTTTCGATAGTGAGCGAGGTAGGTCTTAATCCCGTACCAACTTTTTTCTTCTTGAATGAGAATTTACGCTATCTAACAGCTTGCTTTGATGCTAAAGGTTTTTTTTTTATTTTGTTTTGTTTTGTTCATTCATTTATTTTTATTTGTTTCAGAAGCTAGAGATAACTACGAGGAAAGGGGAGGGCTCTTCGAGTAGGTTTTGTGGTGTTAAGAAGTCAAAGTGTAATGGGGGGGGGGGGGACTGCTTTCCTGAATGGACCCCTTGCCCATAAACTGTTCGTGATTCTCCTCCAATCTACTACTGTTGCATTGGCTAATTTGGTTCTTTTCATGACGAAGCTCGCCTGTTCTATTGTCTAATCGTGTTGGACATAGCACATGTATCCATTACAATAAGCGTATAACACTAGTGACAGTTGGGACCATGATAAGCTCTCTTAAAATTTAGTGCAATCTCAATTTGTCGATATGTCCGTGACGATCGGTGACGATGGAAAGCTCGAATACAGTGGCAAAGTCTTAGGGAGGAAATCGACTGGTTCAAACTCTATTTCTTTTATGTGTCGTCCAAGAGTTCTAGACTGCTTTGATGAGATGGATCCATGAGAACTATCGTAGCCCTAGTCAATATTCTTTACGCACGGAATGATCAAGGAAGAGACCCGCTCTTTAAGGTTGATTTTTTTTATTTATTTCGTGAGAAAAATAAGTGTTGACATATTTACAGCAGTTTTGATATCGGTGACGATTTAAAAAGACAATTCTTGTCTATTAATAAAAGTGGATATTAAAAATCTGAGAAACTACATTGGCTTTGGACATCCACTATCACCAATGGCCGTTGACCTTGATCACCACCTATTTAGGGTCACCTCTATTGGCAACGGGATGATGATTGCACCACTTTCATTACTAACTTTAGTATAAGGGCCTAATTGACGCAACTTAGTCGAAAATTATTAATCTAATTAACCAAAGTTGGGGAAAAAGTTGTGGCTTTAAAAATTTGAAATATTTAGCGTCGCGCGACAAAACTCAATTATCCAAAGCGAAAGCAAAAGGTAAATATTACGAGAATCTTATCCACAAACAAGTATGAGAATTTTTTGTTTCATTAGACATAATAATGATCCCATTGTTTTAGCTAATTTTTCGCATTCTCTTTCCCTCTAAACGAATCTTTTTAGCTTCTATGCTCTGCACAAAAAGAACTAGTAATTTCTGGCTTGGGAATTAGCGGTCTCATATTCATTTCTCACGAACCGTGTGCAAACTATTTCAAGCCTGGATTATCTGTACAGGCCAAAGGAATAAACTTTACCAATTCATGAGCTTGCGGGGAATTTCATGGGCGCTCGAATAACCGAGTCTTGGGCTCGTGCCCCTGAATTATAAAAAAACCCCCCAAAAAAATAAGGGCAAATAACACAAAAAATTTCAAACTATGTCAGCTCTAACACAAAAACCCGTAACTTTTTTTTTAATTGTGTTACCACGAACCATAAACTTGCCTATCGTAATACAAATGCCCCCAACTTTTTTTGTATCGCGAAAAAAACCTACCCTTTATTTCAGTTCCATCTCAAGTATATTTTTCACACCGGTATAAATTCGGGGTTTTATGTCACGATGAGCAAGTTTAGAGTTTTTAGTGACAGGAAGCAAAAGCTCGGGGTATTTGCATTACAATGGGTATAATTTACGACTTTGTATGATATTAACCTAAATAAAAAAAGAAAGAACTAATAAAGGCAAAGTTCACTGCCCGGGGGGTGAGAATGTTCGAATCTAATCTAGGACTTGAAGTGGGATCACGTCGAACTTTCCAACTTTCGGCGGCCTTAGCAAGTTTAATCTAATAATGGTGCTAATGGGGCCGTGAGATATGCATCTCGAATGTCGAATGTTAAGTTTATCCTAATGAATGATATCCTAATGACATGTGAATCTCGAATCTACGTTTGACATATTAACGATAATGAGTAGACCACGATGACCTCTTAATTATCTCGATAATCTCTTAATTACGGACACCCATTTTCCAAAATGAGTTTTTTTTCTTCCGACGGAAAATGATTTCGGGCTAATCGGAGCTTAATCACTCCTCGCTCGATCACCTTCGATACAGCCCGCCGTCAATGTATTGGAATTGGAAATACGAAAAATGAATAATTTGAAAAGCGCTTTTCTAAAAAATAACTCGTCTGTGAAAAATGTTTTTATTATCTAAAATGATATATATCTAAGCATTTTCGTAGATAATAAAAATATTTTTCATTCGTTTATTTTTATAAGGAATACGAGCGATCGATTTAAAAAATATATATATACTTTGAGATTATTTATTTTCACGAAATAAACGCATAAAAAATTATTTGCGAAAAATACCAACTATTCCAAGTTGGCTCGGGGATGACTTTTTCACTTCGGGGTGGGGGCTTACACGTGCGCCGCGGCGACGACACGTGGGAGAGGGGTGGGCTGTTGTTTTTCGGGTCTTCGGGGCAAAAGGAAAGCGAAACGACGGTGGAAAGCACGGGGGGCTGAAGGAAGGGGAGAAAGGGCGGGGTATTGGAGGACACGTGGCGGGGGGCAAAAACGGAGGGCCGTTTTTGGGGTGGGGGAAAAAAGGCGAAGCGGATAAACTTGTCGGAGGAAAAAATTCGGGGCGGGGCCTTTTTAATCCGACCGTGAGGAGGAAAGGAAAACGACGTGTCGCGCCGCCCGCCACTGCGCGAAAAAGTCCCTTTCAAGTCAGTGCCCAAAAACTGAAGAGCCCCACTGACCAATGGAAGAAAAAGTCGTGCCTGATGCTTCCTTTCAATAGTGCCTTTTTTTTTTTTAATTTCTTTTTTATTGTTAAATCGATATCGCAAAACCTCAATTTGATATATCCGTAATAAATTTACAACAATTAATACCTCAAATGGATATATTTATGATAAGTTTTTCTCGAATTAATGTTTTGATCACCAAAAACTCCAAACCGGTACATTCGTGACAAATTTACCCTGCGTCCATTAAATTAAATTAATATCATAAAAAATTACAAATCGATACACCCGTGACAAATGAAGAGTAAAATGCCAAATTAGTACATCAATTAACTATCACGTTTTATCCAATTAAATGATAAATTTTAACAGGGATTTTTTGTGGTCAAAAAATAAATTTGGGTAAATTTATCATGGATGTATCAGTTTCATATTTTTCGTGGTATAAACCCTTTTTCTTTTTTCCCATTTCTAATTTACATAAAACATTTTTATTATACAATCATTCGTTTAGGTGCACATAAAGGATCCGAAAATTATTTATCCATAATGAAATTGAATACTCGTGTTATAATTTAGGGTGTGTTTGTTTGAGTGAAGAGATTTTCCGTGAATTAATTTTCGGGACCTTCACATGCTTGATTTGCTGAAAATGATCAGTTTAGCAGAAAAGCCATTTACGGTGAAAGAAAATATACATGCGTAAATTTAGGAAAATGGATTCCCCAACTCGAGAAGCAGAAAATATTTCTCGAAGAACGATTTCTCGAAAAATATATTTCTTTATCACGAAGTTTTCATCAAGATAAACACACCCGTCTTGTTCATCCATACCACGATATAAAGCAAAAGAACTTCCTCTTAGTAAGGAATCACTAATTACCCTTTTTCCCGAAAATATTCCTCCTATTAGCTCCTTTATAAACATCTTATCCGGGCATCAATGATTCCGCTTTAACTCGTGTATTTCAATTTGAAAATTCGAATCTTTTCTATCTTGTAAATAGTCTTACCAGAAAAATTTCTAATCTTGGAATGCTTTCGTCTTTCTAACATACATGTGTATAATCTTCATACCGATTTAACGATTTTTTTTCCCGTTCATAAACAAATTCATATGTTTTTTTTGGATAAATGCACTAAAACTTCTAAAATTAAGTACAAAAAATACAATTGAGTCATAAAACTTTTAAAAAGTGCAATCAAGTCCTAAAACTTGTCACGAAAGTACGATCGAGTTCTAAAACTTTCAAAAAAAACAATCAAATGAAAGATCTGATCGGACCAATTTGACAAGTTTTAAGACTTAATTGCATTTTTTGAAAGTTTTATGGCTCGATTGCATATGCGCGATAAGTTTTAGAATTTCATTATACTTTTTGAAAGTTTTACAATTCGATTGTACTTTCATATTAAATTTTAGAATTTTTAATGCACTTATTTTTTTTTTCTTTTTAACTAAGATCGTTTTACAAAATCTTTTTTAAATGCCAAATTTTTCTGTGCACACCCCGATGCTAGTCCATAACCAATCAACATCCCAATGAATCCTTCAAATCTTTTCGCCGTTCTGACCGACTGAGACCGAGGGGCTACGTGTGGGTTCCGTCGAATCCTGAGTATAAAAATAATCGCATTGATGTCTCTAATGTTTTTATTTATTTATTTGTTTTTTTTGGGCCTTTTCAATTTCACTTTTATTGGTTTTATTACTGCCCACGTACCAAGAACTCAAAACCCATCTCCCACCACACGTTATTAAAGTCGGAGTCAAGTGAAAAAAAAAACAAAAAAAAAAGATAAAGTCAAATTTGTCAGGAAAAAGAATCATCAAAAACCTGGAATTATGTAACCTATGACACATTTATCCTGAACTTTTTTATGACACAAAAAACACAAAATTATGCTATTTGCGACACATTTACCCCAATGTACTTTAGTCCATTGGCATTTTCGTCTTTTTTATTTTTTTTCCTTTTTGGCGAGGGCTGCCATCGTCGGCGTCGGGCGAGGGCTGCCATCGTCGGCGTCAAGCAAGGGTCGCCTCGCCTGGGCGAGCGTGGGCGGCCCTCGCCGGCGTTGGGCGAGGGTCGCTCTCATCGGAGTCGGGCGAGGGCCACCCTCGCTCGCCCAGGTGAGGCGGCCCTCGCCCGACTCAAGCGAGGGCGACCCTCACCGGCGTCGAGTGAGGGCGGCCCTCGCCCGACGTCGGCGAGGGCGAGGGCCGCCCTTGCCTGAGTCGGGCAAGGGTCGCCTCGCCTAGGTGAGCGAGGGCGGCCCTCGTTCGACTCAGGCGAGGGCGCCCGACGCTAGCTAGGGTCGCCCTCGCCTGAGTCGGGCGAGGGCCGCCCTCGCTCACCCAAGCGAGGCAACCTTCGCCGGATAGAAAAAAAAAAGAAAAAGCAAAAAAGACAAAAATACCTATGGACTATAGTACATTGGGGTAAATATATCACAAATAGTATAATTTGAGATTTTTGGTATCATAAAAAAAAGCTCAGGATAAATGTGTCATAGGTGATATAGTTTGAAATTTTTGGTGATTTTTTCTCAATTCGTCGGAGACCATACTCTTTTTTACCCCATTTTTTTAATGCTCCCATCTCCTTTTTTGTTGTTATCCACGTACATAAGCACATCCTTTTCAACATTTCTTCGCATAAACGAAAATACAAATTGTTAAAATATCTCCCCTTACTTGTTTACGTATTTATATATTATTTATATACATACAAGCTCTCTTAACCTATTAACTTAAATTTTTGAGTTGAATTTTCTCGTGACGCTTGTACTTATTGTTCTTTTACTCGATTTTAGTGTGTTCCAGTGATTACCTAATGAAAAATGACCATTTATAATATATTAAGCACGTAAACATCGGCAAAGAAGAAAAAGAAATGTTCCATTGCTTTTTGTGAAAAATCACCTAATGAGCATGATTTTGCATTCGACAATCTCGATTAAGGGTATGTTTAGAGTTTCTCTTAGCTTTGATAAGCTCGATCGATCGGCCTACTGTATACACCTCCAATTTGCAGCCTCGTTCCACGATACGACCGACCTAAATCCGACCCACCACGATCCCTTCAATGCGACGAAAACCACTCATTCCAGGCTTAAAAAAAAGCCGAGCGCCCGCATGTGGCGGCACAGGCGCACCGGACTACCTTTCGGTATCACACCCTTTTCCCGTGCGCGTGCTCGTGCGAGCGTGTTCGGAAAAAAAAAAAAAAAAAAAAAGAAGAAGGGAGGCCGGCGCTAGTGTATGCAGCAGTAGCATCTAATTCTCCAAGTCACATGGTCTCCATTCAGTTTCGGCGGCCTAGATTCAAGAGCACAAATATTCAAAAGACCTTTTCGCAAACTTTATACTAAAATCTGTACTTTCTGAGCTCTAGCATGTTAAAAAATAAAGAGGAGGGCGTCAAGGCACTTCAGACACGGTCGGGACAGGACAAGAGGAGTCCCATATTCGGCACCGGGGGAAGACTAAAACAGTGGGTTTTCCTCCTTCAGACAGGCTGTTTGTTCCCCGATCAAAGCTGAACGACAGGACGAACTGTGTTTTATAAAATTGAAAAAAGTGGGATTTTTCGTGATCGATTTTTGTTGATGTGATGTGGATGTGGAAGGTCGGGATCTTTATGAGGTGCTGATTTTGTTTGTTCCCCGATCAAAGCTGAGGCAGCCGATTTTCCCGCCGTAAATGAGGTGCGATTGGGTTTCGCTTCACTCGAGGTTCGTTGGTGTACGGGTCCAATTTCGAAGGAGACCGGAGGAGACGCGTGACGGTTTCACTCTCGCGGGTGTCGGATCTGTATTCATTCAACCTCGTTGCTCTGAATGGCAATGGTGTTGGGGACCACCACCGAAAGGCAAAGCCGTGGTAATAGATGGTGATCTATGTGTGCACTTGTTACTGAAGACGGATTCGGTGTCGTCGGTTTTTGGTTCACAGGTTTGCTCTTTGAGCAGGTGAACTTTAACCTTGTTTGGACGATTCATCTTACTATTTGGACATTGTTTTGCTCTAAAAATAATGTGGGATTTGTCTTGGTTTGTAGCCGGACTATGCAAATAATGCAATATTACTTTGACAAAAAAAAAGGTGTAATTGTGGCATACATGAATTGAGGGTAGAGACATTAGCATCACAGATATGGGGTTCGACTTTTGTGCTCTACAAGAGGTATAACAAAAATCAAAGAATGAGTAGAATTAGAGATAAGAGAGACCCAAAAAAATTATCCTGCTAAGTAACTTTTTAAGAACCAGAAAATCTCTTCCTTGGTTGGTCACGCGTTTCCTTTTATCTCTCGTATATCGATTGAATTTTTTTGGGATTTGGTTAACAAAAGTCGCTGAAGTACTTGCTAAACAGCTAACTGATTTTGTTTTTTCATTTCCGAATCTCTAATTTTTGTTCGAGTATTTAAAAACACCACTTTAATTCCTACTTCTCTTACCAATAGGCATGCGACCCTGCTCGTAAAAGAATTAGGGGATAGGAACGTTAGTATCATAAATGTGGGGTTTGACTTCCGTGTTCTGTAAGAAGCAGAGCAAAAGTCGGAGAGTAGGAAGAGCCGGAGAAAGGACAGATAAAAAATGAATTCCCACTTCCTTTATTAAACATGTTTAACAAGTGTCATCATAACATTGGTCAACCTTCAACTTTGTAGTTCCCCGGGCTTCAAAGCCCAACCCAAGAACCAATGAAATATCTCCATTGTATTTGAAGCCCAACACATTCGCTCTCGGGAGGCCAGGATAAATGCATTGGAATTTCTAAACTAGTAACCAAAGTGCAATTAAGTTCTAAAACTATCAAAATATGCAATTAAGTCCTAAAACTTGTTACGAAGTACAATTGAGTTATAAAACTTATCAAATTGATCCAAACAAGTCCTCCCATTAATCGCGCTCTTTAAAAATTTTATGACCCGATTGCACTTTTTGAAAGATTTATGACTTAACTGCACTGTCGTGACAAGTTTTAGGACTCGATTGCACTTTATGATGATTTTAAGATTTAATTGCATTTTTGTGTCAAGTTTTAAGATTTCGGGTGCACTTATCCCTTAAACATTCGTCTTCGTTTACTACAATTTTGGGCCCTAGGCTTTGAAGCCCAACCCAAGAACCAATGAAATGTGCACTGTATTTGGGCCGCATTACTTTGCTTTATGCAAAGAGCCCTCTTAAGCACCATGGTTTATCACGATAATCCAATCTCCATTGTCTAATTTATAGTTTTTTGTTGCAATTTAGGTCAAATACAGGCAATTAAATTTTTTTGTGAAGACATTTTGCTCGTACCTTTGGCGTCACAATTTGAAGCGTCGTCTGCAATTACATGCATACGAGAAATCAACATATAGAAATCAAAGTATTGGAAGAGCTCAAGAATCCAAATTCTTCACAACACAAGTACAGTTCATTACACGCTCAAGATTTTATAATTATTAAGAAAACTAAGAAGAAAAAACATAAATAAAAAGTTCATCGAATTAAATATGTAAAACTATTTATTTGTAGGTAAATGTGCGAATGAATGAACCAATTTTTGACTATGTAAAAACACAAAAAAAAAAAATATCCCTGGTGAAAGAAACATAAGATTGATATTCAAGCTCGAAAAAGCATCAAAGCTTTCAACTCTCCACGGTAAAAATTAGGTCATTCATAATGCTCATCGAGATTATACGAGTATGTGTCTTCATCCTTGTTCCACATGGAACGACGAAATTGACAATAATGGACTTTCAACTCTCTATAGTACATCTTTAAATGGATTAATCAACTATGGACTTCTCCCATTCTCCCCAAACTTAAGCAAAATAGATAAATAAATCAGATTGTTACTCGTAAGACCCGATTGCCTAATGTCGGTTCAAATGATTCCAAAGTTCAAATACGACACTATATAGGAAGGCGGTGATCGATGTCGCCTCCCATACCTTTCTAACCGACCAATCAAGGTAATGACATTCGTGCGTCGGCGGCTTTAGTGCCTCTTGCTTTGCTTATCCACATCAAATCCTAACGATTTAACCCAAATAGAAGAAGTCAAATTTCAACACGTTCGAAACGAAACTGGCTGGCCACGACCACGAAGGCCCCGACCCACCTTGACCTCTTTTTCCAGTCCCGCGCGCAGTCGTCGCTGGGGGGCCAATAAAACATAAACGTGCTGAATGATGACGTGGCACGTCCGTCTTATCCACACGACGTCGTTGCTGGACTTTGCTTTCAGCCAAAAATAAAATAAAAATAAGAATTAGAAAAGTCCGAGTGGACACAACACGTGTGCGCACCAGTGGGCCGCGTGGAGCGGAGTAGTACCGCCCAAATCTTTCCATTCGTGACTCTCGCTTTTTCTAGAAGTAAATTTTTTAAAAATAAAAAATAAAAAAATGCCTTCTCGATGATAAAATAGAATAAACATAAAATGGGTCGATATGCACGAACCGGTTCGTCGCCTTCTTCGTTCATATATCATACTTTAATCATTGCACTTTTGACCGGGGGGATAATTATCTAAAAGGTTTTAAGCTCGCTACACGGTAATCGATCTAATCATGAACTTTTTACTTATATCAATTTAGCCATAAATATTTCAACGATTGATCAATTTAATTCTAAACATTTTGAAAATTTACCGATTTAGCTCTTAGAGTATTATTTGGATATTTAGCATGAAAAATTATACCGATCAAATTGGCAAATTATCAAAAGGTTTAAGATTAATTTATATGATTTTTAGGACTAAATTTAGAAATCATCAAAATTTTTCGGAGTAAATTGATACAATTAAAGTTTTGATCACTGAATTGGTCTTTGAAATTAGCTATTAGCATTGTGTTTTTCAGTAATTATTATCTTTGCATTTTTCTAGTTAGTGATGATTAGCGTGACCATGCCGTCAATCTTCTGTGTTTGGGAAGAGGGAAGGTGGGCTGTCATTTCCAGAAAAGAAAAAGGGCAAAATAATAAAGGTAAAAAAATTAAAAAGAGGGAAAAGGGCGGCTGGATAAATAAATAGTAGGCATTCCGTGGGCGGTTGCCGACATTGCAAGTCATATTTCACAACCAGAAAATAATATTTAGTCAATGTCATGGCTAAATAAAAAAAATTTAAAAAAAAAGAAATATTGGAATCAATTATCCAATGAACAGTACCACTCTGCCGTCTCGCGAAGACCGAACGCGATAATCTATGGCCATGACATGAGGCACCTGAAAATTGCATAATAATGACCCAAATTTGTTAATTAGGATCGCGAATCGAGACACTTGTTACGATCCACACGGAACGATTAATGTATCGACAGTTGCAACATTATTCGCACGTGTTACGGTATTCATAATTGTTTTGTTTTGTTGGTATTAGTACATTGAAAGTCTTAAAATTTATTATGAAAATGCAATTGAGTATTGAAATTTTCAAAAATGACAATTAAGTCACAAAACTTATCATGAAGTGCAATTGAATTTTAAAGTTTTTTAAAAAATGCAATTAAGTTCCAAAATTTATCAAATTGATCAAATCAAGTCATTCCGTTGATTGCACTTTTTTAAAAGTCATAAGACTTGATTGCACTTTCGTGAAAAATTCGAGGATTTGATTACATTTTTGAAAAGTTTTATGACTCGAATTCACTATTTAGTAAGTTTTAAGATTTAATTACGCTTTTTAAAAATTTTAGGACTCAATGCACTATTGCACTTATCCCTATTTTGTTAGGGACAATGTTAATACTAAGCCCGGTTGGGCATAGTGTCCATGTTGTCGTGCCCTTTGTCCACGAAGATTGAGGGGATGGCGGTGGTTGTGTCCTTGCAATCACATCAAGCGACGGCTTGGCCTTGTGTCGACCTAAAATCTAAAATCGACCCACGCTGATGGTCTCAGACCTAGGCACGCGACCTCAGATCCGATGTCGCAAGCCAAAACCTAAGTTCGGGAAGGGAGGAGGGGGGGTGGTTGCAACGATGAAGCTCGGCGGCTCAGGCGACATCGCGACCCTAGACGTGGCGGGGCTGCATCAGCAGGCGGGCGGGAGGCGATGTCCGGTGGGGCTCGACGTCGGTCAAGAAGAAGAAGAAGAAGACGACGAAGAAGATGATGATGATGTCGCGAGTCCCTTTGTTCGTGATTTTGATTGCTGTTCGTGGGATCGGGCCTATCTCCGTTGACGAGAGAGAGAGAGAGAGAGTCGTGAGCGCGTGTCTTGTTCGGTGGGGGAGGACGAAAAGAGAAAGAACGAAAGTGCCAAAAAAGGTAAAAAAAAACAAAGAAGGAACCGAGGGTATTTTTGTCATTCGACCGTTCAGGAGGTAGTGCGGAGTCAAATCGAGAAAAAGGCGAAGGTGTTGGTGCCGTCCACTCGTCAATTAGGGATCGGAGCTTATTATTAACCCTTCCTAGTGCGACTTGGTGTCGGCCCCTCTCCTCCGAAGACATGACCACCCGCCATCGGCCTCGTGTTCTCCGAGGATGTGGAAACCGCATCATGCTCGGTCCCCCCGTGACGCGTAGTAACCTGTTCGCCGTCAGTTCCCCACACATCGAGATAGCCACATGGCTCGGTCCTGCTCGTTATGCCCCCGACGTCCAACGTCGAGGGGCCCTTTGAGACATTGGTAAGCGAACGTCGGCTCTGAAAAAAAAATTCAAAGAGCGCGGTTTTACTTGAGCACTTCTTATAGGGGCTTTGCATTAGTAGGAACTAATCAGGTCGTTATAGATCGGTATCCAAGCGCGATCCATTCAACTAGATGTGTGAAACATGGATGTACATCAAAAGGACGCATTGTTGAAATAATGCGGGCTTATATTGATGTGGATGCCGATTTTTAGATGGAGGTGTTTGTAACGTCCTGCAATCCTACAGCGTGATACGAAATATTTTACTAAATAAAATGTAGGTTAACATGACTATCCTCAAACGATTATGTCCCGGTGTGGTGATCTCAAGTACTCCTTTTTGGGGCTCGCCCGACATGGAATGGGCTGGATCATTATGCAATAAGATTGTTTGATCATTCTCTCACATCAATTCTACTAGTTTTCGACATCACTTCGACGCAACACCAAGCCCTTCCATAAAGGTAAGAGTTTTGCGTTCAAATCTCCTCGACAAAATACAATGTGAAATTAGACGGTATCCTTCAAATTCACGTACTCTCTTTTCCTCATAATATACTTTGCGAACCGCAATAAAAACAGCATTTCGGCATCGAATGAGGAATGCTTGAATACCAATTAGCCGTGGGGGTAAACTGTAATGGATTCAAAAGTACAAATACGCGTGTTAATTGGTAAGTGTCTCTTGTTCTCGAAACAACGAGGCCTGGAAAGTGTCAAATACAATTCAAAAGTGTATAATACGTGCATTCGGTAATTAAGTGAAGGTTTTAAGAATAATACGTTAATGCATTGAGGCTCCTTACTCACGACATATTTTATTAAATGATTCGTTGAATTAAACTTAATTAAATACAAGCGGGTCCCAAAAAGAACTTAATCAGACTTTTTTTATAAAAATATATATGTTTCGAATAAAATCACTCACGACTCCTCCCTTTCCTTTGACTGCACGTCTCGCCCCCGTAAACAGCACAGTTGCCCAAATAAAGAAAAATAAAAGAAAAAAAAAGCGAAAGAATAAAAATCCAGCACCCAATAAAAGCAAAAACGTGCTGGACCGAAACTCTCTGGAGTGGGGCCCACGCCACAGGAAAAAAAAAACGGAAATCCCGAACCCGAAAAATAAAAAATTCAAAAATCGCCCCCCAACAACTCACGAAAGTCCAAAAAACCGCTAAACGACAAAATAAATGCCCCCGCCCCGCGTCGACAGCTCAGCACGCCGTTTTTCATTGTGTGAAACAGCCTTTTCTTAATCACCGGAATTTCCGAAATCTTTTTAAATCTTCCGAAAATCGGAAGCGAGTTTATAGATAAGAGCTTCCCGTATAAAACCCAAACCCCTCCAAATTCTCCCACCAAATCCCCAGAAAGGAAAGAAGGAGAAGGAGACGGAGAAGAAAAGGAGGCGACGACGAAGACGACGACGACCCCCTCCGTCCCCGAGGACCCGCTGATTCTTCTCATGTACTGCCCGACCGCGCTGGCGCAGGCGGCCCGGCCTCCTCCTCCTCCTCCGGCGGCGGCGGCGGCGGCGGAGTGGAGCCGCTACGAGGACAAGCTATTCGAGTACGCGCTGGTGGAGGTGGCGGAGGACTCGCCCGACCGGTGGCAGCTGATCGGGGACCGCCTGAACAGGCCCGCGTCGCAGGTGTTCGAGCACTACCAGAGGCTGGTGGCGGACATCGACGCGATCGAGTCCGGGCGGGTCGAGCCGCCGAGCTACCGCGACGGGCCCCTGGGGAGCGGCGGCCAGATTACGTTCGAGGCGAAGCCGCCCCCCCGGTTCAAGGACGCGGAGAAGAAGAAGGGCAACCCGTGGAGCGAGGAGGAGCACAGGTGATTGAGAGATGCCTTCGGTTGTTTTTTGTTGAATTATTCCTTTTTCCTGTTATTTGTTGTAGCGTTCTTGTTTCTGGGGGCTCTGAATTGCTTTTCTGATTTGGGAGATTAGCTGTTGGATTCGTGCAATTCTTGAAAATTCGATCTTTTCTGGTTTCTTGTTTTCTTTGCTGTGAAGAGCGACTCATATGTTTTGCCTCGTTGCTTCGAAAGAGCATCTACCCTCGATGTTTTCTTGTGGTTGCTAATGAATTGGAGAACTTGGGGGAAGAAAAGGTTGAACCCTAGATATTGCGTTTGGGGTTTAACGAGTTATTGGTGCTTACTTTCAATTGAAGTTTTTATTCAAGTTTGGATATGAAGGTATTCGCGATTTCTTTTCCCTGCAGGAGAAATTCAAACCCCTGATTTTTGGCTATGTCTCTTTGAATTGCAGTGCTAATTGGAGTAAATGAGATATTGTTTGGTCTATTTAATCTCTCGAAATATGAAGTTTTGCTTCAACACGCGCATTTCATGGAAGGTGGAATGTTTTAGTCACAAAAATCTGGTGTCATGTTGATGTTTGTGCAATTTCTTAGTAGAAACTGGATGAATTCGTGACAAGCTGTGAAATTTTGTTTTGTTGTTTCGGTTGCTTTTGCTACGAACTGTTTCTATACCTGTAGATCTGCTTCATTGATCTTTTCTATGTCCGTCTAAACATAAAAACCTAAAGATGGATTGTGTTGTGCGAATAAGAGATGACCGGTGAGTGTGCAATGTTATTTTTGGGCAGGGCTGATAGTTGGGCGTAATGTTGTTTCACGCCCCTGTGTGAAACAATTATAACCACAGGCAGGTCAACAGAACAGCTCACCTGCCTGTGTGTCATATATGTAGTTTCTCCATCTTTCTGTGTAATCAACTTCATATACATTTTGAGCACCGGTGCAAGGACACTGCCCTGTTTCACTGCTAGAGTCAGAAATTTCTTTTACACCCGAGGTGCTTGTATAAGAAAGAAAAACCTGTTGCAAATTGTCTCCTGGAAAATTGGCAATTCTTAGAGCCCTAGCTGTGTTAAAGAATTTTTGCGCTTCTTTGATCCTTGGCTTATAATAAGATCTCTTGTTTGTCGCCCCGGCAGGTTGTTTTTGCTCGGACTGCAGACATATGGCAAGGGTGACTGGAGGAGCATCTCGAGGCACTTTGTCCTCACTAGAACACCGACTCAGGTGGCTAGCCACGCTCAAAAGTTCTATATGCGGCAAATGAGTTTGGGGAAGAAAGAGAGGAAGAGAACTAGCATTCACGACATCACCACGGTCGATGCCCCCCCAGTCCAGTCATCTGTTAATGAGAGTTTCAACCCTCCTCAAGTGGGCAATGCCCAAGATGATCCGAGTTACGATTTTCCACAAGGCAGCAACTTTCAGCAGATGCAACCCTTTCAGCCGGCACCTTTCATGAATCATTTGCCTGATCAAGGGGGAGGGTCGATAGGATACAAAAACTTCAGCTATTTCTTGTGAAGTGCCAGGATCGAAGTTTTGTATATAGATTATACAGCCAGTATAAAGTAGGAATTCATTATAGATTTAGTGGAAAAGGGGTATATGTACTTTAGGTTCTCACTCTTTTCTTTATTTCAGTTCATGTTGAGTCATGTTCTGAATCACTCTTTGAAATACAGTAAATTTTAGTGGGAATCAAATCTATTCGGTAACTGACGTAATGTTTCTTCTTCTTTCTCGTGGATGCTTTTCTTATAATTTGGAATCTTCGCATAGATTTCTATATTCCTATTCCTGAGCAATCCTACGTACGAAGCAAGAATGCAGTTCTGTTCTGAAATTCAGAGCCATCGACTAATGACAGCTAGTTTAGGAGAGGGTTTCTATATTTCAGAGTTATTGACTAAAAAGTAATTTGGATGGTTTTTATTAGCTTCCCTAGCGAGTGTAAGAGAATTTCTACTCGTTCATCATTTGACGATTGACATGTAATTGGATACTATACATGTCATAATGTATAAATCATTGCTTACACTTGGCGGCGGATTTCAAAAGATCATTGATCTTGACCTCGCTCACAAAGACACTATGCCATTGTACTCTTGCGTGAAAAATTCCGGTCACAAGAGAAAACAGAGGACTCTGCAATCCATTATTCAATCGGCAATGTATTCTATAACTTGAACAAACGCATCGAACAGCAACGCGTGCTTTTCAAGGCCTCTGTTTCAGGCTCTGATTGCAAGTCCTACCTTGATCTTCTGAATGGTGGACAAGTCAGTCTTGAACGACTTGGCCGAGATGCCATCATCAAGCCCTCTGGGAAACACAGAAGCAGGAGCCGACCCAGTTCCTGCACTTGCACTCCAGAATGCAGATAACGCCAGTGCGCTCTTCCTCAGGTCGCGGTTGTACTGGTAGTGAACGAGCCCCTCTGGGAACACGAAGATGTCGCCCTTCTAGAGCTTCTGGGTAAAGAGCTTATTCGTTGTGTCGATCAACCCCACCTCGAAAGCCCTGTTGATGATGCAGGACACGATGAAGAGGAGCTCAGCTGCCCACGGGTGCATGCGGGGAGGGTTGATCGAACTGGCCGGGTACTGGAGGATCGCATACTAGAAGCTCTGCCTGTTGAGGGCCGGGAACTCAGCCATGATTGCCTTCTGTCACCTTGAACCTCATGGGGTTGTCTAACCTGACGAGGCCTCTCATGCAGGTGCGCGCGTGGAATTTGCTGACGGCAGTGGTCAGGAATCCATGGTGATAGCTGCATCCCAGCTGCTGCGGCCCATAAGATGGCCAAGATGAGGACCGCTGCACCGAGCAGCTCATGCTTCTAGTTGGAGAAGTCCCTGATTAGGAGGACTCAGAAGAAGGAAACCAAAGATGGTTTTTGATGCTTTAGACTTTTAGAGATGAAGGTGCCAAATTTCCAGGCGGGACGTATGGTGAATTGAGAAGCAAGAGACAATACGGCCATATTGTTCATAGAGTTTTAGGAGGTTGAAATGCTTCGATTGCTTATGAAGTTTCAGGATGCATTCCAACTTCCTCAGAAGGGTTCATTAGCACGTCAATGGATCTCTTTTAGCGGGAGGGTCGTGCAGTCGGAGATTTCTTTTCTTTTTGGCGAGCATCAAAATGGGGCCATCCTCTTTGACACGGTGGAAACCCAAGCGACGGCTAAAGGGAAGCCGGATAAGCAACCGGTACCGACTGTACTGCTGATCCCCTTCATCTCCAATCGTCGCCAACTGGCACGGTCTTTGTAGCTAGTCCACAGGAAGATCATATCAGTCAGTTCATGTGCCTGATGACCATAATTGCGTCCATCAGGCCAGCTTGAGGCATTTAGGCTTGAGGAAGAAGAGAAAATATTCAATGATTTCAAATCACCATGTCACTAATCTATTTAGCATGCGTGAATCAGTTGAAATGCGACACGTATCCTATGATATGAAATTAAAAAATTGGATTCGGAGGCTCTATTTTCTATTTCCTCTGAAAGGACTGATGTACGAAACAATAAATGATGAATTTATTGTCTGCTCTCTCTCTCCCAAAACTCATTTCAAGATGACGTCCTCCTTCTCAATAACAAAGAATATAATCACGGTAAAATCTAGAGATTTTGTTGGGGGGTTGGGCTTGGACTTGGACCGACGTTAGACGGGCCGGATCCGAGAAAGCCCATATATTCTCTCGGCCCGGCCCAAATCCATTTATCCGAAACCCACAGGTTATCAGCTATGACACACACACACACACACATACACACACACTCTCCGTGTCGCCACCGCACTCCGCCGCCGACCTCCGCCCCTCCGTCGCCGGCGACTCCCGCCTCGTCGACTGCAGCAACCGAAGGTTTCTCTTCTTCCGTCTTTCAGACTCGACCGTCCCCTTCATCGGTGAAGCTCCATCTCTCTCTCTCTCTTTGTGTCTGCAGCTCGAGCATGTGCGGTTTTTTTCGGAGAAATGCGCGATTGATTCGATGAGTGATTTTTTTGTGTGCTGTGGGAGATGATCATTCGCCTCTGCCTGTTGAGTATGATGAAGAAGGCATCGTAGTTGAGATAGAGGCACGAAAATGGCGGATTTGACTTTTAATGTCGTGTTGCCTCGTCTGCTCTGGTGTCAGTGTTTTCGTGTCGAACGAATGTGACCCGGATTCGGAGATAGTCGACCTCCTCGCATGCGCGTAATTCGACTTGGGTTTTCGTTTTTGGTTGCTTGAAAACGGTGAAGTAAACGTGTGATTGATCTCTCTAATGTAGCTAGCTAGTTTCGTATTTCGTGATGCTGTATCCTTTTGCCAAATTTATCGTCTTTATCGGACGAATCGTTTTCCCTTCTGTTTCGTTGTCCACATTTTTGTTTTTGTAGAATGTTGCTCGATCCTGTTTTTCTTTTGCAGTGTGAGGAGTTAGAATGCTTCATCTTCATCAGAGCATTGTGCTAAGTGGACACCGAGTTACTCATTTCGTGCTTCCCAGAGGAGCAACAACAGTGACTGATACAGCAGTGAGATTCTCGATGGAACGCTCGGGTTTTTGTAGAGAGAAGTTATTTGTTTCTCATTCTACGCGTACCTCTTCCTCTCAAAGCTTAGCTTGCCTGGCATCATCGGAAGGTCTTGAGCCTTCAACAAGGTTGTTGCACTTGCCGTGTGTTATCACCGTTACAATACACCTGAGATAGTGTTTTTCTGCATCATGACACATCTTTCTTAGTTTACTCCTTTGGCTGCAACATGGATGATAGAAACATTGTTTTGCTTTGCAAAAATTATTAGTAATTTTTTTTGGAGTCAGGAGATACTCTTCTTTTCCTTTTTTCCTCTCAGCGGCAAACAGAAGCATTCGAGGATCATTTTAAAAACCATTTAAGCACTAGCTCTAAAAGCCATTCACATTACATATTGTATTATGATACTGAGAAAACTAAATCAGATATTGTAATATTGTATTCGGTTAGACTGAAAATTTATTGGAAAAGAAGGCTCATTATCTTTTGGAAATCTCTTTCTATTCCATGAAGCTCTCTCTATCTGCTTCTCTCCGAATTATTTATAGAAGAATCATTTTCTAAGATTCTCTTCTTCACTTTCTAGATTCATAATCCTTCCCAAGTCTTTTCTCCCTGCTATGATTTGGATGTGGTTGTCGTCCAGCAGGGTACTTAAAGTTTTTGTGTTCAATTTAAATTTATCTCCTTTTTCTATCTGTAAGATCTTATACGACTCTATATGGAACTTGAGTGTATGTTTTTGTATGGTTAAGGAAGGACGACTTACCCGTCCATGGATTAAGTGAGAAGATAGTTGGCGTGCTAGGAGGAGGGCAACTGGGCCGCATGCTATGTCAGGCAGCTTCTGAAATGGCCATTAAAGTCATTGTGTTAGACCCACTTGAAAGCTGCCCAGCAAGTGCAATTGCATACGATCATGTGGTTGGCAGCTTTGACGACAGTGCGACTGTGGAGGAGTTTGCGAAGAGGTTTTATTATGTACTAGTTATGGAATTGATATAATGCTTTTACAAACGAAGTCCTTTATTGATTAAATAATTACTCATGTATGCTCTTTCTTCGTGGTAGTTAGATGTGAAATTTTGACGGTCGAAATTGAACATGTTGATGCTGCCACCTTGGAGAAGCTTGAGCAACGTGGAGTGGATTGCCAACCTAAAGCCTCTACTATTCGAATTATCCAGGTTACTTTTCTTTAACAGTGACGTGGTGAATTTTATTTTCATGTAGGAGACTGTATTGTTTTGAATTCCGCAAATCTTTTTCTTGTTAATAAGGATTCTGTTAGCTGTAGACTCAGTAGCTTTGAGGATTGACATGCAGATTATGGAGCTGCTAGAGTTCTTCAATTGACACTCTTATTTAGGAGAAAATCACATTGCATATGTTTGAAAATTCCTGTGGTATCTCCACTAGACTTGGAGGAACTTATGATGTTCTCATCTTTATTCTAGACATGGATACATAAAGGAGCTATTAAAATGATATTGATGCATTGAAAGCAACTAAGTAAAAAATATGTCAATAAGCATGACAGAATTAACATACATTAGTTTTTGAAAAACTTCTGAGGATGGCTTTACCTCATGTGCCATGTCAATGCAACAAAAACTGAAAGAACTATGGTCCCTCAGGTCTGACATCACCGCTTAGGTTTTCTGGAGTTTGTTGTATTTCATTAGCTTGTGGGGAGTGAGAACGCATTTAACATCCCTTGAACGTTTGAGGTACAGAGACTTTCCTACTGTAGGACCTATTGGAAATTGAGGTTTTGCTAAGACTTTTGTTGTTTAAGGATGGGATAGGATGGACTGGTTACCGGTTTTTCTGTGCTCCTCTTCCAATTGTAGATTAGCTAATGCGTGTTACTTCTAATTGTATGAGACATGAAAGTCGTGAAACATGACCAAAAAATCTCTCTTAGGATTATATCGATTCTGGCAAAAGCTGAGTCAAGTAGTGAAGGTGAATGACCGCATATATGCATCATTGAATACCTAGACTATGGACATGTGTATTGTTAAGATATGAGTTTTTGATTTTAAGCGTTACTTCTGGTAAAACAAAAGAAAGTCCACTGACATAGGCTGTATTATTGGGCTGGGTAGTTTCTAGGTGTGCTCTAAAGAAGTTCTGTGACGTTCTACAAATTTGTTGATAGGGTATATTGTACTATTTTGAACCGCAGAGAAGATAAGTTCGGGTTGCCTTAGTCTCTCTGTGGATCATTGATTAATTGCTTATTTTTTTCCCAATATACTGGAATAATAGATGAATTTCCCTTTTAGGACAATGAACTTACTAAGATTTGTGCTCTCTTCCAGGACAAATATCTCCAAAAAGTTCACTTTTCCAGACATGGCGTTCCACTTCCAGAGTTTATGCAGGTTAGTCAATTTCCTTGATGTTTCTCGGACCTGCAGTGTGACCTGGACATTGGCATTCTAATTCCTTCTGTTGACTTGAGAATTGGCTGCGACAGATAGATGATCTCGAAGGTGCTAAGAGAGCTGGTGACCTATTTGGCTATCCCCTGATGGTAAAGAGCAAACGACTAGCTTATGATGGGCGTGGAAATGCTGTTGCAAAAACAGCCGAGGAGCTTTCTTCTGCTGTGGCTGGTATTTACCATCTCTTTTCTTACCTCTTCCTCTTGTAGTACTTAGAGTTCCTTCATTTTGGAGTTGCTCTCCATTTCTTGCGTAGTTCTATCTGATGATGGAAAGATTTTCTTTGTTAGTTTTATTTTTCAATTTCTTAGGACATTTGGTTGCACGACAAGATGGATGATTTTGTAAATTCCGGACATTCTTTTTGTTTTTCTTGTCTTGTCCCTTCGATATTACCCTTTGATATTTCAGAACGTATTCTTGCATTCATCAGTCTACAAGTAGCTGGTTGAATTTTACTTTTGATCTTCATCTTCTGCAGCTCTTGGAGGATTTGAGCATGGACTCTATGTCGAAAAATGGGCACCCTTCGTGAAGGTGCATATCTCATAAGTATCATTAGCGATGCATCGACCATTAATGATTTTTGTTATGGCTAATTTTATTATGTATTTTCCACCTTCTATCAACAAATTGTACCACATTAATGCATTATTCATGGATTGCCTAGACATTGCCAATGAAGGGGGTTTGTAGAGCACTTACAGAGAACATAGAATTACAGTATTTGACAATTGTTTATTTTAATTTTCACTAAGAAAAAAAATGTTTATGGTGTTTGTGTCTTCATGCACATAAGTTATGTATATGACAGTTCACACTAGTTTTCTTCAGCATTCCTTATGTAACTGTCTTATCTTGAATCTTATTACAGGAGCTTGCTGTCATTGTAGCAAGAGGAAGAGACAATTCTGTCTTGTGCTATCCTGTGGTTGAGACTATACACAAGTAGGTTTATTGTCTTTTATTTTATGGTTTATCATTATGGTAGACTGTCTCCTTTGAGGCTGGATGTTACCTGAGCTACTGTGTGTATTATACTAGCTTTTGCCAGCTTAGGGCCCGTTTGGTTCAACTTTGCAAATGAGCCTTGGGGGAATGCAAATACCTTTAGATTAAAGCCCCTTTGGGAAATGCAAATGGCGTTTGGTAAAAAATCCTTTGTGAAGCTACTTTAGCCCAAGTAGTGTTTGGCAAATTTTTTTTGCAAAGGGCTTTCGGAATTTTCTTTTTTATTAAAAAAAAAAGTTACCCTACCCTTCGATCCCAGGCGACGGCGGACTAGGTCGCGCGACCCCGGTGACGGCAGCCTGGGTCGTGCGACCTAGGCAACCGGCAGCCTGGGTCGTGCGACCTAGGCGACGGCGCTTGGGTGGTCGCATGACCTCAGTCGGCCGTCGCTTGGGGTTGCCGAGGACGGCCATCGCTTGGGGTCGCCGAGGACGGCCATCGCCTGGGGTCGCCAAGCATGCACGATGCCGAGGATGCGTGACGCGAGGTCGCACGACTGTGGTCGGCCAGATCTGGGTCGCTCAACCCACAGCAGCTTCGGCGAAGACAGATTGAGGAAGAAAATGAACAGTGTTTTTTGATGGCAAAAGTGGAAAACATAATTATCAGTGAGGACAATATTGAAAAGAAAAAGAAGTTATTAAATCGCTATTGTAGCATTTGGCCAATGGAGTCCCAAAAGCTGAACCAAACACCTCATATTTTCCCCAAGGGGCTTTAGAGGCTCAAAGCCCCTTCCCAAAGCTGAACCAAACCTCTTACTCTTGGCAGAAACTATTTACACATTTTATTATATTTCTTGCAATTTTAGGGAAAACATATGTCACATAGTTAAGGCGCCTGCGAGTATACCGTGGAAGATTCAGAAACAAGCTACTGATATTGCATATAAAGCCGTTTGTTCCCTGGAAGGCGCTGGTGTTTTTGCCGTTGAATTGTTTCTTACTAGGGATGGTCAGGTGATTGTGGTCATCGATAACTTCCTCTACAATTTATTCTTATTGCAAATTGCCACCTCTATCCTACTTACATGCTTTCACTTGCCTTTAGGTCTTGTTAAATGAAGTGGCTCCTAGGCCCCACAATAGTGGCCATCACACAATTGAGGCTTGCTACACTTCTCAGTTTGAACAGCATTTGCGAGCTGTTATTGGTCTTCCACTTGGTGATCCATCAATGAAAACTCCTGCTGCTATCATGTACAATATACTTGGTGAAGAAGAGGTACATTTTTACGCTTTGCTGATTTTTGAATCATTGCTTTGCCAACTAGACTACTTGGCTTTCATCTTTTCTTTGTTTTATGCATTGAATGCACTTGACTTAGCCTTCCATCCTAAACGACCATGTACTTGCTGCAGACACACACAACAAGCATGACAAACAAGTGCTTCCTTATTTTACTGCCAATTTACTTAAGAGGCACTCAGTGCTGCACTTGTGGCTTGGTTATGGGGATTGGGGCTTACACAGTAGACTATTCTAATTATAAACCTTTGGCTGCTTTTATCGTGTCTTGTAGCTATTATATATGTGGACTGCTTTTATCTCGAAATCTTTGAGTTGGTGTCATTTATGTGGTCTCATTATTGCTCTAGATGCATATAGTAAAAGGTTTGACATAGTACTTATTGTGCTTAGGGGGAACAAGGCTTTCGTTTGGCTCATCGGTTGATTGGAAGGGCATTGAGAATAAAAGGAGCTGCAATTCATTGGTATGATAAGCCAGGTCAGATGATCAAGAACACCTCCACTGCCCCCCCCCCCCCCCCAAAAAAAAAAAAAAAAAACAAGCCCAAGGCGACAACCTTCCCTCCTATTCTCTCACTCTTGGCTTAACCATATTCTTATTGGTGCTGTAGAAATGCGTAAGCAAAGGAAAATGGGTCATATTACTATTGTTGGCTCCTCAATGGGCACTGTGGAAGCACAACTAAATGCTTTGCTAAGTGAAGAAGGCAGGGATTGTCAGTCAGCAGGTTAGTTTTTTTGTCTTTTGGTCTAGAAATAGCCCTTTTATGGGGTAGAACATGGTGAATTTCTTTGTTTTTCTTTATATCTCTCTCAAATATTGTCTTCTATCTGGGCCTTTCTTTCCTGGAAAACAATAGAAATACGTGCAGACCCCTGCCTACAAAAATATTTTAGGGGGGTTAGGTATGTTTGGATTCATAAGCTACAGGGAATGCTTTGAAGTTGAGTAGTACAGGACTTAAATAAAGGTACAAGTTCGAGTGTGGTTGGAGACGCAAGATTTTGCATTGAAACCATGAAAGGTTGCTTTTCTCACGGTTGCAAGTTGCATTCCTTTGTCTCATGTGCTAAGGAAGCTTAGAAAGTAGACTTATCTCTGTTCAGACACCTGTGATTGCACTAACAACTGAGCTTCATTTTACGGCATCTTTAGTGACTACTGCCTATTTGAAAAATTCTCAAATCAAAAAGGATTACATTTGCACTTGCTATAAAATTGTTTCTGTGCTAAATGGAGCTTATACGCCATTGCTTTGTCATGATTATTGACAATGGCACTAGCTAAATGCAGTACAACCGCGTGTTGGGATTATAATGGGCTCAGACTCTGACCTTCCTGTGATGAAGGATGCAGCAAGGATACTAGATTCATTTGATGTGCCTTACGAGGTTAATTATGTTCTGATTATATTCTCAAGATTACATTATTGGGCAATGAACTTACGTGCCTAGTGACAATTTTAACTTATCATATGAATAAAAACTTTGCAGGTGAGAATAGTTTCGGCACATCGAACCCCTGATGTGATGTTCAGATATGCTTCCTCTGCTCAGGAGAGGGGCATTCAAGTTATTATTGCTGGTGCTGGTGGTGCAGCTCATTTGCCAGGCTAGTTGTTTTATGTCCTGATCACTAGAATATTGTGTGTAATCGATGGCTTTTTACCGTCTGAGAAACTCCATCTTCTGTTTCCAGGTATGGTGGCTTCCCTGACTCCATTACCGGTTATTGGTGTGCCTGTTCGTGCTTCTGTATTGGATGGTCTTGACTCACTTTTATCGATAGTGCAGGTACTTCTTTTCTCTAATTATAGAAAAATTGGTTCTTATTGCTGTCGAATTCAGTTTTTGATGGGAGCTGTGGTCCTTGATTATTTTAAAATCCACCTTTTATGCTGCAAAATGGTAACTTGGAGAAGGTTTTATGTCCTCCCAAAGGGCCACGTCTCCTGTCCACTCAACCAATCACGGAGTACGAAATGTTTTTTTTTGGGTGGAGTACAATGAAATACACGACATTTTGCGTGGTGTCATTGGTTTTTCTGTGGATAGGTGACACGGTCCTCTTAGAGCACCAAAAATCTCTTAGCCTCACGACTGTGTTTGTTGTGCTTTATTGCAGATGCCAAGGGGTGTCCCTGTTGCTACTGTGGCAGTAAATAATGCCACAAATGCTGGTTTGCTAGCCGTTAGAATGTTGGGAGTTGGTGATCCAGATCTACTGGCTAGGTTGGTCTTTTCGTCTCACTTTAGGATGTGGGGTTTGCGATTGTAACGGAAGTAGATGTTATAATATCGTCTGTAGTGGAACATCAATGGTGTTCATGGTGAAATTGGGTGAAATGCCTCCATGCTCATTTGATCTCTCTGTCTTTCACTTGCGCAGAATCAGCCAGTACCAAGAAGATACGAAGGAAGATGTCCTCACAAAGGCAGAAAAATTGCAGAGAGAAGGTTGGGAATCATATCTGAATCCTTGATGGTCCTGAGCATGCGCCAGTTTTGGTAGTTATGATTGTTTTTGGTTTCTGTTGTACTTATTATTCAGTCCCAAGGTACATGTAGATCATTGTCATTCATAGGAAACTAATTAGTCAATGGAAATGCATAGTCATTCCCAATGCATCTTCTCCCCATAGAAACGATAATTCAAGTCAATGTAACATTAGATATCAGTATGAAACCGATGCTTGCTGACAACATACCGAATTGTTTCAGTAACAAAAGGAGCCCCCAATCTGGGTTTCTGATCTCTCACCATAATGCAATGTACCAATTTTGGCCATTTAGTTTGTGCTGTCTTTGCCAATTGTCATTCATTTTCTTTTTCTTTTTCGCACCTGAATCAAAAGAATTTATACTATTGGTGTTTAATATTCTGCTCTTTGTTCAATAATAGCTTTATCCGTAACAATAATAGTGCATGTGAAGAATTACCGCGTTAAGTGCGAGCTAACCTTCCTTTTATAGCTTCCGGGAATGCAAAAAAAGTCTCATGCAATGCTCAAAGGAAGCTGCTATAGTTTTTATGTGTTTAACTGGACGTTTTCCAAAAGCTGTGCAGCCTTATTTGAGAGCATTCAAGTTCTCCATTCATGGTTGTGTATTGGTACTCAAGCAAATGCACACGAACCATGGAAGGTCTGCATCGTTTTTTACCTCTGTATTGAGCTGGTTTATAACACTGCATCTGGAAGTTTCTGTTTAACAAACCAATGTTTATAATTTCTTGTGATTTGTGTACGAGCAAGCCGAGGGTCTTCGCACATGCAAAACGCCTTCAGTTTAAATGCTAAGAAGCCAATTCTGGAGACTCTTCAAGTGAAAAAGTGAGTTTGAGTGCAGCGGCATTGTGCATGAAAAAGTTAAGTTGGAGACTCTTTGAACCTGCAATAACATGAATTGCTCCATTTTCATGCGAAATCGAGATATCTCGTCCTTCTTCTCTATCGTTTAGTCGCCGCATAGATAAGGGAACTGAAGATAAAGCCTGCCTAAAATCAGATGCAATCCGCGGATGGGAAAAACTACGAAAAGACCCATGAAGTTGAACGCCAAAGTCTTTAATGTTAGAGGGAGATTATTGGATAACAACTTAGCAAGTTCAACACCAAAATGCATCAGTAAAGCTTCCCCCTCTTACTGCATAAGAGCATCATTTTCCTATCGATGAACTCTCACCCAGAGTCACCAAAACTATCATGCCCGGCTACTTCGGAACTGCCCGACTTCTTAGTTTCACCCTTGCTACTGCCCCCCAGGTTTCTGCAATGAAAGAAAAAGAGACGACTGTGAATAGGAATACGATAACGATGTTTCATACATGATGCAGGCAGATTGGGAAAAAGAAACGAAAGGAATGGGCCGAGGGAATGACAAAGGTGGAGTGGATGATAACCAAAGAACCGGGATGTTCTGCTAAGTAGGTTTGACATGTGCAGCCTGAGAGGTAAGACTGATTTCCGCTCCGCCGATCATCTCACAAAAATTCGGTCACAGCAGTACCAGTAACAGCGACCCGGCTACTCCAATATGGTCCTCAGGCGGGACGTTTCCAACATCAGAGAGGATTAAAAAACGAGTCCATTCGCAATTTTTGCTGCTAACCAAGTTCATGTATCAACCCCCCAGTTACCTCGTCCCACCAAATTTTACGAGACCCGACGCTTATCTTTGTTCGGTGAATTCAAGTTAGGAGGGAAATGGAAGGAAAGCCATGATTCATGATGCCTACAGTGAACTCACACAGCCAAATTGCTACAAGCCACTCCATGCATAAAAATGGGACAAAAGAGAAGAATCTCACGATATCGTGAAGGCCAAGTCAAGCTTCCTGGCAGCTTCTCTATCCTGCTCCGCCTTCTTGTCGGCCTCGTGCTTCCGCCTTTCTTCTCTCTCCCTCGCCATCTCCTTCACGAAGACAAAGCACATTCAACGGCAAGAATCAGACACGACATATAGCTTCTTAAAACAATTTCGCAGGTTGTTTCACATATACTAGAAACATCAAAGGAGGCAACAAGCAGAACGAGGACCGCAAAGATCCGCTGCTGGGAACCTTGGGAACGCATTCGTTCTCCGGTTACGCCGAGATTGAGGATACGAGAACGAGAATCTGAAGATCGCAGAAACGGAATTTGAACAAAAAAAGTCGAGACCTGAATGCTATCCTTCCCGCCACTGAAGAAACGAGTTGCTCCACGAGCCGATGCAGCAAGCTGGTTCGCGCTCGCTCTGCTAACAGCAATTCTCATGGCCATTGTACCGATAAAATGTTTACAGTGGCTTAACCTAAAGCCTGATATGTATTTATAGAAGTGATTAATTATAGTTAGAGTACAAATAAAAAAATAATTACAGAAAGAGCCCATAATACATATCAATAACATATGAATACCCCTCAATTCGAAGTAGGCATAATAAATAAGAGATTAATATCAATAGTGCATATCGCGGGCTAGGTACTTCTTTGTTGAAGATGTCGGATTCGATGTAGGCACATAGAAGAAACCATAGATCACCCGAAGCAACCCGCTCTTGAACAAAGTGAAAATCTTGCTTAATGTGTTTGGAGCGAGCATGAAAAGGGTTGAGAGCAATGTAGTGGCAGAGATGTTGTTACAATAAACCATGAGAAACAAAAAGTGATACCCCAAGCTAACAAAATAAATGGAGAATCCAAATAATTTCAGTAATGCGATGATACTTAGCCTCTATATTAGAACGGGCAACAATAGTGCTTCTTGGCACTCCATGAAATAAGATTAGTGCCTAGAAAGACAAAAAAACCTAAGGTGGACCATCTACTGTTAATGCACCTAGCCTAGTCTAAGTAGCATTCAATGAAGCGGGAGAACACTAGGCTGATGTACCTGTTAAATATGTACCGGTATATATGTTTAACAACTTGAAGATGAGGTAATCGGGTTGATGCATGAATCGACTAAGTCACAAAAAAAAAACCGAGCATGGTCATCGACACATACTGTAGTGCACCAATCATTTGTCAATGCAATGTCGGAGAAGCTTGGAGGTCACCATCCTTAGTAGACAACAAAGTCTTCGCCAAGGGAGTAGACACAAACTTGACCTTAATGAGGTACTTAGTCTGAGATAAAAGAATACCATCAGAGTGGTGATGAGCCTCAATACCAAGGAACAGTGAAGTGGTCTGGATCTTTCATATCAAATTCTTGAGAGTCAATTAATCGAAGACCGTAATAAACAAGGAGTATCATTAGTGACAAATATACCATCAATACATAAACGACCCGAGAGAAAGCATATATGAAAAACCTATCGAAGTGTGGAAGGCAAAGAGGAAATAAGATCTTTATGAATACTGTCCGTTAACCAATCATGCACGTAAAGTTTGTATTAAACCATAGATGGCTTTTCGTAAATGGCACACATGATTTGGGGACTCAAACTTAAATTTGGCGCATGTAAACTTTCTTATAAAAGATGTGGTATAAGAAGGCCTTTTTAAGTTGACCTATGGCCCATTTCGAAGAAATTGCAATATAGAGAATAACTCGAATCGTAATGGGTTTAACGACAAGGCTAAAGTTCTAATCATAATCCAGTTTGACCAGTTGCTTAAGTCTATGTGCAATAAGGCAAGCTTTAAAGCATTGCATAGCTTTATCGGATTCTTGCTTGATGTCCAATACCTATTTACATTAGACTAAATTCTCAAAAGAATAAGGCGGTATAAGACCCCATGAATGGTTAGTGACCAAAGCATTATATTCATTTGTGGTGGCCACTCTCCAACATGGATTAAGATTGACCTTAGGGTAGCAACAAGGTGTCAATTCGTGGAAAGAGAAAGAGAGATTAAGAATTTTCTGGGCTTAAAAATTCCAGATTTGGCATGAGTTAGGTGAGCGAGAGGATTTCTGAGTCTGTTAAAGGGAGGAATTAGGTCGGGAGGGAGGGGCGGCTAAAGAGAAGAAACATGGAAATAGGTTGAGTAGGCCAAAAGGAGGAAAAGGACGGATTAGGAGGTTGGGCTAGAGAAGAGAAGAGGCGCCTATAAGAAGTTTGACTTGGATAGGAGGAGAGAGGGCCGCAGAATGAGAGACGGAAGAACGGGTCGCTTCGCCAGGTAGAAAAAGAAAAAGAAGCGGCTGATTTGGAAAAGTGGGCCACGGGACTCCGAGCGTTGAAGGGATTTTGTGAAAAGGGAAAGTCGCTCTCATAAAATCGAATATGACGACCGATAAAAATAAGTCCATTGCTTCTTGTGATGAAGGATGCGGCAGGGATTCTGAACGCAGTTTGATGTGCCTTGGGACTTCTTGTTCAGTCCCAAGGTGCATGTACAGCATTGTCATCTATAGGCAACTCATGGTCAATGGAAATGCATAGTCATTCCAGTGCATCTTCTCCCCCATAGAAATGATAGTTTAAGTCAACGTAATATTAGATATAGATACGAAACTGATGCTTCAGAGAAAATATCCGATGGTTTTGAAGCATCACGTCAGCGGCACAGCTGCTGTTAAAAAGAAATGAAAAGTAAATCTGTAACGGAACAGCTTCCACCAATAACAAGTAAGCTGGAGAGATCATGCATGAAAAGTAAGCTTGGAGACACTTTGAATGGAAAAAGTAAGTTTAAGCATGGCAGCATCATGCATGAGAAAGTAAGTTTGAGACACCCTCGAAGCCGCAACAACATGCATTACTTGATTTCATTCAAAAGTGAGATCTCTCATCCTTCTTCCCCTATCTTTTAACAGCCACATGGATAAGGCTATTAATGGTAATGTCATGTAATCCACAGATGCAACAGATGGGGGGAAAAACTACAAAACGACCCATCAAGTTAAATGTCAAAGTGTTCAATGTTAAAGGACGATTGTTGGACAACAATTTTGGAAGTTCAATACCAAATGCATGAGTAGAGATTCCCCTCTTGCTGCATAAGGGGACAATTTACATATCGATGAACTCTCACCAAGAGTCAACACATTTATTATCCATGATGACTTCAGACACATCCGCCTTCTTAGTGAGCTTTAGTCACTACTTCTCTCCAGGTTTCTGCAATGAAAGAAAAAGAGACAACCATAAATAGAAAACAATAAAGATGTTTCATACATGATGCAGGCAGACCGGGGAAAAAGATGAATGGAGGTAATGACGAAAGTGGAAGGGATGGCAACCAAAGAACGAGGATGTTCAGATAAACATATATGACATGTGCAGCCTAAGAGGTAGACTATTTTCAGCTCCTACGATTATCTTGCATGCTCGCAGTAGCAGTAGTACCAATAATAGCAACACAGCTAGCTACTCCGATATGATCATCGGGTGGAGACATTTGTAACATCGCAAAGGATAAAAGAGGGGTTGATTTCCATTTTGGTTGCTTTATTGGAGGGATTGCATCACTTTCTCCATTACACTGTTTAGTAACTAAAAAACATGTACATTGCACTTATATAAAGGAAGAAGTAGGATCCTTTCCAAGTCAGATACCTAGGACGAGAAAGAAAGATAGCTTATCTAGGAATACTTTGCATATCATACTTATCTAATACCACTGAATAGATAATGAGAGACGCTTAATCCAAATAGTTCTTGGCTTAGTCTCTCAACCACTTCTCACTCTCGTAACTATGCTTTTGATCCTTCCTGTCAAAAGACAAAATACAAAATTCACAACGTGCAGGCGAGACAAACATGCGGCATACCACTAACAGGGCTGCCCCAATGCAACTTGCTCTTCTGGATCCAGTCAAAGATGAAACCAGCTCTATGTGGCTATACACCCCAATGCATTGATCCAGGAATGATAGCACTGGATGAATGCACACAGAATATAGTGTTTCTTCCAAACAATCCTACGGGCACTGCTGTTCTCAGATGTTACCTTCCATTCATAAGGGCACATTAATGGGGTGTCACCTCTAGCGATTGTTCCATTGTTATAGCCATACATGCCAATTAGATCAAACTAGTAAGGCCGGATTTTGCAGATGAGCTGTTCAATCTAACTTAGGCAACCCAAATTGCTTCCAGTACCTAAAAATCCTGCTACAGAGATTCACTCAACAACCACCACAGCTGTTGTCGGGACGGCCCCCGAAAAAGACCAAAGAAACGCGCTCGGTGTCATCAGGAGTGGAAAAGGGAACGAAGCAGACTGACGTTTAATTTTGTTCGGCAATTCCAGTCAGGAGGGAAATGGATGATGGAAAGGCAACGGAAGGAAAGCCATGAATTCATGATGCCTATGCTGAACTCACACAAACCCATCGCTCCACGCCACACCCCAAGCATCAATGCATTAACAGAATCAAAGTAAAAAAAAAAATCGGATTCACATCGGAGCAGAGCATCTCGCGAAAAAGGCGACGACCGAGCTAACCTTCTCCTCGGCCTCTTTTCCCTTCTCCGCCTTCTCTTTCTCGGCCTTATGCTTCAGCTTCGCCAGCCTCTCCCTCTCCATTTTCTTCGCGAAGCCACAAGCACATTCGATCGCCAAAAGGAACAAAATCAGACACAACGTACCAAGTTAAGGAAACGCTACCGAAAAATCCAACACACAGCTCCTAGGAAACCCCCCCGACAGGTTTCCACGGCGCAATGCCGTCCGAGGTAGTTCCGCACGCGCACGCTAGCAACATCAGAGGAGGCAACGAGCAAGCAGAACGATAGGCCTGAAAAATCGGAGATCGAACAAAGGAGGAGAAGAGATCCGAGACCTGAATGTAGACGTTCTCGGCGGCGCGTTCCTCTTCGCCGAGGATCTTCCCCTTCCCGTCGCTGAAGAAACGAGCCGTTCCGGCGAGCCTGTTCGCGCTCGCTCTGCTCACCGCGGATCTCATCGCCATCTCCGTCTCTTCCTCTCCGACGATCGGTGCTCGACTGATTCCTTCTCGATTTCGATTACGAAGAACTTGACTACCGACGGCTATGAACGAGTGAGTAGTTTAGCAGGCGAGTGACGGTGGGTTCACCAGCAAAATAAAGGAAAACTCGGTCCGGTTGGTCCGGGCCGGGCAGGTGTTGGGCCGGTTCTCATCCCCGGTCCGGTCCACAGATTCTCCTCTTTCTCCTCCGTCTTCTCTCTCTCGCCCTTTCGTTTTGCTCTCGCGGAAGGAGATACCAATCAGAGTTCTGAGTTCTGACCTCCGACTCCTGCAGAACTCGTCGACGAGAAGCCGGCGAAGAAGACGACCGCGCATCCCATCTTCATCGGAGGACCTCGTTTTGAACCATGTATCATCCCACCAGAGGCGGCGTTCGCGGCGGCCGAGATCGTAAAGCTCTCTCTCTCTCTCTCTATCTCGCTCTCCGCATCGTTTTTTCTTCAGCTTTCCGGCGTTCCTATTACTCTTTGCTTGGTTCGAAATCGCGGAGCTCAAAGCTTGAATTGGATAGTTCGTGTATGGTGATGGAACGCTAGAATTTCCACGGGTGTGAAAATCTGTCTCAACTTCGTGCGTGGTTGCTTTTGGCTGCCGGCGGTGACCTAGCCATAGAATTGTTAGGTTTACGACTTGTTTTGGTTTCCGCTTGCGAGATGCGAATGCGATGGGTGGTGGTTCATAGAAACCCTAATTGTTCGAATCGATGCTCCTTTCTTTTTGGCTAATAATGTAGACGCTGGCACCAATTGATGGTATAGATACTTGCGAATTTGCTCGTTGCATTCTCGTCAAGCGAGAATTTTGTGCAGGATGAGCTTTGTTTTATCTTTTGAAACGATGATTTCGATGCTTCTTTTCGATGATGTGTTTTTGGTGTATGATCCGCAGAATTCAGCTGGGAAGACGTTAAGGCCGACAAACATCGAGAGAACTATATCGGTCACAGCCTAAAGGCGCCTGTCGGGAGATGGCAGAAAGGTAAGTCAATGCGGCGTGTTGGTGGTTTCGCTCGATTTCTTCCCCTTTAGAGACCCTTCTAAACCAAATAGGAAAGCATGTAGTGTCGGTTCAACTTAGGTTTACATAACCGAAGCAATCAAGATTTGGCCTTGTTTCTATTTGGAAAAGATTGCGCATTATATTACCCCGTCGGCAAGTAATTTGCAGTCGAGAGTAACATAAAGAGGATGCCGTTTCCACATGCCGATTGTTTCATTACTTCCAGTTGCACGTCGTCTCATGTTTCAATGCAATACTCGAGTAACCTTTTTTGAGTTTGGTCTGTGTAGACTTCCGTACAGATGTTCTTTTCTTGTTGTATTGGACGCTCTATTTTGGGGGTTGCCTCAATTGGCTATGTTAGTTTTTGTTTGCTCTGTCAGACATGTTTTTAGCAATAACCTATTAAATTATGGAGAACATGGCATGCCGTTCAGTAAATAAGGTGTGCTCTTATCTGGCCGGACTCCTGTCTGATTGAGCGAGTTTATCTTTAGGATTCAGTCTATGCTTCTTGTTCTGTTTAGTCCTTCATCTCATGTATTCAGTATTAAAAAGCTTCAGCCTATATCCAGATAGTATCAAAGAACTCAACTGTTGAAGCAATGCTGTTGCTAAGAGGATTTTCTTTGGGTTGGATTAAGTTAAGGTGCCTTTAATAACGCTACCTTTTATTTTACTGATTTGACCAGGAAAGGATCTGCACTGGTATGCCAGGGATAAGAAATCAGAGGCTGCAGACATGGAGGCTGCTAAGGAAGAGATAAAAAGAATCAAAGAACAGGAGGAGCAGGCAATGAGGGAGGCGCTTGGATTAGCTCCTAAGCGCGCTAACACAAATCAAGGCAGTCAACTTGATAAGCATGAGCTGAAAGAACTGGTGAAGCGAGGCTCTACGGCAGAGGATTTGGGTGGAGGTCATGCTGAAGCAGCACGTGTACATGGTCTGGGTTTCGCAAGGTACATGTTTATTGAATTAAACAATCATGAATTGTTCTTATAATACACTCATGGCAATGTAAATTTGTGGGATAGATACTCCAATTTCTCCCTTCTAAAACCGTGAATACTTTGCCGCTAAAATTCTCTTTTCAATTGATTATCTGAGATTTTGGCAAACAATATGATCTAAGATATGATTGGAGTTTGGACTAGATTACTGCTTATGCACGTAGACAGGATGTCGCAGTCTGAATGCGGATGACACAGTTTTATTTGCCAAAGAATCCAAACAACATGAGATAGGATTTCTTTTGGTGGACATTTTGTCATTTTGTCTGACTAATGTTCTTTTTTACCTGTTATGGAAATGCACAACTCGAACTGAGGTTTCTACTTATCCTGTGAAGTTGGGTGTTACCATCATGTAAATATGTACATCGCAGCCTTTTGCTCTATTTGTTTTATTATTGGTTAACCTTAGTAATGGCGGTGTGCCCATCTGCAGACTGCCTCGTCCCTGGGAAGAATCAAGTTCTGTTCAACCCAGTCAATCGGAAGTTTCAGCTGGCATGGAGAAGGTTGTCGCGCCTACTGCTGACTCGACAGCAAGGAAAGCAGATGCCGGTGAGGAGTCTGAGGATGAACATAGCAGGAAGAAGAGGAGGCGGGAGGAGAAGAAGCGTGAAAAGCACGAGAAGCGCGAGAAAAGACATGCTCGTGATTCTGAAGACAAGAAGCACCGCAAGCACAAGGGGAAGAAGAGACATGATTCAGAGTCAGACTAAAAGTCTCTCTCGACAACTATTGTCATTGCAATAACGATAGATTCTTCTACTTGTTTTTGTAAGGCACTGTAAAAGTTGCACCTTTGTTGGAGACAGCTATTCATTGGCGGAGCAAGCAGATGGAGAAGAACACTGAGTGAACCCTATATTTAGTCTTGCAATCACGAAATTTTTCAAGGATTGGAGGGGATCGAGGCCTGATAGTTGCAACCAGCCCCCTGCACTTCGGCCTTGGTGTCGGGGTGTACTGCTTCATGGGGGGCATGTACCCTGGTAAGTTTCATGCTAGGCCTTTTGTCCCTGGGGTACCGCTTTGTGTGAGATGTGTGATGCTCATCAGCTGGTTCTGATAATCGGAGATGTCTTGGATGCGAAACTGTCTGAAAGTTTCCATGACAACTATGTCTTATGATCCTGTTTTGGTAGGCGTAAAGGAAATTTGATGCTCTTAGTGGGGTTCCACAACGTTCCCTTTTAACCTTTATATATATATCATTGCTTGGACCCTCCATTAAAAGCTTGTGAGCTAAGAAAGATGACCTTCACCCAGAAGTTGCATTCTACCTTTGACAACATGAAGGAGAGTCGAGGATTAGGCGACGGACGAAAGGACAAATTCGTCACCCTAAAGCGGCTTATTCTATTTTGGGTTTGATAAAGAAAGGTCGAGTCCATGGCCCGACGCACCATTGTGGGATTGAAAAGTAGAAAATTATAATCGTTCGAATTCGAATTGAAATTTAGCGAATGGATGAGATTTGTTGCATCTTAAATCGAATGTTAAGAGATTATGAGAGTATCGGTCCCTTTGTGACTAGAAAACAGGCCAATAAAGAAAAAAGCCAAAACAAAAAGTGATTTAATATCTTCATAATCGCAATCATTGACCACGCAAGTTGCCTTCACAGCGAGAGGGTACCACCCATGACGTTCGTTCATATTTGTGACATAATTCTAGTTTTTTTTAATCCCTTTACCTTTACGTTTTTATCTTAAACATTAAAATAGATCTAAAATTTCTTTAACGATATAGAATATTCAAAGATAAATAAACATTGGCATTAGAATCGCTATAATTTTATCCGTAAGCTTTCATTGGTAGATGATATTATCCTTTTGATGATGAGATGCTGAAACGGAGTTTTTTTAAAAAAGGATTTCAAGATCCATGACCTCTCAATATTTTCATTTTGCTATAAATTTTAGACATATGTTGGTAACCCTTGTTGTTCCTTGATCTTCACGTTGTTAACTTAAACATTAAAATAAATATAGAATTTCTTTAATGATAAAATATTCAAAATCTTCAAAGATATATAGCCATGAGCATTAGAGTCACTCTAATTTTATCTGTAAGCCTTTACAGGTAGACGGTATTATTTTCGATGAGATGCTCAAACGAGATTTTTTTTTGAGAGGATTTCAAGTCCATAATCTCTAAAATATTTTCATTTTGCCATAAACTTTAGACATAAGTCGGTGGACCTTAGGGATTCTATGTAGCATAATCAAATTTATGTATATCTCGGTTGGGCCATCGTTTTATTCCCTTTTTTTTAATCATTTTAAAAATGTTTTAAGCATAATAATTGTTCTTTTTTTCTTTTAAATTTTTTTTATCTGAGAAGAGCTTTTTTATCTTTAATACATGTGCACGGAACCTCAATCTGCACCGAAAAGCAGGTTGCTTTCTGCGCTTTTTCCTTGCGCCAGTTGCTCGTATTCAATCGGCGGAGCGAAGGCGATTCCGATCTTTGACGAATTCGTATCGTCACTGCGATCGTCGGTGGCTGCGGCGGTCGGTGGCGGCGGTCGGTGGCGGCGGTAGTTGTCGCCGGTGGTGGAGGCATCCTCGATTTCTCGAAGCGGTTGGGAGAGAAGGAGAGGAGGGAGTAGGAGAAGATGGTGTCGGCGAACCAGGAAATGGCGGTCTATTGCTTCGACACCCTCGTCGCCCATTACAACAGCGAGGAAGCTCCTCCTCCTGCCTTCGATGCTGGACAACAGTCTCTCTCTCTCTCTCTTTCTCTGTCTCTGTCTCTGTTTGCATGTGTTTGTGTTGTGGGGTTGGTGCTCAAAGGTCGAAACTTTAATCGGAACATGCTGAGCTCGCGAAAGCTTGCACCTTTTGGTGTTGCGTGGGATGTGATGAGCGAATTATCAAAATTAGCAGATGTGTTGTTTAGTGCCGGTTCGATCGCTTATTTCTGTTGTCTGATTGTTCCTTTTTCTGCCTTTTTAAGCGGGCAATCATAACTTTCTTAGTTTTGTTCAGCATCCTTGTTTGTGTTTTTTCAACGGAAAGTTGGTTTGCTAAGGTTACATTGCTCCGATTAGTTGTATCATTTGTGTTTTTGGAGTGATCCGATAACTTTCTCATGGACATTGTTGCATGCATGCGTATTTTATCATTCAATTTACTTTTCCTCTAAAGTTTGTGTGATATGAACGCATCTTATACTCTCTGGACATATGTAATTTTGGTGCTTTTGTGGGAGTGAATTTGAAAAGAAATTATGGACATTAAAGGATGACCATGGCGTTGTTCTCTTTTCACTCCCCCGCAAGCTATCAAGATCTTAGACAAGGAACCTGCAAAGCACCGGTCTTTTACATGGTTCTTGGGTGAATTTACTTGTGGTGGCTTAGTAAATTTTATTGATAAATTAAATACTTCCCTGTTAGCTGGTCCTCATGGTGCCTTGGGAGAAAAAACACGAAACATGGTGCACTAGACATGCCCCTCACGAACTGTGTAACTTTTTAAAATTGCATTAGACGAGAAATATTGGTGGTCTTGGCATTATTTGTCCTGATCTTTTTTGTGAATTTGGCTGTGTAGGGAAGGTGCTTTTGTTCACTCAATCTTGACAAGTTTATACCAAAAGCTTTGTGTGGTCTTCTTCTTAGAGCATATAGATTTTTCTTGAGCCAGTTTTTAGTGTTATAATTGTTCTCATCATAAATGCAGCCCATTATTTGTGACTTGGAAGAAAGTGGTCAATGGCAGCGAGCCTCGTCTTCGTGGATGTATTGGAACTCTGGAAGCCCGTTGCTTGATCAATGGTTTTAAGGACTACGCCTTAACCAGGTACACTGACTGTCCATCTTTGTATTTGCCACATTTCTTCTCATTAAACTCATTTTAATAGCTGGAATCACTTGTCCCTTTCATGCTCGTTCGAAGATGCTCAAATGTGATGACTACTAGCTGATGCTTATGGGTATTAGCCACGGGCACATGTGAGCACTATGTAGCTATAGAAAGTGCCTCTCTTTGGTCTAGGCAGTAGGGACTTTTGTCTTGGATAATTATATTTTTTTATTCCTTTATGTAGAGACAGAAACTGGTAGGTTCAAGTAAATTTGATTACATTGGACTTGTGTCTAATTGATTATTCTGAGTAGCTGTGGTCACAGTGATATCTCAGTTAACCTGTTAAGGTGCTCCAAGTACATTACTTGCAATTTTCTTCCCTGAAAAGGACATGGTGTAAACAGTAACTTTTTTCCCACAAGAAATTCATCAATGTAAGTTCTACTCAAGGGATTCATAAATCGTTCTTGATCAATTTGCCAAAGTTTAATCTGGCAGCTTTGCTCCAAAGGGTAGTTTTGATGTTGATTGACTCAAATTGATGAGGCTACTGCCCATTTACATTCTTATCTGGCTGTTGGCTCGCATGTAGGTTAGGTAGTTAATTTGCAATTTGGCTGACTTGCTGTGAGGATGCTTCTACTGCCCTGATAGATCATACGATTTGATAGGATCCTACTTCTTTTAGTGTCACCTACAATCTTAAACCATAACAATTATCATTTTCTTGATCTCTGTCACTGGTGATTTCATTATGGTGTTACTTCTAGAGCGTGTTTAGATTTTTGTTGTTTTTTACTTGCTGACTAGAGAGGAGGCTGGTGGATTTGGGCACCAAGTTACCAATAGAGGCTTTAATGCTTATGTGGTCCCAGTAGGCGCTGTATGGTGAACAAATTTAGAAGAAATATTTTTCTTTTCTCAGTTCATGGCTAGTTTTTAACTGGGGTATTTGTCCAGTTGAATGCCATCCCCTTTTAAAATGATGTGGCCAACCAAGTGTCATTTTCTTTGATTTGCATTCATCATAGTACTGTAAGAATTTGCTTTTATCAAATAAAAAATCGTGTGATTCTCTGTTTTTGCAGTGCTTTGAGGGATCGAAGGTTTCCTCCCATACAGGCTAAAGAATTGCCTTTTCTCGAATGTACTGTTTCCATCCTCACTGATTATGAAAATGCTACCAACTATCTTGACTGGGAGGTAAGTAGATATCATCTATTGTAAAAGAAATGGGTTTTGAGGGACTTGACGTATTTTCTATGTCCAATTATTAGTCATAATCAGCATACTTGATGACCTTTTGTATGTGGCAGTGATTAATTGTTTCTGAATTTTGGTAATTTCAGTGGAGTAGTTATTTTCTCATCAAATCTTTTACCGGCATGTGTTGATTAGCACATTGAGCACTATTAGATATGTCCACAAACAAAAAAGACAGATGCCTTTGTCTTCCTCTCTCCGCTTCAGAGTGTTATCTAGTTCTTGCTTTTGTTGAATTAGCAGATGGTGTCTCTCTCCCTGGGTTATTTGAAAAGTCTGTCGAGACTCGACTGTTTCAAGTGTCAAGACTTTCTTGTAGTTTTAAGCGTGCTTGCAAAAAGGGCACAATGCAGGATTATTCTCTCTCCCCCAATGCATATTGATCCGTAGATATCTCCAAACAGCCAAAAATATTGCAAGCTCTCTCGGATTATTCTCTCGGTGTAATAGATTATAGTATATTCATTTTATGAAGTTCTTCAGTTCTTTTGCAGGTAGGGACGCATGGTATAATTATTGAATTCACTGATCCTGATTATAATACACGCCGAAGTGCTACCTATTTGCCTGAGGTGGCCGCCCATGAAGGTAATCACTCATCCCTACTAGATTTACTGTCCCACGGACAAAATAATGGCTTCGATATATGCAGCCAGTGATGAGTCGGGTATTTTAAGATTCTTCGCATCATTTTCAAGATTGAATAAGATGAAAGGACATTCTTTTTGAAGTTGTCTGCTGCTAATCTTTTAGTTGTACAATAAAAGCACATAATAAACCCCAAACCCCATCTAATCGGCTGATTGCTATGTCTATACTGATTTGAACATCTGTGAAGAGTTTTAGCCGATTAGATGTCATGCACTTATCATACGATTGCTGTTATATTCGGTATAAAAATGGTGAGGGTTTTAGTCTTTGATAAGCTAGGTCGAGGTAGATGCCAGAGTCCTTTTGAGAAATTGAGAATTTTCAGTGAGATGGACAAGGTGTGAGAAATGTTAAGCCGCGTGAATTAAGTCAGTCCTTTCCTTTCTTGTGTTGGTTTATCCATATTAATGCCGTTGCTTTTGACTTACACTTCACAGGTTATCCTAATCCCACTTTGGTGGGAGAGATGACCGGAGGTTCCTTTATGGAACCTGTGTTCGGTCAACTTGATGGACTAAAAGCTCATTGTTTGGAAAAATTATGCACCTGTAACTATTTTTGCACGGTTTAATACAAAAATCTAAGGATTCATTCTCATAATCCCTCATTTGTTTTCAATCAGAAGTAAAGTACCATATGATAAACTGATAGTTTCTAATTGCTTTGGACTATTTCACTTCACAATACAACAGTGATGAAACTCACTCTTTTATTTGGCCGAGTATCACATGAAACTCGATAATCAGAAGATTTTGAATCGTTGCCTACGTCATTCTTGCTATTCCCTTATGCTGCTTTTTTCTTCGTTGGCTTTCAATCTTTTTGGCATGGTTTCTCTTCACAGTTTTCAGTCCATTTTCTGTGACTGAAAAATGTTGCAACAATCAGAGTTTCTTTTTGGTATTTGATTTTAATTAAGCTATATACACCACCGCCATGAACTTGACGTCTGTAAGCTACAACCAAGATAGGTCCAATAAATATGTTCTTTGTTTAGTGGACTTACTTTTCCTTGCATGGGGTGATTTGGTTTCAGGTTGGACAAAAATAGAGGCTATAGATTCCCTGATGCGGAAAGCTGGCTATAATGGCACCATCACCGAGTCGATGAGAAAGCGCATTCGACTAACCCGTTACCAGAGCACCATATTTACTATGCATTATAGCGATTATGTCACGTATGTGAGGGCGAACAGAGGCTCGGCCTCGTCTATTAATGGGGCTATACCTGCTAATTATTGATTACCGAATGGCTCTGCAGATTTGGCAGGGCTCTTTCAGTGCAATCTGAAGATTATTTAAGACGGAACACCTTGGGATGGTACATTGCTGTTTGCGTTCCACCTCCCCCTCTATCAAATGTTTATGACCTGTTTTATAAGATTCTTCAAATTCATCTGATTTTGAAGAGACAAGAAAAACTTGTTCCATAAACCGTGGGACACTGATCCCGAGGACAGACAATTCTCATTTTGGCCGTTCCTAAGGGAAGTGTGCCGCTGTATCATTGACTTGCTGTAACTTTAAAAAAGGGTCTCATTTCCGTTTGCCAAGATGTGCTTGCTTGTGAACTTTGGTAATTTGCCGTGCACGTGCATTTTAAGCGCGTTGTTCGTATGAAAGCTCTGCCGCCATATCGTGTCGGGTCACTGTGTAGGGTGGTTTCGTCGCATGGCATTTTGCATTTGTTCCTGTATTTAAGGATATTGAACTGCGAGTCTCCAGTGTGTCTTGTTTGCCATGAGATTTGCATTGTTCTGTAGTAATCTGGCAAATTTAATGCATGTGTCAGCATTCGTTCTCGAGAACCGTCCTGTTGACTCTTATCTTGTCAAGGTATTCTGGGAGTTTTTCCCAATTTTATTTATCCCTTGAAAATGAGTTTTGAGTGAGGACGTGTGGAGCTCTTTTTGCACAGTTTGTTTGCAGGCGCCATTTTTCTCGTTTTTGCCATTTTCAATCATCATGCTTGAAAGTTTCTCTAACATTTGTAAATTTCCAAGAGCATGTATTTCCAACTTTCCCATAAACATAAGAGGCAAAAGCAATCCTTTCAACCTTCTTTACGAAGTCGATCGGCGAATGCCGATGATTTGGACCGTGGAATCTGCGGACACAGGTACCGTGAAGGGTTTTGCTCGAAGTTCCCCCTGGTGAGGAAAGGCCGGGGATGTTTCCGAAACACAGACCGACCTCTTTACATCTGAAGCATGTCAATCGCTTTGCAATTAAATTTGGCCAGGAAACGAAGTGGAAGTGGAAATGACTAACGAGGGGGTGCGATCCCTCACCCTCTCGGGGGTTTGGCCCACGGGTTGATCTGCGAGCCCAACCTGGCTCGATCTGTTGCCACAGTGCGAATCGCGGAGTACGGTCCCCGTCGTCCGTTGCGCGATTGGCATGAATCCATCACGTGAATTTCCCACGATTATAATATGATGATAATAATAATAATAATAGAATTAGATGATTGGGTGGGGTAGGTTTCTGGTGCTGGCCATTTGGGCCCGGATCGGACAAAAAGTCCGGAGGCCCACCCAACGTTTGACGTCGGAGCCCCAGCGACCTCGATTCCCATCCATCGTCACAGAGAGATGGAGGGCAAAATTGGGAAAACAGGTGGAGGAAAAAAGGAACGAAGAAAGCAAAGAAGAATATGTGAAGTAGAAGCGAAGAAGAAGAAGCAATTAAAATAAATAAAAAAAAGGGAAAAAAAAAAATAACAGAGAGACGCTGGTCGAGAGGAAATACAGAAATTTCAGCACACGATCCCCATCCCATCTCCCTCACCAAGTCGTTGGAACTTCCTCTCTCTCTCTCTCTGTCTCTCTCTCTCTCGTCTTCTCCGCGAAGCACCTCCAGGTTCTCAACCGCAGATTCTTCTTCGTATTCTCTCTCTCCTTCTCTCTCGCTCTCGAGTTTTACGATGTTGTGTTGTCCGAATCCGATCGGCCCTTGGTTTCGCTGCCTTGGAAAGTTGCCGTCTTTCTCCTCGTTTTCTTGGGGAATTTTTTTGGGGTGGATTTCGATTTCTTGGGCACTGATCCCCCCGGCATCCCGATTTTGCTTCGGTGTTTTGGGGAATTACGTACGGTCGGCCGGGAAAAGACCCGACTTGGGATTTGCTCAGAGTGTTGTCATGATGATGTCTGTCTTTTGTCGGGGTTGCGGTTCTTGATGATGGCGGCGTCGTTTTTTGGGGTCGGTGTTGTGATTGTATGCGTTGGGCGAGCTCGTATGGACTGGATGGAAGAGGTTTGTGTGGGAGCTGATGATGCGGTGTCGATAAGCGTGATTCCCCCCCACCCCCCTCTTCCAGTGGCCTTGTTGAGTGGGAGTGAGCTTTCCGGGGGGAAATGATTGAAGTTGCTAGGCGTGTTCCTTTTCGAATCACGCGCGGTCGATGGCCATTATTCGACACGCATTACTCTTGCTTATTGAGTTTATTGCTGCCGGACTAATTTGTCACATTGCCTTTGTTTTCCCATCAGGGAGAAAAAGCAGAAATTTTTACTGAAGTTCCGTTTGATTGGTCGTGCTAATTTCGAGAAATTATTTGCTTCCGCAGCTTGTTGTCACCAAATTGGTTGAAGCTTCTTGTGGGTTGCTGGACCTGCAGATCCTGGTTAATAAATGAGTCAGAAAGGCCTCATTTATAGCTTTGTGGCAAAAGGAACCGTTGTTCTGGCAGAGCACACGCAGTTTTCTGGAAACTTTAGTACCATTGCTGTGCAGTGCTTGCAGAAGCTGCCTTCTAATAGCAGCAAGTACACGTACTCCTGTGATGGGCACACGTTTAACTTCCTGATAGACAGCGGGTTTGGTATGGATAACTTTCTTTACTAGTTAACTCATCATTGCATGTGATTGATTCATGTGTAGTGCGGTTGACCAATGTTTGTCGTGCATGCAGTTTTCCTTGTTGTTGCTGATGAGTCCGCCGGAAGAAGTGTACCTTTTGTGTTTCTCGAGCGAGTGAAGGATGATTTTAAGCAGCGTTATGGTGCCAGTATTGCGAGTGGGGACCCACATCCACTTGCAGATGATGATGAGGATGATGATTTGTTTGAAGATCGCTTTAGCATTGCGTACAACCTTGACCGAGAGTTTGGGTGATTATACAATGACCTCGTGATTCTTATGTATCTTTTTTGTCTTCTCTGCTTCATCTTGTATTGTTCTCTAACATGTTACTTTGTTTAACAGGCCAAGACTTAAGGAGCATATGCAGTACTGCATGAGCCATCCAGAGGAGATGAGTAAGTTATCCAAATTGAAGGCTCAGATAACAGAGGTCAAAGGGATTATGGTTGACAATATTGAAAAGGTACATTCTTTTAATAAAAAAAGTACTCTAAGCTCCCAAGAAGAGCATGGTCAAACTGAAGATGAAGACAGACCTGTTGATGTTGGTGGATAATTCCATAAGTTCCCCGTGTATTTAAACTTGTAGTGGCATGATGCTGTGCATGAAATTTCTGATTCTTTTAGGTTAAAACATCACGTCTTTTGAGTATTAGTTGCCAACTCTTCTTCGGACAAGCAGATGAGAGTTGAAAGAGTTTTGTAGAAAGACATTTGTTATTGTCTGTTTTTGATTTTGCCATTTCAGTGATTCTAGTGGTTTCATATCATTGAGAACATGATAAAACTGGTCTGCTTGGTTAATTAATGTGAGAGTGCCAATGGTGCCATTGGTAGTTTAAAAGTTATTTTTATATGATCAACGAATGTTATGAACCATTACAATCTTGAGGATATGTAATTGTTGTATCAAACTCCTGAATGAACTGATGAAAATTTTGATAAAGATTAAAGAGTAATTGGATGTTGAATTTTTGAAAAAGAAATATGCTTGACCTCAATAAGTGGTTGATATTAGGGAGTATTTAACGTGCTAAATGCAGAGAGGACTACTTGAAGTACTAGTTTTGTTTATGATTTGTCTGGAGAGAGGCTGTCCTTGTTCCGGGGGCATACCACGTTATGGTCATTAAACTTTTCCCTTGGTCTGCATTCACTCGATCCTTTGACGGGGCACTGTCTGCATGGATATGAGCTGCTTTTGGCCACATTGACATTACTTTTATCACATAGAGAGAATCTGGGAGGCGGATAATCACAGGAAGTTTCAGCCTTGGGAAAGAGGAGATCGTACTCTTTTTGTGCAGCCCTTCTCTGAACATATTGAGAGCGAAATAGTACAAGTGTGGTGGTTATTGTAAGAAAAGAAATCTTATAGATTTTGGTTTATTGCAAATTATGAAGGGATTCTGGTATAATTAAAGGAATCAAGTTGGGTGGTGAGGTATACTGATGTCGTAGACTCTCAAATGTGGCAATCATATTTTTCCTCACGTTACGAGGAAAGAAAACTTACATCCCATGGGTGATGGATCTGATGATCCTTGAGTGGGAACTGTCTTGATGTATGGACGCTTGAATTCTTACTTGTCAAAGTACACATGCAAAATATAGCACGTGTTTCTAAGGTTGTGTTTTCATCGGACCCTTGGGCCATATTTTCATGCTATTTCTTCTTTCGTCACGGACTTTAGGTGTTGGACCGTGGGGAGAGAATTGAACTTCTGGTTGACAAAACAGAGAACCTGCAGTTCCAGGTAAACTTGCTTTTCTTGGAGTTACAGATGGGATGATTGAGAGGTATCAAGTAGTTTCCACTTCACTGAACAAAAATGCGCGTTGTTTCAGGCCGACATTTTCCAAAGGCAAGGAAGGCAACTGCGTAGGAAGATGTGGTTTCAGAATCTCCAAATGAAGGTTATGGTGGGCGGAGCAGTCGTCATAGTAATATTCTTGCTGTGGCTCATAGCAAAATGGGGAAGTAAATAAAACTTTGGCCTTCTCAGGATGTAAAAAGAAAAGGCACGATATGATTTTGTATCTGGATATGTTTGTTGGTATGTGGAGCTAGCCTACCACTTAGGATTTATGAATCTCATACCCGAATTTAACAACCATTTTTATTCTGCTGTGAATATAAGTTGGCCAGGATTTCTCTTGAGCAGTCTTGCTTTGTGTCCATCACTTGACTAAGAATTCGGAAGATCGGCTATCGCTACAGGAACAGATTTTTTGTATTATCGGATAGTCCTGTTTCCATGCCTCTGTGCTTGTTTATCGTCTTGCGATTTGAACCCCAAGTAGTTCTCGTACATGCGGGTAGTCAGGTAAACTTGAAAATCATGCCAATGAAGGCGATATGGAAGGCACGACCACAATACCAGCTTTGCTGGCACATCGAAAAGATCGTTAACTTTTTTTTGACCTAGGAGATAATGAGATGAATTCGGGATGTGAGCTTCATATGGAAGCAAATTACTGGTTATGACCCAGAATTCCTTGACCATAGAACTAGGGCGAGCATTTGGAGCTGATTCGCTAGATTCACTTGAAACCAATTCCGAGGGTGATTCCAAGCGATTTTGTCGGACCAAACTTTTATAAAGAGAATGAAACATGAACTCCTCTTTCTTGTGAAATCTTGAGCATGCCAGTTTAATACTCGATTCCGACTTTTCGAAATCAAGCTCAACCGGGTTAATTTGAAGTTCCAGTCCTGGGACCGAACCACTTAGCCAATGTGCAACCCTATCAAAGACTCCGTTACTTGTAGGATACTTTTTTTGCAGTTTTCTGCAAAAAATTCAATAAATTTTCAATTTCATCCTATGATAAGTACCTGGTGTCTGTGACTATCACTTGTTCATGGGTTGCTGGAACGGATGTGGCTGTAATCATCTTTCCCCTGGCTTGTACATTATTCTCTAAGACTACTACACGAGAAGGTAAACTTCATGAAAACTTATGCCCGAAGATCATTTGAAAGGCAAATTGGCACTTGGCAGCAAACTGCATGTCATTATCCCAAACATTAGGTCATTGCAATTGCAGGAGAAATTGACCTTACGACGAGTTTGTTCTCAGGAGGAGCATCTGCAAGTATATGCTGCTGCTGACGCATATTCCCCAACTCTAGAACATTATTTTCACCAAAATGGCGCTAAAGTAGCTACTAGGAAGTTTTTATCAGTCATGAGCTCCCGACAAGAGCGCCGAGAAATGAAGATCGTTCAAGCCTTGACGGTTCCCGCGAGCATAAAAACCTTGCAATTGACAGTCCTGACCAAATCAGATCCGCCCCAAGCGGTCTCAAACTCTTTCACAACATCATCAGTCAACAGATCCACGCCATTCTGCTTGGCCCTCGCTATTGCCGACGAGGTCCTCTGCCAACTCAGAAACGTCTCAAAGCTCGTTTCCCTAGGCATATCTAGCTGAACGGGTTGTCCTTCACAACCTAAACCCACGCTCTCAAACGGAAACGGAAGGGTCCGATACTCTTCCAACACATACTGCACTCCTGGCTTCCAATACGGCTTACAGGCTTCGCGCAGACGTCTTGACACCTGTTCGACTTCGGGATTGACTCCGATTATGTCGGTGTAAGTCCAAACAGCAATCACGCCCCCAGGCTTGCGGAGGACCCGCTTGGCAATGGAGTAGAACTTTGGGATGTCGAACCAATGGATGGCGGTAGCCACCGTGATTAAATCGACCGAGTCCTCGCCCCCGACCATTGCCACCGTTTCGTCTTCGGACAAGGATGGCAGCGTGTGTAGGTACTGAACTCGAGGGTGCGGGATCCCTTTCTTCAGCATGGGCTCACTTATGTCAGTTGCAACCACTCGCTCATAATGCTCTGCGACCTGCAATAGATAGAAACTTCTGTTAACTCTTTACAACAGTTCGTGTATTTAGAGACAAAAAATTGTAATCGTGTATACAAAAGATTGAACAAAGAGCTGTCCAAAGCTAGGGCGAGACACAAAGCAAAAGACATTGGTCTGGAGACTCCATGCATGCAACCAGACATTGAAAACAGGCAGCAAGGTCCGAACAAATTGAGAGGCGTGCATCATTGCTAAGTCGATTTGGTCATTTCAGGAGTTCAAGATCGTTGGCCAAACAGTTTGCCAATGCTAACCGGTCAGGAAATGCATCCTCCTTAATAATGGTCTTTCGTATTACAAATGGTGAGAGTGGCTTCGAGCAGAGATACTTCATCTATGTTGACAACAGAGAACATGGCCTATTGCCTGTATGAACTACTGACTAACCTCAACGTCAAAAAACCTAAGCGAACCACCCGATATACCCAAAATATCGTATTTTCTTCACAGGTTCTCATGGCATCTTACACTAATGAACCTACTGAGTAATCTGAATGTCGAATCCCGAATGAACCACCCAGTTCATGTAGAATTCCTTATTTGGGCAACCTCTTACTTCTATGGAATCATGAAAATCTCTTCTCTTTTTTTATTATCGTCCAGGAAGACGCACTCAGAGAGCTAGTGAACTCAGCTGTTAGCATCACGCAGATAATGAGCACACTGCATCCACAGTTGTTGACCCCAGCAACAATTGCATTTGTACCCAATCTGCCAATGTTACTACTAGAACTAATTGAAGGAAATCAACCATGAGGGTGTCGGGAATTTCCAACATGTGTCTCCTGCTAGAGCTCACAATGATTTCAGACCAAACGAATGGATCGAGAGGCCGGTATCACGCTCACCCGAAGAACCCTCGCATTGTCTTTTTTTTTTTTTTTTTTGGTAAGGTTAAGTAAGAACCCTCGCATTGTCCGGAACGCCAGATTCACAGAATCAACCTCAGTCTAATTTGAAGAAACCAATCGAAATCCCTTGGACATCGTGACTGACATCAAAGGATAGAAGCAGAATTACACGAGAGAGAGAGAGAGAGAGAGAGAGAGAGAGAGAGAGAGAGAGAGAGAGAGAGAGAGAGACAGAGAGTGAGAGAGAGAGAGACCGCGACGGCGGATTGGCCGTTGCCGGTGCCGACGTCCCAAGCCAAGGCATGGCGGGAGGTCAAGGCAGAGAGCTTGGAGAACCACTGGTCGGGATACCGGGGCCGTGCGTCCACGTATCTCTTGGTTTCCTGGTCGTAAGGACCTTGCATTGCCACTCGTCGGATACAACACCGCACGCAACACGATCACGGCACACACAGTCCCCCTTGGATCGATTCACTCAAGCTGTACGGATCGTGAAAACGTTGTTGGGTCTCTCACTTTGTGAAGTTTAAATAAGAGGAGAAGGAGGAGGAGGAGGCGAGATGGCAAACTCGGACCCGCAAGGAGGAGAGATGGCAAACTCGGACCCGCAAGTCTTGGGCCGCCCTCGCCTTGTTGAATTTTGAATCGTTCTATAATGTCATCAGGGACGTCACTTACATACTTTTCTATCAGAATATATGTTTTCTTTTCAACTTCATCCCTGCCATAATCGATAACTACCTCCATTGAAAGCTACACCAAACATTTCTTCGTTCTTGTCATTCACCATGAAGCAATCATCCATCAAGGAAATAAAAGGCCAACCAAAGTGGAAAAAAGCTACACATTTGCATTTATTGCAGAGTTTTAAGTTACCGTTTCCATGTACACGAGATCTATTGTGAATGTTGCGCGATCAAATGCAAACATTCTCTATGAACACACAGCAGAGGCCTAGTACGGCTGCAATGAGAGCATGGACTCGCGCACGGCTCCGGACGCAGGTGCCGGAACCGTGGTGGACGCTCTGGTGGTGGTTATTGTTAGCGCCGGCGCCAGCATATATGGGGATCACGGCTGCACCGCCTTTTGGAGATGACGATCCCGATTCGCCATTAGTCCCGCCCTCGCCCCCTCCATTATGCGGAATGCCATGGGCAAAGTTGGAGGTGTGCTTTATGTCACTCGACCCTTTTCCGTTCAGTTGTCTGTCTAGCAAGTCGGGTTTCTGTAATGAGTCTGCGAAAAACTATGAGGGTCATTAAAGACGAAAAGCGACGAGCATTGAACATGGGTTCAAGCAACCATCGTCCCACTGACTAATAGTCAGCTAGGCATCACCTTCAAGTTATTGAGCAAATTGAGTAACAACAAAAAAGTGCAGTTACTCTCTGATCATTAAAATGGAGTGCATTAAGGAAAAATATCAAGTTTGAACTATCCTATACCATCACTGATTTCTTTATCCAACTCCTTAGTCCTGCTAATTCAGTGGGCTGAAATAGAAAGGATCTGGGATCATTTATTTGGAAGGGATTCGAGGAAAGGATTAGGATCCATGAAGTCGAAAGCAACGTGTCTTGTTTTTTTTTGGTTAAAGCAACCTGTCTTGTTAGTGAAGCCAATTGTTCAAGCTTTTATTACTTAAATCTTGCCAGAATCTTTTTACCTCAAATGACATCGGATATCATTGTATACCCACCAAAAAAAGATTACTACAAGAACCAATGCCCTTCTAGGTGGGAGACAAGGGATATGTTCCCAAAATGATAAAAGACTTGTTGCTATCTCAAGTTTCAAAGTGCTATGGAGAATTTGATAAAGAAAGCTAACTGTACTGTAGCTGAAGCTACAAGAAAGGAACAAGACGAAGGAAGAAATAGCAATGTAAAAGTTACAGAAAAAGGGTCTGAACAAAATGGATTGGAACTGCCCTCAGTTTGTTGGTTTCTTAAATGCTCGTATCAGCAGTTTCCGATGTTTCAGGCGTCAATAACCCTTGAAAATTGTTGTTCTGAAGAAGATAACATGGGCACGATATCATCCTTCTAAATTTGCCGGTTTCCTAAACGCTCTTATTATGTGGGGAGACAAAGGACGTCTCTATCCAACCAGAGATCACTTTTAAAAACGACCACATTTCTGAGTGAGAAATGCCAATAAGAGATGCAAATGCGCGACTGTTAGTGCTCACATCTTACACAGGCATTACTAAGTGACAGATTATAACAATTAGAAGCTTCAAAGCAGATAAAAAATCGACATGCTTTTGGCCTTCAAGCAAACAACAGAATGGTCGACTTAAAAAATTTTCGTACAATTGAAACACCAGCCTATCTCAAGTGACGTATGCAATTGGCAATGGGCATTCATGACACTCTGGATATGGTTTCTTAAGGACTGTCTCTTTTTTCTTGGGGTTCTTAAAATCCTAGATGTCCCTATAATGGTTGAAAGAAACTCATCAAAAGTATAGAAGCCACAAAGCAAAGTGTATCCCATTCCTCCTTTTGTGTTTTATTGGTGATACGCTCATCAAAATAAGAACTCCTGAAAATCATAGTTCAAGGTTCAAAACGATCCAAAAGAGAAGGCCTTTTTCACAATAAAAAGAACGGTACCGGGACAAACACAGGAGTAAGAAAAGGATCACCTGCTGCAGATGTCTCTGAAGGAGAGATAGATGCCAAAATATATAGGAAGGAGAGGAAAATGAGAAGCATGCCTGTCATTTTTTTTTCTTATGAACCTTCTCCACTGAGGCTTCTACTTGTCCTCCCAAGTCCTTTTAAGGATGTCACTCTTCCACCTAGTATAGACTAACTTACACAAGCACACCTTCGTACATGGTAATCAAAAAACAAAGGAGGTTTTTTCAAACAAGAGGAGCATGAAGTTTGAGTTCATCTTCTATCTTCGAACTTATCTTTTCAGAATCGAGAAAAGAAGAACAAATGGCCATGATTTCATGGGACCAGAATCTTTGGAAGTTGCTCGGTTTATGGCCTTTCCACCGTTGAAAACTAGAAGGTGAGCGCTTTGAAATGCTTCTTTATGGGCCAAAAGAAGTGCTTTTTTCAATATGTGCGTTCACTTTTCAAGAAAGAATATTGCTATCGTGTAAACTACACTTTATTTGGAAGATTTTAATTTTAAGGTACTGATTTTACAATAATACATGGGCGGCCCATCAAGAATGTAAAGTTCTTTTAATTGATTGCTTAACTAGTACCTTCGAGACGCGTTAATGCACTCATTATTAAGTACATCCGAAGAATTTGATAAAGATAGTGGTAAGCGAATGACTTGCATATGAAGGTGGCCACCTTTTCCAAGCAGCATTGGAGTGTTATCCTAATCCATTCTCTACCCATTCTGAATAACGCGGCATCGTGTTGCAGACGTACGTGTTCGGTTCCATATATTATTGAACGTCAACCTACGTGTCGCGGAAATATGGCTTGTTCCGAATGAATTATACGACCTACTATAAAAGAAATATGTTGAATAAAACAGTGTTTGCATATACAAAACTTAGGTACAGACCTGTTACAAAAGAAAATGGATATCACAAAGAAGGCATACCAGAAGACACTTATGAGAATGCTCGTCTGTTGAATGTTGATAATGACAGATATCCAAGCAGTTGCGTGACTTTCTATTCAGTTAATGATTTTACGTCCAAATTTGTTTTCGACTGTTCATTTTGTACTCTTTTTTGCGAGTTCAAAGAGAAGATAATATCAAATTTGTCTTGCTCTGTAACTGATGAAAAAACAGGACAGCGAGCACCACTGCGATGTCTGAAAATTCCTTACGGGCTAAAAGATAACAGCTAATATCTGACTTCAAGACTAACACAGGCCAAAAGACTAATTTAGAACAAGAATTGTCACTGCAAAAACACTAAGAAAGCACCGAAATCCATGAAGCTCTGGTTGTGACCAGAACCCAATTCAGGCACAAATTCTCTTTCCAATAGACAAAAATAACAAGCATTGCAGTTCTTTAACTTGATCAATAAAGATCACCCTCCTTGTGGGTATGAATCACGCAATCGGCTCTTGGGTATGAGATGCAGGTCAGCACATAGCCATTGTCCATCTGCTTCTCATCGAGAAAGGAGCCGTCCGATTGGTCCACCTCTCCCGAGACCATTTGGCCCGCGCAGGTCGAGCACGCCCCCGCTCTGCATGAATAAGGAAGCTCAATCCCAGCATCCTCAGCGGAGTCGAGGATGTACTGGTCATCTGGCGCGTCAAACTCGTTCTCTTCCCCATTTGGTCCAATCAGCTTCACTTTGTGCACTGCCATCGCAGATATTCTGAAGGAGGCAGCAGACTTCAAGCCAAAGGCTTTCGTGACCCTCCTTGTGGTAGCCAAGGAACTTGGGCTCTTAATGAAGGCGGAGGATCTGTCTGGGAGCGCGCATTTGAGCGCGCAATATGTGGGAAGCGTCACAGTTGACATATCCGGTCCTGAGAACAGACCAAGTAATAAAAGGTACAAAGTGAGCGTTAAATGTAAAGAACACGCTTTCATGGCTTCCAGGTCCGCTCAGAAGCTTCAAATTCCCACCAATGAACAGGAAAAAGAGCAGAATAATAGCAGTTCCTTCATAGTTCAAGCAAGGAACTTTTGGAATGTTAAAATCAAATTCCCAACCAAGCTTCAGCTAAAAGCAGGAATTTCAAATTTTAAGATAACCATACCGGGTAGGACACTGCGTTACTCTACAGGTTGATGTTTGGACATACTAATCTTTTAATACACTTCGACGCTTAAAATACTTCTTTCTATGTAGTAGCAACGACAAGCAGAACTTTCTCCGCAAGAGAAATTGAGTAGAAGAGCTCTTTAGGAAAACCATATCCCCATTTCACAACATTATTCTTGTCTCGCAAATTCAAATACCAAAGAAGAAAGCAACTAACATGAATGGGCTTCTCTAGTTTTCAATAAGATTGCCTAATGATTGCAAATGAAATCTTAACAAGTACAGACAAAGAAGTAGACAAACAAACAGGCAGTCGTGATTCATGAGCTCAATTCAAGTAGCCACAACTCTGCCCCACTAGCAATCTAATAAAACTTGAAGTTCAAAAGCAATTTAAGCTCAAATATTAATCAAATAGTGTTCGTATTCGAAATATAATAACTTCACCCTTCAGGCAAATATAATCCACATAAAGATATCAGAATCCTTGCCGGTGCAGTCAATGATCAACATGTCAACCCAAATGGGAACAGTGGTCATCAAGCCAACCACAAATTACACGAGCATCACACCCGGGCGATACTTACAGTCTCCAAATGGACAGAAAACACATTCAACAGAGAAAAACTCGTGATTTAAACGTCTACCGACACCAAGAAAACCAAGAATTGTTCACTAGGAAAAATGAATTGCCAACGGTGCCCAGATTGTCAATCAATTACAAGACCATTCCAAATAGTTGACACGCTATCAACTAATCACGTTCCGAAAAGCAATATTTTCTTATGTTTTAACAAGATGATCACCAAAAAAACACAGCACAGGTCCTCAATACCCAGAACAACAAGCTTAAACAGAGTGCCCAGAAAACCACCTTCCGATGATCCAATGCTTCCAAGTCACATCAGCTCAAGAAAACGAAATGATCAGCTATCATAACTCATCGATCAGTTCATGTCAATCAAGTTAAGATTTTTCCTTTATCCTTCTCCTTCCTTTCCCTTAGGAAGGCGTCCTAAAAGTGATGGAAAAACCACCCACGAAGAGACTCGCAGAAAAGCGAAATCCACCCACAAAAGAAAAAACGGTAAAAGTTGTGCCGAAAGTAAACGGAAAAATCAAGCGAAAAGGAATCAAACGAGAGAGGGAAAATCTTACGGCTTGAGAAAGTGATCTGATCGGACCGGGAGGGGTGATTTGAGAGCGGAAGGTCCGAGGAAAACAGTGCGAGAACCTGCCTCGTGCGTTGGACTGTCCCTTTTATATGTCCTTTTCTTGTGTGTACATATATAATGCACTCGTCACTCGCTGACGCTCGGGCCATTCATGCCTTCCTAGGGCCTGCGAGAGTAACTGTACAATGGCTTTGATGCTGACATATGATTATAATGTTCTTCCGACCGCCAAATGTTGACTTCTGTAGCAATGCTGTTAATATCTATTAGAGAATTATGAATTGCCAAGAAGTAAAAATAAACAGAACTCTGCAAAAAAGAAGGCTTTTTTTGGTCAAAAAACTACCATTTACTTTGTTCACAAGACCAAAAAGTTAGATTTTTTTGACAACTTAGGTGAATGTTGCAAGAGCCAAAGTCCACTTATTCATTAGATTGGTTTTTCTCTTCATTTGTTCTTTGTATTTACTTTGTTGTTGCACCCATAAAAATGAAAAGCTTAATCTATATCCTATACCAATTTGCTTAGTTGGCATAATCTCAATTAGCCTCCCCCTTAATGACCTTGCTTTCTACATGCATCATGAACAAGTCAAAGGTTATTTTCTTATACTAATTTATGTTGTTCCTTCTCAATTCGCACCAAAGAAGAAGAACACGTTACAGTTTCCATTCAAACCTATTTTCCTTCCATTTCATTTGAATCTTTCCATCATCTATTTCCCATTTTACCTAACTTACCAAGAAAATAGAATGTATGAATTAATCACAGCTCCTTTGAATTAATGTGGGATTCACTTCTTTTTTTTAGGAAATAACATGTGATTCTTATATGATCTCTTTTAATCGATGACAGAACGGAAAATACCTGGTTAGATGAAAAGTACGTCATTGGACTGCTATTCCAGACAATCTGGGCGAGTATTTGCCAACAACATTCGGGAAACTCCTTAGCAGTCGCACATACTTGTTCATCTCGTATTCTTGTCGTAACGTATTCCAGTCTCTACACTGTATTTGAGAGAGAGAGAGAGAACATGCTGGGCTTGCCGAATTGGAAAGCAAAGTATGACCCAAACGGGTTGATTACCAACCCACGCCATGTCCCGACAAGGCAGCAGCGCCCACCGATCGTCTCCGTCCCTCTCCCTCACCGACCCACCACCACCACCACCACACTTGTCGTCGCTTCTTCTTCCGCTAATCACCCGCTCGCCGACACTTCACCAACCTCCATGGCATCCATCGGCGACGTCCTGGTAATCATCACCTGCCTACCCACTGCAACGAAACAATGGGCATATGTTACCTCGCCTTACCCATGATGAATCTTTTCGTTTCTAACTCCGGAGGGGGAAAATAAAGCTTGCAGTTTTATTTTCTGGGCCTTTGCCAGTCTTGGGATTTGTTCATCGTCTCGAACTGAATTAATTCACTTCCTTATCTCGTTGAATTCGCGGTTTCTTCAGCTGGCTGATTGGCGTAGTTCTACTTGCAAAGGGGTTTTCTACGTGCAATTCTTGTTTCTTGGGGTGCTTTTGTATTGGTTTGTTGCTGATGACGCGTTGTGTTCAATTGATTGATTTAGCTGCGGCTTTCATGAGTTCTGCTTCTACCCATTGTTTCGTATCAGCTTAAACAAATTGCAAGTGCAAAGCTTTTACATTTCTTGCCCATTTTTGGTTCTGGTTATTGTGGTTCAGCTTGCGACTTCTTCTGCTCGGCTCGAAATGGAGAGTGGAGCCGTGAGGAGGAATTCAACTTTGGTATGTGTTCCTATAATGGCGGGGTCGGTTGAAGAGATGGTAACCCAATTGGATAAGGCAAAGTCTAGTGGGGCTGACCTTGTGGAGATCAGATTGGACAGTCCGAAGAATTTCAGTCCGCATGAAGATTTGAAAACCCTGATCAAAGCCTCTGCTTTGCCAACTTTATTCACTTACAGGTTCGCCGTTAGCTCCTTTCTGAATGGATTTGTCATGAAGATTCTGTATAGTCTACATTTTGTGTGATTTGAGTGGTGTGAATTTGTGTGGAATGTTGAAGCCTTCCGATGCTTTTTTTGTACTTCCTTAGACCAAAATGGGAAGGTGGCCAGTATGATGGTGATGACAAGTCTCGATTGGATACCCTTCGATTAGCAATGGAGTTGGGGGCTGATTATGTTGATGTCGAGCTTCAGGTATCCTTCTGATTGATATGTTAATGAAAGCTTATAAGGTTGAGAGGCCATTAACACTTTGAAAATTACTGCCCAGTTTGATAAATTTTACGTTAGTCTAATAAATTTGGCTTGAGCTCTAGAATTTTTGAGATCATGGCATTGCTTTCAATAAAAAATTTGCTATAGTGTCTTCCTTAAAAAAGATCAAACGAATTAACTAGAGTTTGGGTCATTTTTGAATGTTCATATTTTGCTTCGAAAGAAATATCTAATCAGAAAGAAGCACCGAACATTTGCATCAATTCACCCACTTCCAAGTTATTAATCAGAGTTCCATCTGTATAACTTTACCTTATAGGGCTAACATGATTGCTTTGTGAAGGTTGCATGTGAGTTCAATGCATCTATACGAGGAAGAAAGCCAGAGAAGTGCAAAGTTGTAGTTTCTTCTCACAACTATGAGAACACTCCATCTATTGAGGACCTCGGCAACCTTGTGGCAAGAATCCAAGCAGCAGGTGCAGACATTGTGAAGATTGCTACAACTGCCTTGGATATTACTGATGTTGCACGGATGTTCCACATAACCGTGCATTCCCAAGTAAGCAGTGTATGTGGCCTGCCAATGCTTCTAGATCTTGACTTTTTTCTGAGTCATATCGTCACAAGTTTCAATGTCTGCTGCCATCACAGAACATAACTTTGTATTTGCGCATGTTCTCTGACATAGGCAGAACTAACTGCATGTGAGGCTACCTTGTTTATCAAGTTTTAGCCAAAGAAACAAAGAGAGAAAAACCTTCACCACTGTTAGAAAGGTCAAGAATACAACAGAGAATCAAGAATATGTCTGTCCTCTCAAGCTGATCATCAGTAAACTATAGTAATTTAAGCACCTGTTTCAGGTAGCAAGATCGAGCTCATTGTTCATGACTAAATACGTGTTCATGTGGGGCTTAATAGACAGAGTGGAATGGTCTTTTTTTTTAATCTTTTCTTTAAATAAGTTCTGTTGACCATGGAACACGGAAACCACATCCCCGCCTTGAAACGTCGGCTATCATAATTATGGCAAAGGAAATCAAGTATCTGAGAACTTTAAATGCGTTAGCATCATATTTTGGATAGTTTAATCAAATGTTAGTGTAGTCTTGTATGTTATGCATCCTAAAGATCACACAAAGTGCAGATGGGATGTCAAACCTCAATCTGTTGGTTATAATGTGTCGACACCATCCGTTGCAGTTTTAATTATTCTTTCTTACAATGTGCAGTGGCTTCAGTAACATTTTGACGTTCTCTTACTTATGTCTATTGAATATCTTGCATTTAATGTTTTCCATCTTATATTATTACACTTCCTAGTACCTAGGAATTTGCGACAACCTTGGAAGTAACTGTCAAACATAGAGAAACTAGAAGATCTTTTGTTCCTTGAATCTGTGGAGTATCTTAAACACATGTTACGAATAAACTTGTCTGGGTCATGATATGGACCTGACAACTTGGTCACGATATTTGTAACTGCCAATATCCTTTATTTTTGCGAAGCTCATAGGTTCCATATCCTCCTGCATCCTCTAATTTATTGCCTGATTGCATCATTGTCCTATTTTTATTCAAGAATCATTCTTCTTCGCTTTGAACAGTAACTGGGCAAGTTTCTGTGTTAAATACCAAGACCCTCCAAGTGATATTGTAAATTTCAGGTTCCAATAATAGGCATTGTAATGGGCGAAAGGGGTTTAATTTCACGGGTTCTTTGTGCAAAGTTTGGTGGTTTTCTCACCTTTGGTACGCTTGAGTCAGGAGTAGTATCAGCTCCTGGTCAACCAACTATCAAGGATCTGTTGGATTTGTACAACTTCAGAAGCATAGGGCCTGATACCAAAGTGTTTGGTATCATTGGGAAGCCAGTTGGCCACAGCAAATCACCTCTTTTATATAATCAAGCATTCAAATCAGCCAATTTTAATGGCGTCTATTTGCATCTATTGGTGGATGATGTCGCTAGCTTTCTCCGAACTTACTCATCCACTGATTTTGCTGGATTCAGGTTCGTCCTCTGTATGACAGTTATAGCGTCGTTGCGTCTATTGTTAACCTTTTAGAAAGTAACCTTCTTCGACCACCTTAGTGGAAAAATCTTTTCGATTGCTGCTTGTTATTACTTATTTAAAAGGATGAATTTTTCTTCTTTTCCCGCTTAACTGCATTAATATGTTGTCGATCTTGTATGCTGTTTCTAGCATGTGCATGGAGTAACAGTCATACTCTTTCCTTCATGAGTTCCCATGTGAGATTAGTATCTATGATAATCCAATGTTGCTATGAGACAATGATCCTTCCTGGTAAAAATGAACAGCTGCACAATTCCTCACAAGGAGGCTGCAGTGAAGTGCTGTGATGAAGTTGATCCGGTTGCTAAGGTATTGATTCAAGTTGTCACAACTATAATACAATTTAAACCCCTGGCTCGAAATTTGAATTCTTCAATTTTCCCAGTCAACCAAGCTGCGTACTTTGTTGGGAGTTGGAAGAGTTATTTATATATGAAAATGACTAGGTTTCAAGCTTCATGCCATTATTGACTCTTGTCTTCTTCTAACTTCACAGTCAATTGGGGCTGTTAATTGCATAATAAGGAGGCAGAGTGATGCGAAGTTATTTGGTTATAATACAGATTATGTTGGAGCCATTTCTGCAATTGAGGATGGACTGCGAGGTTTAATTCCCGTTTATTTGTTGAAAATATTCTTATGACGAGTTCTCTCGACATAATTGGACATTGCCCTTAACTATTACAGGTTCACATAATGGGAGCAGCGCAGGTGCTTCACCTTTAAATGGCAAGTTGTTTGTTGTGATTGGTGCTGGTGGTGCTGGGAAGGCACTTGCTTTTGGTGCTAAAGAAAAGGGAGCCAGAGTAGTAATTGCCAACCGCACCTATGGTGAGTTACTTTTGCATGGGGTAAATGTAGAGCTAGGGGTAAATGTATTAGCTTACTTGATTGGTTCGTATGACCTCGAGAGATTAAGTCTTGTGGCAATACGACTTCTTGAATTACACACTGATGGATAATTCAGCCATCAACTTATGTGAGTGGATAGGATTAGAATTTGAAATCTTCTGGTTCATGTGTTCGTAAGCATTCTATAACTTAACATTATATACTATTATATTGTTTATTCATCACATTTCCCGATAAAGGTCCACGATTTTAGATAAGTCTTGTATTTGTTAGCACTCAATTTCTTGTCGCCGTTTCTGCCAAAACTTTGGAGGAATGTATTGTCTAAATGTCATAAATTATTCTACAATGTCAAATCAACTGTTTTCTTATGACGAAATACGAGAGAGAGTTGACTGAATAATGAAGAATGCTAAGCTCTGATGTTAGAAGCATGTGTTCTACTTTTTACTTCTACGAGTTCCTGTTCTCGTTGGTTTTCTCTTTTAATTCTGTTGTATGTTGACTACTATGCTTCTATATGCTGATTTCTTGGTTATCCCATACCCACATTCATGGTACATTGAAATTGGGGTGTACGACATGTTGATGACATATTATGGTTTCAATTTGCGTGCACGATGGCAGCAGCCTCTCAAACTACAACATGGAAGAGAAGGAATAGAGGAACATTATAGATCCTCTACACAGTACAATGATGATTTATACCCTTTTCTCTTTTTTGAAGGTCGAGCCAGAGAGCTTGCGGAGACCATAGGAGGAGATGCCTTATCTCTTGCTGACTTAGAGAATTTCCACCCAGAAGATGGGATGGTTCTTGCAAACACAACATCCATTGGGATGCAACCTAAAATTGATGAAACTCCAATCCCCAAGGTTGACCTCTTTTAAGTGCTCATTCACCAGTACAACTTATCTGCCTTTTATTCAATTTAAATATTTTGTTTAGGTATCTAAGAAGAACAAGCTGATGTACTTTACCCTTTGAACATGTTTGAAACCCTTAATTTTTGATTGTCTGGTCTTTGCTGTCGAATAGTTCTGCCTTGTCAGATTTCCAATTGCACTGCGATTCAATATTATCAAACAAATTGAAGTTGCTTTCTGTCTCTCTGCAGCATGCTCTGAAGCATTATTCGCTAGTCTTTGATGCTGTGTACACCCCCAAAATGACCAGACTTTTGAGGGAAGCTGAAGAATGTGGAGCGACCACTGTTTCGGGCTTGGAGATGTTCATTGGACAGGCATATGGGCAATATGAGAGGTACACGGGGCTACCTGGTAAGCTAACCACTATAAGCATATCCGTATGTTACTTATTGCATGAGCTGGGACTTCCATCTTTTTTTCTGCTTTCTTTCTTCATTATGTGTTTGCTATCTGTCTGCAGCACCAAAAGAACTGTTCAGGAAAATTATGTCAAAATACTGAAGAGATTGGTGGATTTGGATTCTGCTCTCACATCTACATTTTTTCCCATTTATAGTGCAAAGCCAACATGGACTTGATTTTAGCTTCTCAGGTGGCGTGATCTGTCCACAGTTTTTGGGTGTTATGTATTATCAATGCTCATTATCCTGTATGATAGTACTTCGGTTTAGTTTCGAATCATATCATATAATTCAGTGGCAAATAATGAATTTTCGCTGTGAATCATTTTGGTTTATTTATTTTATCTTTGGAAAATATGCTTATACTTGAGAGGTGAGAACACCATTTGCTTGCTCTATATTAATGTTGTTTTGTCGCGTGTCCATACTGCTTATTAAACTTTTAGCTTGATTGCATCTTGCGGGAAAAGCATACCCGCTTCCACTTTAAGCAAACTGTCCAGGCAATTTTCTGTTGTTTCACTTCAATTTGAGTATCAAAACGAGTGACTCTTGTGAACATCAAGCCTTGCAACCTATGAAGAATATTAATTTCCCTCCCTTCCTCCTTCCTTCCTTGACGTTCTCTTTTTTCGTATTATTTTGTGATATTATTGCAATTCTTTTACGCATTTTAGCATTGATCACATATAAAACAAAAGTTGACAAGTGATCCAACATTCAAACATTTGATAATGTTGTCACAAATTTCAAAGGAAAACATTCTTCTCTCTCTCTCTCTCTCTTCCACTCTTTTTCCTCATTTAAACATGTTGACTGCCCGTTGGCAAGCAATTTTCGTGTCGCTAACAAAGCATGGATCCCTTAGCATGAGAGACTCTCTATCTCTTGGGACGTGGTGTTCTCATCCATCCAAACCAACATTTCACGTAAATTATTGTCATTTTGAAAGAAAATAAGATACTTCGTTGTACTTTGCCCATTGTTATCATTCATTTGGTTTAATGTAGATGTCTACTCGTATTGTACTGAAATCTGCAAACAATTCCACTCTCATCTCTAGAGAAAGCTTCTAGGTGCTTAGGGAGTAGGACTTTCCCATCCATCGGAAGAAAATATGAAAATTTGCATCACTCAACATGTGACGGTTGCTTCCAAAAGCACCTAAAAATTGCTCTAGTTTCTCGCCCAATCTTACAATGGAGAAAAAACAGGTGGTCCCATGATTGACGTTCAAGGAAAAAAAACAGCATTGTTTGATCAGTTGTGTTGCAGAGATATTAGTCGACCTGTACAATGATACTGCCCACACCATATGAAGACTACACGACCTCCAGTATTCAGAGTTGATGTCATTCATTGTTATAAACTTCGTCCAGGCTGTGCATGGCAACCATTCTGTACCTGGGAACATTGATCAGAAATGATTTTTTTTAATTCTGTGCCCGAAAATTGATTCTGAGCATTTGAAGACGTTTGGTAACGGCCCAAAATTTCTATTCCTGAAATAATAAAAGAATAGAAATGCGTTTGGTAACGGCATAAAATTTCTTTTTGTTAATAATATTTTAAATATTTTGATATTTGTTTCTTTTCTTTTTTTCTTCTCCTCCTTCTTGGCCATGACTGGTAAAATATTTTTTAATTAATAATAATTTTATTAAAAATAATTTTTTCATTTTTTTTGGCCATGGCCAGTAAAAAATTTCTTTATTAATAATACTTTCATTAAAAAAATAATGTTTTTTTAATCATTTTTGGCCATGGCCGGTAAAATTTTTTTTATTAATAATTTTTTTCTTTTTTTGGCCATGACCGGTAAAATATTTTTTTATTAATAATATTTTTTATTAAAATATTTTAATAAAAATATTTTTATTGAAAATATTTTTTTTATTTTTTTCCATGGCCTGGTCGCCGGCCATGGCCAGTAAAATATTTTTTAAAATATTTTTTATTAAAATATTTTTTTCCTTTTTTTTCCCATGGCTTGGTCACTGGCCATGGCTGGTAAAATATTTTTTTATTAACATTTTTTTATTAATAATATTTTTTTCCTTTTTTTTGCCATGGTCTAGTCGCAGGCCATGGCCGGTAAAATATTTTTTTTAAAATATTTTTTATTAACATATTTTTTTCCTTTTCTTTTGCCATGGCCTGATCACTGGCCATGGCTGGTAAAATATTTTTTTAATTATATAATATTTTTTATTAAAATATTTTTTCCTTTTTTTTGCCATGGCCTGATCGCTGGTTATGACCGGTAAAATATTTTTTTATTAATAATATTTTTTATTAAAATATTTTTTTCCTTTTTGTTTGCCATATTGCTGGCCATGGCTGATAAAATATTTTTTTATGGCCTGGTAGCTAGCCATGGCTGGTAAGATAATTTTCTTTTGTTCATGGCCGGTAAAATATTTTATTAATAATAATATTTTTTATTATTAAGATTTTTTTATTAAAATATTTTAATCTCGCTAGATACGCCAAGGGTGGTCCTCGCGCCGGACATTAAAAGCTACATTAAAAACCAAGAAAAAGAAGAAGAAAAAAAAATTGATTCTCATTTTTGTTTCCAGAATCAAGAAGCTACTTTTTTTTTTATTCTTGATTCTGCTCCAAAACTGATCATGGGCACAAATTTGCAAAAAATTGTGCCCAGAATAAAAAAATTTAACAAACGGATTTTTATTTCAAAACTGATTCTGGGAACAAAAGAATAAAAATTTTCACTATTTGGCCCGTTGCCAAACAGATCCCTAGTGTGTAATTAAGTGCAAAACGCTGCTGCTTCACCATACATTTGGTGAGCCCAATCTTGGAGATGCTCCCGAAGTATGGGATTACAGTTCCAAGCATGCCTCCTACCGCATGGACCTTCAAGAGACTCAAGATCTTGGAGATAGCCAAGGACCAACTCAACAATCTCTGTACTGACGTGAAGAAAAGCTGAACTTGCCAAGCAACAACAGCAGAGAATCGGTGGATTAAAAGCATGGAAACTGACATTCTGTCGAAAGGTGACGGAGAGATTAGGAAGAAGTGTATGGGAGGTGCTGTCCAAAGAACGGCGTGTCCAGCTACAAGCTTGGCAAGTTGGTTGAGACGAAGCAGAATGAAGTGAAAGAACTCGTGGATAAGGGTCACAGCTTCGAAGTCGTCACAGACGTGTCTGCTCATCCTCCATCGGAGGAGATACCAAATGGAGAAGTATGTGGCCAAGCAATCGCTGGGAAGACGAGTCCCGAGGAATGGAAGCACGCAATATACTTGAGGATATCCTCCTTCCGATCAACTGCTGAAAAAGCCCACAGAGATCAATTATAAGTGCAATTTAGATCCAGTGTTGCTGGAAAAGATAGCCTGTGTCTTTCTTATTTTCCCTTTTCCAGCCTCCAAAGTTCCCAACAGTGTAGCCAAATCTGTTTCTGTCTTATACAAATGTCTAATGGCATATTTAACTTTCCACTAAATTCTCTTTATTCTCACCAATAATCCCCACAAGAACATGAACCCCCACTAAAGTGGTGAAAACGGTGATTATCTCTTAAGATTATCAATCTGTCTACAATTTTTGAAATGCATTTTATTGCATTGTGGCAGTCCCCACAAACTCTCAAGTTTTTGATCACTCGGATTGGTCTACCAGCAGGAACCGACAAGATGCCAAATGCTACAGCCAACCTCTCGCTATGATACTTTAGCATCTGCTCCTTCTCCTCTTCTTCCACGTCGTGCAAAACCAACTTGGTTGAAGGAACATACCCTGCAAGCTTTATTTTCAAATCTAACTCTTCTAGAAAGGCATATATTCTATCTTTTTCCGGGTGGAAAGGATCACCAACGGAGAATGTATGGATCTTGTTCTGGACCTCAATCCAACTATAACCAGGCACTTTCTTTACACCTTTGTTCCTCATCTTCAATCTCATTCTACCCACATCAGCCCATCTACCAGATGCTGCATATAAGTTTGAGAGGAGTACGTACATGCCAGAATTCTCAGGTTGCATCTCAAAAATCATCTTTGCGGCTTTCTCACCTAGTTTAGTGTTGCCATGAATCCTGCTTGCACCTAGTAGAGCACCCCATGTTGCAGCATCAGGCTCAAGAGGCATTTCTTTCATCAACTTAACCACCTCAGCCAGCTGTCCAGATCGACCAAGAATATCAATCATGCAAGTGTAATGCTTGTCATTTGCTGTTATACCATAATCCTCATACATCATATGGAAGTATTTCATCCCTCTCTCAACTAAACCATTATGGGCACAAGCAGACAACACACCAACCTGAAAGAAACCACCAGAATATTAGGTAGAGAAGTTACGGGCGTCAAATGTAACATGAAGCTAGAAAACCATCATATATGAATTACTATGCCTACAATCTAACGATGTAAATATCTCTAGGTAAAAGCTCATTTGAAGGTGCCAATTAACCGTTAAAAATCTTCAGTGAATGTACTGAAGAAAGAACGAGTAAGTTCATTGTCAAACCCACCTTCCTCATGGATTTAAAGGTGAATATAGGGAAAGATTAAGTAGTTCATGCAGAACCATAGCAGCAAAATAGAAGAAACTCTACTTTTTAGTTCATCATTGTCACTGAAGGTATGTTTTCAACAAGTCTCACACTAAATACAGAATCATCATCATGAAGGTGACCCTAACTCCTGGAGAACACTAATATTGGGGATCCATTGGGGATCAAGGAAGCATATGGTCGCTGATACAAGATACTTATCTTGGCGGAACTAACTTCCAATTAGTAGCAGCACTGGAGGGGCTAACTACAGAACTTGCAAAACTTTTCTTCTTGTACTCTCCATTAGAAAATTGCTTTCCATAACTCACAACAAATGATGATTTTCATACAAGAAAGGAACTCAACTGAACTGAAAGAAAAGGTCAAGGAGACATTCACCATTGTTACATCATCAGGTTTGATGCCTGCTGCCTGCATTGACTCAAAAATCACCAAAGCTTCTCTTCCAAATCCATGCCTTGCGTAACCAGCAATCATAGTATTCCACGAGACAACATCCTTGTCCGATATATCTTGAAATGCATCATAAGCTTCTTCTATGCTTCCACACTTGCAATACATTGACAAAAGTGCATTCCCCACAAACCACCGAGACACATATCCTGCCTTGACTAGTCGGCTATGCATTTGCTTTCCCAACTCCAAGGCAGCAATATCAGCACATGCACTCAATGAACATGTAAAAGCAGACCTATTTAATCTTTCTCTTGCTCTGTTCATCTCTACAAACTGATGCAAAGCCTCCTCGCAATGACCAGTTTGAGCATAACCAGCAATAATGGCTGCCCAGGAGATGCAGTCACGCTGAGGCATCTCATCAAACAAACTTCTAGCTTGAGAAATATTGCCGCTCTGAGCATAGCATGTGATCATTGTATTCCATGAAGCAATGTTTCGACATGGCATTGCCTCGAATAACTCCTTTGCCATGTCTATTTTCTTATATTGAACATAACCAGCAATCATTGCATTCCAAGAAACTGTATTCTTTTCTGGCATCTCATCGAAAATCCTTCTTGCTTCATCCAACAACCCATTCTGCACATAACCAGACAAGACTGCTGTCCATGCAAAAACATCCTTAGTCGGTGACTCCTCAAACAGTCTCCTTGCTTCAGACAACTCACCATTCTGCGCATAACCGGTAATCATTGTATTCCATGAGACTTCATCTTTAACCGGCATCCTATCAAAAAGATTCCTAGCATCAACAAACCGCTTCTTCTTCACATACCCAGCCATCAAACAATTCCAAGGTACAACCTCCCAATCTGTCTTCGAGTCAAACAACATCCGCGCCTCCTCTAGCCTTCCATTCTGCACATACGCCGCGAGCAACCCGTTCCACAACACAGCATCCCTAGTCGGCATCTCATCAAATATGCCGCGTGCCTCATCAACATACCCATACTGGGCATAACCCGACAACATCGCATTCCAAGAGACTACATCCCTCATGGGCATCCGCCCAAACAGCGCCCGAGCTGCAAAAAGGTCCCTATTCTTCACATACCCAGAGATCATCAGATTCCACGAAACCAAATCTCTCGCGGTCTCGGGCATTCCGTCAAACACTTGCCTGGCAAGACTGAACTTGTCATTCTGCAAGTACCCAGAGATCATGGCATTGTAAGAGACAGTGCTCCGGCAGGACATCGAGTTGAAGACCCTCAGAGCTGCTTCGCATTGCCCATTGCGCATGTGGGAAGTTATGGCCATGTTCCATCTGATCACGGCAGGGACTCCCGAGAGGACCGGCGACTTTCGCTTTGGTCCGCTCTCTTCCGGCGACGAAGATGGCGACGGGGGCGATGTTCGCTTCCAACAAGAAGGCTTCAAGCTCGCCCTCGTAGTTGCCTGACGCGAGCGAAGGGAGTGGCCGATGTGAAGATGTCTGCACCAGTAGTTCCCGAGCATCCCTCGAGCTGTCAGGACTTCTTCGATGAGGGCGAGGACGATGATGGAATGGGAGGGACCTCATTCGCGCGAACGATTACGAGTCGATTCGGACGACAAAACCTGGTGATTCGCGAGACTGAGGTTTGGCGAGAAGAAGTTTTGATGACCGACATGAGGTGTCGGGTTCCATGGAAATTGTCGACGTCATGTTGTTCTTTTTAACGACGTTGTCGGATCGCCTCAACGATAACGAACTGGTTTGACTTTGATTATCTATACTCAAGAGAGCCATCTGTTGAAATAGAAGTAGCTGTTTGGGAAATTTTAGGTGGAGGGGCGCAACAAATCCTACTCCTTTTAGGACTGTTTTAGATTTGATCATGACAATTTGGCATAATTGTCAAATTGATAGATTGGGTCGAGTTAAAAATGATCTGATGAACCAAATGGACTCACTTAATTTGTGGGAAAATTCCATTTTGGTATCCCAAGTGGAAGCGTTTTCTCAATTTGGTACCCAAAGTGGACACGGTGTCAAATAAGGGTCCGAAGTGCCCAATTAGTCTCAAATAAAGACCCGAAGTGCCTAAAAAGTCTCAAATAAGGGCTTAGGTCGCCGGCCGACCAAAATTGCCTGTCGGCCGGCAAGAATGTTACTGTTCTGACACCGGAACAATACTTTTTAATTATTTTTTCTTTGTCCTTTTCTTTTTTTTTTCTTCTCTTCCTCTGCCAGCCATAGCCGAGGCCGGCGGAGGTAGCCCTTGCCGGCATCGGGCGAGGGCTGCCCTCACTTGGGCTGGGCGAGGTCAGCCTCATCAGTTGCTAGCGAGGTCAAGCCTGGCCAGATCTGGCGAGGGCTCGACCTTGTCGGCCGCCGGCGAGGCTCGACCTCGCCGGCGTCGGGGGAGGCCGGTCTCGCCCTGGCAATGGCGAGGCTCGCCTCGCCCGACGCCGGCGAGGTCAAGCCTCGCTAGCGGTCGGCAAGGTCAAGCCTCGCCAGCGGCCCCCGACACCGGCGAGGTCGAGCCTCGCCAGCGATCGGCGGGGCTGAGCCTTCTCTAGATCTGGCCAGGCTCGATCTCGCCAGCAACTGGCGAGGCTGACCTCGCCCAGCCCAGGCGAGGGCGGTCCTCACCTGACGTTGACGAGGGCCGCCTTCGCCTGAGGCGGACGACCTCTGCTGGCCCCGGCTATGGCCAGCGAAGGAAGAGAAGAAAAAAAAGAAAAGGAAAAGGAAAAATGAAAGGAAAAAATAATTAAAAAGTACTATTCTGGTGCTGGAACAATAACATTCTTGTCGGTCGGCAGGCAACTTTGGCCGGTCGGTGACCCAAGCCCTTATTTGAGATTGTTTGGGCATTTTGGATCCTTATTTGAGACTTCAAGCTCTTATTTGACACCATGTCCACTTTGGGTATCAAATTGAGAAAACGCTTCCACTTGGGGTACCAAAATGGAATTTTCTCCTTAATCCGTTTTGACTCATTTTTTATGCAATGCAATTCTAATAACTTATACTTAAATACTGACTTGACCCATATTGCTAAAACACTTTCATATTTAATCAAATATATGAAAACTCATACTCAAACTTAGGTGAGAATGCGGAGTAAGTAAACGCATGATCAAATGGGGTGAGAGAGAATGAAGAGAGAGTCATAGAATTGAGTTAAGTCTAAGAAAATCGTAAACCCTTTTATAACTCATATTATGTTTAAATCTATCTATAATCCATTTACTCAATACGACTATAGAACAATTCAACCAATTATATATAAATTAAGAAATATGTTTTTGATTCAGATCCACTTGTAAATCAATTTTATGATGTGTTACACCGCAATGTTGTATGGTACATCCCAAGTACCAGAAAAGTTAGAAGTGCCAATTATTGTTTTCCTCCTGAGATGGGTTAATTCCAAAAAAAAAGCACAAACTTTAGGTCGAGGGACAATTTTGGCTCGACCTTTTTTTTGTTCCATAAAAAAAAATCAATTTAGGTCGAGTGACAATTCTGGCCTCAACTTTTTTTTGTCTCATAAAAAATCATCAACTTTTACCCTGATCCAAAATCTGATCTCTATTGACTTTCTGTCTGAAGTCACATTTGTTTGAGAAAAAAGGTTATCGTGGTGAGCTTGGCAAATTTCGTCAATGGCGTTTGTTGACGGATGGTGATCTACAGCTTCAAATTAAGAAAAGAACGATGAAGTCTAGCCAAAGAAATTCAATCTGGAAATATTTTTGACTCACCAGTGAAGTAAAAGAGACGTAGAGTTTCATTATTATTCTTTAAGTTGTGACTCAGAGAATAAGACACTAAATAATGTTTCAAATCCAGTCAGCAAGCCACGTGGATTTATTACTAAGGTAGAATAGTCAACTTGGATAATCAATGGCTCTAAGTCAATAGAGGTCAGATTTTGGATTTAAGTGAAAGTCTGTGCTTTTTTATGAGACATAAAAAAGTTGGAGTCAGAATTGTCACTCGACCTAAAGTTGGTATTTTTTTATGGGACTAAAAAAAAATTGGGCCATAATTGTCCCTCTACCTAAAGTTGGTGATTTTTTTTGGAATTAGGCCAGCCAAAGATTTAATAGGAAGAAAAAAAATTCTGACTTAACTTTGAAAATTAAGTAGATATCCGATCCACCACATGTTAACATTTGTAGATTGTGGAAGATAAGATGCTTGATGCTAAATAAGAATCAAATTCCAAACGACTACTTGAAAAGGAAACACAAAATAAGAAGCTAAAAATCAAAGATATCTGAACATGTGCTAAGCCTAACAATATTTGTTTCGAGAAAAAACTCAATAAAAGAAACAAAGTTTCCCTTTCAAATCTTGCAGCTTAGTCTGTTGATGTTAATATACACCGGTTGATCTCAAGTGAAATCCCGCTAAAGAGAGTTAACTGAGCTAATTACAAGTGAATAATTCGATTGGTAGCAGAAGTACTTTCACCGTATTAATGTCACTATACTATCCCATGAAGAGAGTGGTTGGTTACAGAGGTAATGAACAAATGGCAGTTGCCGCAGTGGATTGATTGTTGCCGGCTAAAAGAGGACGGTGAGGAAGCAGAGACGGCGATAGCAGTAGTGGATTGGTATCTCAGCGCAAGCCAAACAATCTGAACAAACATTAGATAAGCCCATCCATGCAAAATGTCGTATTGCCAGATGAAGATTATTGGAAGAACAATATTACTTCCTCCGACCAACCAAGTTGAACTCCTCCTGAAAACCACTCAATGGCACTCCCGATACTTGATGACAACATGGGTTACATTCAGACCATTTCAGATACCCGTAGAGTCGGAAGACAAATCATTTTCCTTATTCAGATAGATGGTCGACCTCTTGTTAGTTGCGGGATACGTAAGAGTGACGATGTAATCAAATTTTTCTCCCCAAGTAGTGCTGCGACATTAAGCTCACTTAGCCAGATGAATGGCTAACGGCATACGTGCATGCCTCCACCTGTCATAGATCAAAGTTGACAATATTAGATCCTAATGAGTGATCCTGGACACTAGGTTCGTCCACAGAGGTAAGCAGTTGCATCATTTACACTCACAGAGACGATGAAGTGTGCAGTGATACCACAGTAAGTTTAGCTCCAATTACCAATCGGAGAGGCATCAATCATTGATAGCAAACCGTAGTATTGAATTCACATTAATTTGAATTCCATTCAAACTTTTCATCATTTCTTCCTAATAAGAAAGATCCCAATTACGTCTTCCCACACCATTCATAGAAAGAGATTCATTGACCAGAAGTCCTATCTGGAAGTGAAACTGATTTCTGCTTGCTTTAGAAGGACTACATTGCAGAGATTGTTACCTATGAGACACCTGAATCACTTCCATTCACTCCTCAATCAATTAGAGCTCATTGTGAAAGAACAAAAGGCAAGACAATGTTGCACTCTAGAGATTAGTACTCCGTATTTTGTTGTGTCTTCATAAAAAAGTGGTAAAAGATCGAACATTACCTTACTAAGAACCTCACCTTCTGAAGAGCCATGTTCACTGTTCCAGGTGGTTGGAGCCAACCCTCAGTTATGCTGATGAATGGCTGTGAATAGAGGCCACAACCAGATTAAGACAGCAATAAACAGTCGCTGTTACAGCCCTGCTTGCTTGCAAATATACAAGTATGATCACGGGGAGCTCAAGCTGTATCCTCAGCAAAAGAGTCTTAGCTAATGAGACCACAGAAACTATTCTCCTTAATCTGTCTTTTTAATGACCAATCATGAACCATGGTAGATTCAGCAAATAAGAAATCTTAAAATCTCTTAAGAATTCCAAGAGGATACATGTTACCTTATTAAAAAGGTTGACCATGACATACAACAGTGAAGGATTCAAAATTACTCCATAATTTCTCAATGAACGGAATAAATTTTCTACATATCAACTGCTACCTCATGGCTCATCTTCCCCTCCTTTCAAGGCTACCTCTCTCTTTTTAAATGTCTTCTTATTTTCATGTTTCAGGAAATCAAGAAACGTGTTCTCATTGGCCATGTAGCCTCTATAAGAACAAGATCCTTTTAGAGGACAAAGCATAGGGACATCACACGTTTGTCAGCTCCTCATTCAACTTGGCAGGAATCCGAGTCTGGAGGGGGCAGGGGATGATCTGTTGTTCTTTTCTAGTTATAAGTTTTTAACATTTTGGATTCAAGTGATAACAAAGTAAGAATAAAAAATAGAGATGTAATGTAAGGCCCACAACAGAAGCCAACCCTATATGCTCCCCATCGAGTCTTCTAGATATCCCAATGTTAAAAGAGAATAAATCCTAGTAATGTCAACCAATTCTCTTTAACCTGTTTTTCTTTGAAAAACAGCCTCGTTCAATTGGCATTGACTGTAATACCTGTTTTCATCTGAAGATATAAGGTGTACTAGGATGAAGCTATAAACACAAAAAAAGAAGGCCTCATTTACGGTGGGACAGCATTTGGTTCAATAACCACTGCCTTCCTTGACTCAAAAATAATCAAAGCCTCCTTTAAAAGTCCGTGCCTTGCATAACCAGCAACCATGGTATTCAACGAGACAGAATCCTTGTCTGCTATACCATGAAACACTTCGTAGGCATCTTCAATATTTCCACACTTGCAGTACATTGCAAGAAGTGCATTCGCCACAAAACATCCAGATTCGTATCCTGCCTTTATCAGGTATCCATGCAATTGCTTTCCCAATTTCAAGGCCCCAATTTCAGCACATGAACTAAAAGAACAAGTCAAAGCCGATCTGTTTGGCCATTCTCCACATCGGTTCATGTCTAGAAGCAGCTGCAAAGCCTTTTCAAAATGCCCAGTTTGAGCATACCCAGAAATAACAGCAGCCCAAGAGATGCAATCACGCTGAGGCATCTGATCAAACATGCATCTAGCATTGGAAATGTCACCGCCCTGAGCATAGCCCGTGATCATTGTATTCCAAGAAGTGATGTCTTGACAAGGCATCACCTCAAACAACTGTCTCGCTTTGTCTATTTCCTTTGATTGCACATACCCCGCAATCATAGCATTCCAAGAGACACTATTCTTTTCCGGCATTGCAGCAAAAATACGTTTTGCTTCATCCATCATTCCCTTTTGCACGTATCCAGACATCAAAGCTGTCCATGCAAATACATCCCGAGCTGGTGAGGCCTCAAACAATCTTGTTGCTTCTGACAGCTTGTCATTCTGTGCGTAACCTGTGATTATAGTGTTCCAGGAAACTTCATCTTTGAAAGGCATCCGATCAAAAAGCTGTCTTGCATCAACCAACATCCTCCTCTTGACATACACAGCCATCAGATAATTCGAAGGAATCACCTCCCAATCCGTCTTCAACTCAAAAAGCTTACGCGCTTCGTCCATCCTACCATTCTCTACAAATGCAGCAAGCAACGAGTTCCAAGATATATTATTCTTGCAAGGCATCTCGTCAAAGACCTCTCTCGCCTCATCCAACAGTCCATTTCGGGCATAACCCGACAACATCGCATTCCAAGAAGCAACATCCCTCGCAGGCATTTGACGAAACAACGCGACAGCAGCAGAAACATCTCCATTCCTCATGTACCCACTAATCATACAATTCCAAGAAACCAGATCCCTCTCCGGCATTTCATCAAACATCTCTCTAGCAAGACCCAACTGACCATTCTGCCAGTACCCTGTTATCATCGCATTGTACGAGACGACACTCCGATGGGGCATCGAGTTAAAGATGCGAAGAGCCAGCTCGCACTGGCCGTCACGCATGTGGGCAGTGATAGTCATGTTCCATCTTCTCACGTCCCCGTCTTCTGATACAGTTGCCGGGCGTCGCTGCCACTCGTTCGTTCCCGGCGGTGAAGTTTCCTCCGAGGAACACGTCTTGGGTTCTCCGCTTCTTCTCGCTCGGAGCTGGCGATGAGAGCAGAAATGTCTGTACCAGCAACGCCCACGCATTGCTCGGCCAATCAAAGTTTTGAAGAGACTCGAAGTGGTGGGACATGGGTTCCTAATCTAAACGGCAAACGAGCAGCTTGGAGAGTATGTCAGCAAACGACGCCTCAAGATATCATCACATCACATCACAACTTGATCTGTCACCTTCGTTCTGAGCAAACCAACACCACCTCACCACCTCATTGCAATTTGAACTGCGCCTTCGATCGATTTGCCATCACAGCGAAAAGGTAGCAGCAACATCGAACTGACGTTCATCGGTCGTTCGAGCAACCTGCGACTTCGCGATGTCCGCGAGCAGCAGCTGCTTCTCCAGTCCTCGAGCGCGCAACAATCATTTTATTGAGAAGTGACCTCTGTGAGAACCCCAAAAACATTAAACTACCATTTTATTGGAAATGCTTTTCATGTTTCATTGAGTTGAAATCATAATAAAAATGATAGGATTGAATCTCCACTTTTTTCGAGTTAACTGCATAATTTTAAAAATATTTTTTTAATAATAATCACTTATATAAGCTATGAAATTGATGAATCATCATTCATGAAAATTTCTAGACATAAATTATTAAAATTAAAAATATTTTTTATTAATTAATTATTTTAAGTGATATGATCGATCGGTTTTAAGAAAATATTTTTTAAATTATTTATCTTCACAAGATAAATGGAGCCTAAAACATAAACTTGTCTAAAGGAGCTATAGACCAAGTTCTTGACTTATATGGTTCAGTTATGTTCAGTAAATAGATTTAGAATTGTAAAGCCTGAAAAGATGGAAGTGTTCTTTTTTTTGTCGAAAAAATATAGAAAAACAGGTTTTCACGAAAAAAAGAAAAGAAAAGAAGTGGAGGAGAACCGCACGTGTCAATCACGTGATCGTTCTTCCGGTCCGAAGTTTAATTCAGACGGTGAGTTTCTCGTCGGAACGCAACGTCGTCTCGGCCTCGAATTCTCTCGTCAGCGCGCGAGCATCAAGGGGGGAAAATGGCAGCTCCTTCGGCCTCGAAGCTGGCCGCGGCCGCCGCGGAGAGGGTCGGCTCCGCCGCGCGCCGCCAGGTCCTCTCCCTGACGGACGCCGCCGCCTCCAGGATCCGCCAGCTACTGCAGCAGCGCCAGCGCCCTTTCCTCCGGCTCGGCGTCAAGGCTCGCGGCTGCAACGGCCTGTCCTACACCCTCAATTACGCAGGTATAGCCGTTCGGCAATCTCGTACTTCCCGAAATTCTGGGGATCATTTTTTTTTCTTGTCGGGATCGTTTCTACCGATAATTGATCTGCTTACGTTGGAATCTGGATAAGGTTGGGTTTTTCGACAAAGAACGAGGTTTTGTGTCTCCTTGTCCCGCAATTCTCTTGCTCTAACTTTGTTTTTTTTTTTTTGGTGGATTGAGTAATGCATTTCGGGGATGACATTAAGAGGTTACGAATTTCGTGGATGTTGGGGTCTATCAAATTGGATGAAAGAAGATGCCGGGACCAATTCTAGGGTTTTTTTTATTCCTGTGATCGTGTGTACTTGCAGAACAAATTTTTAGGGGGTTACGATGGCACGATGAATAAGAAAGAATGCGTCTGCAGGGTCTGCGGTTGAATAATGGTGGACACTGTCATTAGATGCCCCAGTTTCGAGATCGAGTTGGTTTGAAATCACCATAAGATGTTGGAATTACCTGTTGGGAATATGATGTGGGTTGAGGTTCGATTGTACATTGAATGGGTAGCTCGGGTTGCTTGAAATTGGATATGTTAAATGGCACGAAGTTTCAATTTGCTAAGTTACATGGTAAAACTGATGACGTTTGCATAATGATCCGACAACTATGCATTCTCCAAAGCATGCTTCTTATTTGTATCTGCATCGCGTAAGTTGGTTTTTATAGAAGTCTATTGATGACACTGGTGAGGTATTTACCCTTCATTCCAGAGTAGCGGAAATTTCATAGTTTTCAAGTGAAGTCTATTAAAATTTGAAATGACATACCAGCAAGTTATGATGACTATCATTGTTTGTTGTTTACGTTGTTCCTTAATACTTTGTCACACGATGATAAAGCTCTCATGGGAAAACCATCATTAGAGTACTAAATTTCCTCATCGGATTACTAACTCATAAAAAAGAAATAAACAAAGTGCATCAAGCTTTTGAGATGATGAACGAATCCAACTTCTGCATTTGCATCTTATTTCTATTTATTTTATTGGAATAGGCATGCTGCTATGATATTTTACTTGATATATTGCAACTTCATAGAGGAATCACTTGACCTCATTTGAAGTGGTTGAAACTTACTTAATTGTCTAGAAAATGTCAAATTTCTGATATTATTGTCCTTGCAGTTTTATCATTCAATTTGACACCCAAGGTTGGGCTTCATAAATGCTTTTTGGTGATATTTTTGCCTGGTTTTTGCGCTTGCTTGGACTTGAGTGCATCACTTGTGGTTTTTTTTGGGGGGTAAAATTGATTGCTCTGGGAGCAACTGCATTTCCTACTCAATTTTCTGAATTTCTCATAATGCTGTTCCAGAAGTAAATCGTTGAGATTTTAAGTATGACATAAAGCGTTGTGGCAATCTCTAAAAAATGAGAAAAGGAAAGAGAAATGGTCTGTCCTGTTTGAAGAAAATACAAAAGTTCAATTCTTTGGTTAGTAATTTAGACAGTTAATTTTCGACCAAAAAAAAAAACAGTTAATGATGTTTTTGGTTGCTGGGTGTTAAGTTTGGGTTTGGCTTTGCTTTGTGAAATTTTTTAGTAAATTTGGTGACCAGTCTTAATTCCTGGGTCAAAAGCTGGAAAGGCTTAATTAATGTTGCTCAGTGTGGAAAACAAAACCTTTATGTTGTAGGTAATCATGAAATATTCTCAGGAATCAAAATGTCTCGGTGTAACTTTTGCTTCGTTTTGGTTGTGTGTTAAGATACAAGAGTCCAAATCTATGATTTTTTCCAGAATGAAGGCATCTGCATCTGTCTATTTTTGTTATGCTCCTGTTTTGTGATAGCATCCAAAGCAGGGACTAGAATTTTTTTTAACAAATTTATCTTTCTTCAGTCATGTTTATTAGGCAAGAATTCTGGCCATTGTCACATGTTGATGTTCATATCTGAGAGGGTTTGAAAACTTACTGTCTCATATTGCAAGAGGGCTGTCAGAGAGTTGTCCTCTAAAGTTCTTAGTCATCTTAGTTTTCTGTATAGGATGCTAATTTACGTTTATACTGATAAAATGTAAAGGTTAACCATCTTTCATGAAAGGTAATGAGACGGAGCAAACATTGATAGGAAATAAGTGCAGATTGAGACATTCTTATCCATGTATGCCTGGACCCAAAACACGGAAATAAGTAGGCAAACCATACCTTTTGAGTTTCAAGCTAGTGATTGATACTCCTATTGTCTTTTCTTTTCTGATATATTGATTACTCATCTACTGGAGGAAATTTTGTCTACTAATTTTCAGATGCAAAAGGGAAGTTCGATGAGTTGGTTGAAGACAAGGGCGTTAAGATATTGGTTGAACCAAAGGCTCTAATGCATGTTATCGGAACCAAGATGGACTTTGTAGATGACAAGCTCAGGTAACTGCTGTGCATCTCATCTATTCCCCTGTCATGTACAAGAATTATTTTTTCTCCATAGTCCATATATGACGAGTATCCAAAATTTGTTCAACTCGCCGTAATTTACAGCTTATATTCCAGTCTAGATACGATGTTATCCGGGGAAAAGAAAATTACTTTAGCTGCAACTTTATTTGCACATTATGTCTGTTGAAGTTGTTTCTAGGTTCTAGTCCTAACATTAATTTATATGTCTGATGGAAGATATATTGAACAAGTGTTAGTCGATGTGTGTCCAGATACTTGTGCAAAAGTCCAACCGTATGTGTAGTCGGTTAAGTTATAGAGGGCTTGCAAAATGCCCTTGATTGCAAGGCTTTGGTCCATAGGTTGACTGATGATATGATCTAATTTTGGTTACATTTCTGTCTGTAATGTTCTTTTTGGATTTTATACTACTGTATCTCGCCTCGCAGTGTTGACTAGCTTCTCTGCAGGTCTGAATTCATCTTCATCAATCCAAATTCTAAAGGGCAATGCGGCTGTGGAGAGTCCTTCATGACGACGAGTAATTCAGAGGCTGCTAAACGTGGAGGCAGTTGAGGATGTCACAAATGAATATCATGACTGAAGCATATACTAGGACATGGAAAAAACGTATCGTCCCTGTCAATGGAAAATGTTCTGCTAACCACTTGTTTGTTAGATCATGGCCGAAATAAATAGCATTGGTTCCTCTTTTCTCTCTTTTCTTCTTGGGGAAGGTTGCAAAATCTTTTTATTTGTCTGAAAATCTTTTGTCTTGGGGCAACATACTTGTATTTCCCACAGCGTAAATAACAGGCAGAGTTGTTGCTATGCGTTCAGTTTCATATTTTCTCATTTGTGCTTGTGTTTTCTGAATGTAGTTAACAAGACCTTGTATTTTTTCTTTCCTATGTCTGTCTGTCTCTCAATACTTAGCTTGGTAATTAGGGTAATCCTGAACTTGGGTCCATTTTCACGGATCAGTAAAATGTGTTTTAATTCAAACAGGTTCTTTTCGCATTATAAGCTATGGGATTAAGAATTTTAGATTCATACAAACGCTTCGTTCATAAAAAACAGTGAGAATATGATTTGAGCATGCAGATTTGTTATTGGAGAGAAAATGTCCGACGCTCTCGGACACGTATATCTTTAGCAGGCTTCGATGATTGGTGTTGCTCGTGAAGTCTCAAGTCCGCTTTACCTTCTGGCACAAAATCGAGAGTGCGATTGCTTCAATGCATAATAACTGCGATGCAATTCCTAACTGGAGGGTAGATGCCATCAAATTTTGCCCATTGTTGCAAATTTCCCACTGCTGCCTCCTGTAGGAGTCGGGCCATGTCTTAGTCCTAGTGTGGCCAATCATCTCTCGGACTAGCTACGGCTAATCTGCTTAGAAACGAAATGCTCCAATGTTCCTAGATATTCTTACTCCCATTGGACCATTTATATCTATATGCGTTGATTGCTAGCACATTCACGAATTTTCCATTACCTCTAAAATTTATCCGAACAGATTTCAGAATCCATTTTACAGCATTCAGTTTCTTCTTGCTCCTGAGCAAATGTACGGTTCACAAGTAGGTTACTCTTTTTTGGGACTTCCAGTGGTTTAACCAGAGGTCTTGTTCCTGCCCCCAAGTCCAACCCCGTGTCACTAGGCCGCCATGCCAGTGGCACTTACAAGTCACATCCGCTTCCCGGTTTATCAAGTCTGAATTAGCTTAAATCAAAAGCTCTGTTATTGCATCCATACAAAACAGTAAACACCATACAACACTCATGAAATAACACAGAGCCGGTTGATAATGTTGCAGATCCGCTCTAACAATATGAGAGTATATTTCCAACGCAATTGGAGAAACGCTAACTGTCACAGATGAGGCTCTACGATGGTACAAATTTAACTGGAAAAAGCTCCTAAACAAGATTTTGTCCCATGTATTCAGACATGTCCGATCAAGAATGATTGGATTCACCTGAGAAGAGCGCTAATCTTATGTCTCAATTTTCGTCTTCTTGGGAGTAGACAACCGGTGCTTTGACCATTCTTCCAGTGCCTTCCTGTGGAGCCCATTCATCCGAATGTAAGGACGTCTTTCCTTGATTATCATCTCGGCAGTTTTCCAGTCTTCTGCAACCCCAAGAGCCACCAGCAGAGCACATGATACCACCACACTCCTTCCATGACCTGGAGATCAGTTTAAAGAAAAACATTTCTCAAATAGATGCAAATAGTTTAGCTTGATAAGTGCCGACAGAAGAAAAAACATGAACATAACTTCACACGAGACAATGCATATCTAGTAAAATCATCTTCCTTGGTAATGTCAAGGACCAAAATTCTGAGTTCAAGGAAGAAATCTGTCCCATGAAGGACAATCTCAACAACTCCTTAATAGCAAAATCTAGATGTTCCTCTAGTGACAATAGTATGTAATCCTTAACACCATAATGTCACTAATTCAACCACATTATCAAGGTCTCATGTTACACGTTAAGATCACTGAATTTGGTGTCTCAAATATTCTTGCACCAATAGAATATATCATCTCATCCCACTAGTAAGAAAATTTATCCTGTATCTCTTTGCCCGATGACATAATGATGCAAGACATGTATAAATCCAATTTCCATAACTTCCCTCTATACTCAAATCATGCTTAAACTTTTTTTCATCTTGTGTCTGACTACATATTCTAGTATGTGTCATGCTAATTGATGCATCCCTAAGTAATCAATTAGAATCAAATAATTGCTGAAAAGTACATGCAGAACTACAGAAGGCAAGCAATTCCACTAACAAGTTGCTAGATCTCAACATGGAGATATCATCTTTCACTCCAATGATTCTATGTGTATTGTTTTGCAAATACTTCTACAACATGAAATATAAGAACTGAGAACAACTATTAACTGTTCCGTTTTCTTTTCTTTCTTTAGATAGTGCCACTATGTTTTTACACAATATCTAGATGTTAGACATACGTATTGACCTTTTTCTGGTTTAGAACAAAACATCTATTGACTTAAATGTTACAAAATAAACAGCTTGAGCTTAGGAGCACTGCAAAGTTTAACTGATACAGCTTAGGAAAAAGGTGTCATCCTCAAATAATCTGATCTAACAAATAGGACCCTAAGTGTGCTTGATGCGATTATAGAAACAGACAGCTCACGTATCAAGAGAATAAACCGAGGAGATAGCCACTTGATATCATACATTTACTTGAAGGTTCGATACATGTCACGCTAGTTTCAAAATCCCAATCACTTGAGGAGAGTAAGTAAGAAAGAAATTGATTGAGAATATGAACATCAGCTGTGTTACCCAGTTACTCGTTGATCAAGCTTCATGCAGTTAAAACACTTCTATGACAGCGTAGTGCCTATTGTTAGAATTTGGATCCTGGGATATAAAAAGATAGATAATTGATCCTACACTAGCCACAACAAGCTTTCTGACAAAGTTGAACATATAACCACTCCTAGACATGCACATAAATCATGATCAACACCGAATGCTCAACAAAAACATCCTTTTTCATCCATACCATAGGCACAATGAATGAACACAGGCCTGTTCAGTCCCCTCTTCCTACAAGCCCACTTCACTGCAGACTCGATCTCCCCCGGCCCCGGTGACCGCGTATCCCAAATCGGGACGCAGAAATACGCGTGCCCGCGCAGCTCCGGCCGCCGCGGGAGCTCGCAAGTGCAGTCCACGATCGCAGGGTCGCCGGGAGGCAACTTATCGAGCGAAGATGGCCACCCACCAACGAACACGCCCGCGCAGATCTCGCTGTACGGGGCCTCCCCGCTCCTCAGCCGCCTGACCGCGGAGAAACCCCTGACGAAGTACAGGTAAGGACTGAAGATGACGACCGACCAGACGGGGAAGGACCCATCTGGGTTCTTGCCCAGAAGCAGAGGGAGGTTGATGGACGGGTGCGAAGCGAGCGAGACGAGCAGCGACACAAGGGACGCGTACAAGAACGGCAGAGACAGCAATTCGAAGCCGGAGCTCCTGAGGTATGCGAAGAACAGGAACAGAGCCGTGGCCTTCAACCCAATCAAGAAAGATATGCCCACTCCCATAACAAGTCTCTTCCAAACAAGAATCGAACTGCTATGCTAGTGCTTAACAAAAATTCAAGCGCGGATTCTTCCTTCTGGGCTGAAGGGTGTATGCAAGATGAGTGATCTTGAAGAAACGTAGGAGAGAGAAGATTCGGAAGAACGAAGGAATTCGATGCATTCGACAAGATCATGTGACGGCGAGAACACGACTTCGCGTTTTCTTGCATTCGTTCTGTCATATGAAGCTTAACCGGAAGTCGAACCGGGACCGACGTTTCAACCGAAACTTGTCGCAAAACGAGCCGGAAGTCTCTACGATTCGGCCCCCAAAAAAAGTTTCGTGATCCGAGAAAGAAACGGGAAAACGGCACTAAAAATCTCTAAATCTTAACCCATGGCATAATATCGCTTTTGAACTTTTAATACGATCAATATAATGTTTGAACTATTCCTGAATGTTCGATCTAATTATTAAACTTTCGATTTGTTGAATCTAACTCTTCAACTTTTGAGAGTAAAGTCAAATCAATTATGTTATTACTCATATTTTTAGATTGTCTTTTCATTTTAATCTATTCATTGAATGGATAAAAGATATGTCGATTTTTTTCATAACCTTTTTGTATTTGGTCTGATCGATCCTATACGTGTGTGTTTATGATCACTATAATTGGAAAAACTAGAACCTCATTTAAAGTTGTACAAGTTGATGTTCCCCTTATTTTAATTTATTAACTTGCAAATGTAACTAAATGGAGTTAAGAAAACACGAAATACAAAAGCTAGAAATTTTTATCTATGTAAACGATTAGGAATAATATTTAAATTAATATAAGTACGATTATCTATAGATAAGTTAATACACTTTACGGGTAAAGTTAATACTACTAAAAACTCCAAACTAATACATCTGTAACAAATTTATTTATAATTAATTTTTTGACTATAAAAAATTCCAAAATGGTACAATACAAATTTAGACATTTATTTTTGGCATATGGTTTGGGTGAATGGTTCTATTTGCTCGTATTAAGTTTAAAATCGGTATGTTATTAACCCATTAAAATACATATGAATTCAGACATTTATTTTTCACACCCAACTCTACCTGTTTGTAAAATTTTGTGAGCTTCTCTCATGTCCTCCCTCTATGTCAAGTCATGAGTATTGAATTAGTTGTAGTGGTAATGGTAAAGACCTATCTATTAGTGTGTTTTTTAAGATCAAAAAGGAGAAGATACGGAAAAATTTTGGTTGAAATGCTACTTCAACAGGTGAGGAACTTTTGGTCGAAACAGGTGAGGATTGAGGATGACTTTTCGTTCTGGGCTTGGTTGAACTTGTTTCCACAGGGGGCTCTTTTCTATGCATGTTTTCTTAGTTGTGCCTTTCTGGGACAAGAAAGCTTGTTGAACTCTTAACTTGTTTTTGGCCTGTGGATATTGGTAAGAGTCTATGCTTTTCAATCTTTCATATTCATCCATTAGTTGCTTCTAAAACATGGTCAAATGGGGAGTTTTCCTCAAAAACATGGTTGAAAGGGGATGTCTTTGGATGGTTGGAATAATATTCATTCATCTGGCGTAAATTTCAACATTTCGAGATGTGCATTGTGTGCTTGTGTAGTTGCATCGCTATTTTTCTACTCTCTTGCAGATTATTTGCTTACCATAAATAATAGAATAATGTGAGAGGACTAACACGCAAGATGTTTTTTTATGTGGGTGCTTCTAACAACTTAGAGCAAAGGTTGATTAGAGAAACTTGTCTATAGCTAAGCAAGTGATGGACATCTGCTTTTCAGAATTTAGCTATGTGAGAGTTGCATCTGTTCGAAAACAAAACTGGATTTGGAATTATAGATGCCTTAACTTGTTGGGATTCATTGTAATGCAATCATGGGCATGCTGAAAGCCGATGATTATTTGGGAGATGCATTTATCTAGGTAAATGTATCGTGGGTAGTTGATTTTCTCTTGCCATGAGCTCCCTTTTGGTTTGATGTTTTCTATAACTGCCTATCCTGGGTGAAGCGTTATGATTTTTCAGCAATCTTTTCAGTGACCTTCCAAAATGTTAACATGCTCTGTTGTTTCCCTTTTGCCTTTTCTTCTCAAGGAATGTGATAAAGATGTCTCGGAGTTTTCCCAATTTCAATTTTAATGTCTCCCATCATGGTGATTATGTGGCAACAGCATCAGAACCACTTTGCCTTGGGGGTTGGATATTGTTTCTTGCACTTTTCCGTGGAAAGAAATGGTTACCGAATTCATTCAAAACTTCTCATCATATTTCTCAAGATTGGAGTGGGATTTTATAATGGGAAAATTGTCCATTCAGTCCTAAACCTATTGTACGGCGGCCAATTCAGTCCTAAACCTTTTAATTTTGTCAATTCAGTCCTAAACCTTTTAAATTTTTGCCAATTGAGTCCTTCCGGGCAATTTTGGCCGGCCGGCGCTGACGTGGCTGCCGGCCAGCGCCAGCCGTCCGGTCAACGCTGACGTGGCAATTTTTAATTATTTTTTTAAATTTTTTAATTTTTTTTTCTTTTTTTTTCTGGTTACTCTCCTCTGGCCGGTCTGGCGACCAGCGTCCGGCGACCGGCGGCCGGCCAGAGGGGACGGCCGGCGAGGCCCCTGGCGAAGCTCGCCCCGCCGGCCACCGGCGAGGGCGGGCCTCGTCGTCGCCTGGCTGGGCAAGGCGAGGTCAGCCTCGCCTCGCCGTCGCGACCCAGGCGACGGCGAGGGTCGACCTCGCCTCGCCTTGCCGTCGCCTGGGTCGCGACGGCGAGGTCGAGCCTCGCCAGATCTGGGCGAGGCTCGACCTCGCCGTCGCGACCCACGAGACGGCGAGGCGAGGCGAGGTCGAGCCTCGCCGTCGCTTGGGTCGCGACGACGAGGCGAGGTCGAGCCTCGCTGTCGCTTGGGTCGCGACGGTGAGGCGAGGCCGACCTCGCCTCGCCCAGCCAGGGGCCGGCGAGGCCCACCCTCGCCGGTGGCCGGCGGGGCGAGCTTCGCCAGGGGCCTTGCCGGCCGTCCCCTCTGGCCGGCCGCCGGTCGCTGGACGCCGGTCGCCGGACCGGCCAGAGGAGAGTAACCAGAAAAAAAAAAGAAAAAAATTGAAAAAAAAAGATTAAAAAATTAAAAAAATAATTAAAAATTGCCACGTCAGCGTTGACCGGACGGCTGGCGCCGGCTGGCGGCCACGTCAGCGTTGACCGGACGGCCGGCGCCGGACGGCGGCCACGTTAGCGCCGGACGGCCGGCGCCGGCCGGCGGCCACGTTAGCGCCGGCCGGCCAAAATTGCCCGGAAGGACTCAATTGGCAAAAATTTAAAAGGTTTAGGACTGAATTGGCAAAATTAAAAGGTTTATGACTGAATTGGCTGCCATACAATAGGTTTAGGACTGAATGGACAATTTTCCCTTTTATAATAGGTGCAGGCAATGAAGAACAAATTTTGGTTGAATTTTACGGTTAGTGTTGTCCTCTTCCTATAATAATCAAGACAACTCATTCAATCGCCCTCTTCATCTGTGGTTCAAAGGTGTATACTTGTAATTTTTTTACATTTATCGCTCAAAATCGTGCCTTGTGCCTCTATTAGACAATTCAGACAACATAAAATGGGATTGATATGGATGATGGTTTGTGCGACTTGTTATTGACAAATAAGAACATTAAAACACTATCTTTTTACGGCCTTCCCTTCCCTTCCCCTTTCAGTGAGGATACACAGTGTCGATTGTATCTTTGAATAATGTCCTTGCAGATGCAGTTGATAGCACTTATGTAGGGAAAATTATCCATTCAGTCCTAAACCTATTGTACGGCGGCCAATTCAGTCCTAAACCTTTTAATTTTGCCAATTCAGTCCTAAACCTTTTAATTTTGCCAATTCAGTCCTAAACCTTTTAAATTTTTGCCAATTGAGTCCTTCCGGGCAATTTTGGCCGGCCGGCGCTAACGTGGCTGTCGGCCGGCGCCGGCCGTCCGGTCAACGCTGACGTGGCAATTTTTAATTATTTTTAAAATTTTTTAATCTTTTTTTCAATTTTTTTTTTCTGGTTACTCTCCTCTGGCCGGTCCGACGACCGGCGTCCGGCAATTGGCGGCCGGCTAGAGGGGACGGCCGGCGAGGCCCCTGGCGAAGCTCGCCCCGCCGACCGCCGGCGAGGGCGAGCCTCGCCGTCGCCTGGCTGGGCGAGGCGAGGTCGAGCCTCGCCGTCGCCTGGGTCGCGACGGCGAGGCGAGGCCGACCTCGCCGTCGCGACCCAGGCGACGGCGAGGTGAGGCGAGGTCGAGCCTCGCCGTCGCCTGGGTCGCGACGGCGAGGCGAGGCGAGGTCGAGCCTCGCCGTCGCGACCCAAGCGACGGCAAGGTGAGGTCGACCCTCGCCGTCGCCTGGGTCGTGACGGCGAGGCGAGGCCGACCTCGCCTCGCCCAGCCAGGGGTCGGCGAGGCTCGCCCTCGCCGGTGGCCGGCGGGGCGAGCTTCGCCAGGGGCCTCGCCGGCCGTCCCCTCTGGCCGGCCGCCGGTCGCCGGACCGGCCAGAGGAGAGTAACCAGAAAAAAAAAGAAAAAAATTGAAAAAAAAGATTAAATAATTAAAAAATAATTAAAAATTGCCACGTCAGCGTTGACCGGACGGCCGGCGTTGGCCGGCGGCCACGTCAGCGTTGACCGGACGGCCGGCGGCCACGTCAGCGCCGGCCGGCCAAAATTGCCCGGAAGGACTCAATTGACAAAAATTTAAAAGGTTTAGGACTAAATTGGCAAAATTAAAAGGTTTAGGACTGAATTGGCCGCCGTACAATAGGTTTAGGACTGAATGGACAATTTTCCCCACTTACGTAAGACATAATGTTTACAACCAGTTGTGTCTAACGAGAATGAATATATCTGTGTCCTAATGGAGATCTAGGATTTGCTGCTAATATTTTTACAGCGAGCAGAAGATGTCAACTGGTTGTCCAATCATTATCAGTTTTTGCGCTAATTTGGTGTGGAACAACTGATCAGTTTTTGCGCTAATTTGGTGTGGAACAACTGATCGAAAAGTGAGTAGTCACTTGCTTCGCTCTTCTTTTAACTTCAAATTATGGACCATGAAGGTTACAATCTGTTCACATAGAATACCAGGTAAGATTTGTATGGACGAATCATCTAGTTACTTTTTCATAGTGACACTTAAAGGAGGATTGGCTATAATTGGATAGTGTGTGGTGACAATAGAGATTGGTAGTATTTAGAAGACACCCTTTCTTCTGCTCTTGGCTTCCTTACCTCTGCGTCTGTTGCTGTGCGTGTATCCTTCAGGTACTTTATTCCATAGCACTGCTTGCAGTGGTTTTTGGCATGGTCTAGGTGAACACGTTTGTGTCTCTATGTAATTAAGGCCTCTCGCCCTTAAAAGAAACCTTCTCCTTTCATCATCGAGTTAGTGAATCATTGATTGCATAATCACAAGGAAGATGGCATCTTTTTTAGGTTCACATATGAATTCTTATGTTAATGGTACGTTATTAATGAAGCACATAGCATCTATGGTTCAGATGTTAATGGTACGGTATTAATGAAGCACATAGCATCTATAATAATCAGGATAATTCATTCAATTGCCCTCTTCATCTGTGGTTCGAAGGTGTATACTTGTAATTTTTTGACATTTATCGCTCAAAATCGTGCCTTGTGCTCTTCTTGTGCCTCTATTAGACAATTCAGACAACATAAAATGGGATTGATATGGATGATGATCTGTGCAACTTATTATTAACAAATAAGAACAGTAAAACACTATATCGTCGCACTAGACCATTTTGTCTGGCTTGGACATTCCTCGGGAAAGTTCTCTATTACCTCAGCATGGGAGTTGACTCGGGCAAGAGGTCGAACGATTTCCTGGGATACCTTCATCTGGGACTGTCATGTTGTGCCGCGCCATGATTTTTTGATGTGGTTGATGACACTTAAGAGGCTTCCCACGTAGGTATTCCTCCTGAACTACCATAGAATATCTGAAGGTTTATGCGCCTTCTGTCGCATCAGACCTGATTCGGTTGATCATCTGTTTTTTGGGTGCAACGTTACGGGCTCCCTAGCACAATTTTGGGCTTCAAATTGTCATCTTTCATGGTGTAATGGATCCTAGGAAGAGAACCTTCGTTGGGGTACTCGGTTCATCGGGGGTGATAGCTTCCATCACCGTGTTTCTCGGTTTGCTCTTGGGGCGTTGTGCCATCTCATTTGGATTGAGCGAAACAATATCCTTTTCCGAAATAGCACTTTCTTTATGCTTGCTATTCGTCATCATCTTGCCAAGGTCGTCAAGGACAAAGGCCTTTCTCTAAAGCCAATTCAAGACAATCCTCAGAACATGAGGATTCAAGCTAGTTGGGGTATCTCGGAGGCCATTTTCGGCTGACCATCTTTTGTAGTCTTTGTTGGTGTTTTTGTTGGCTACCGGGTAGCCTTCTTTGTATAGCGCTTCACGTGCTTCCTTTGTTTGCCGTAACACCTTTGTACCTGTTGGGACACTGTTGTCTCTTTAGGTACGAGATTTTTTGTGTTCGACCTCCATTGATGTAATCTGTGCGTTGAAAAGTTATATACTTCTTACTTTAACAAAAAAAAAAACACTATATCGTCGAATCATGCGGAATCACCCACAATCCAATCCTATTCTATCGTTGAATCGATCTATAACTATTCTCGGATCAACTTGAAATGGCTTATGAGGATCCCTCAACAATCCTTATGATCGAATTATTAATTCATGGTCGAATTCTTGGGTCGTGCGTACTTAATTCCTTAGCAGCCCTTCTCCATAGTTTAGTTCTTTCATAAGTGATCAATTCAGAGCGAGATTTAACTAATAAAATGTTACATCTAACTCATCTAATTTACTAGTTATCATGTTCATTTAGAAGCTATTAGTGCTAATATTAGAACCAAAGTTGAGAGTCATAACCTCATTTTAAGGAAAGACCTGCCCAATCCAAGGAAGTTTGGTCTCTTTTGGGTCTAATGCTTGATCTCGTGGTTTGTGAGCATCCAAATCATCTAATTTACTTGTAATTGCTTTTATTTAGGAGGTATGAATGGTTGGGAAAGAATAGAACCAAGTTCGAGAACCATAATCTCATTGTAATGAGAGGCATTCCTATTACAAAGAAGTTTGGCTCCTTTTGGGTCTAATGCTTGATCTCGTGATTTTCGAGCATCCAAATTATCTAATTTACTTGTAATCGTGTTATTTTAGAAGCTATTACTGCTTGGGAAATATTAGAACTAAGGTTGAGAGCCATAACCTCATTTTAAGGAGAGACCTTCTCAATCCAATAAAGTTTGGGTCTAATGCTTGATCTTGTAGTTTCCGAACATCCAGATCACCTAATTTACCTGTAATCGTGCTCATTTAGAAGTTGTTACTGCTTTTTAGATAAGGTTAATACCATGAAAAACTCCAAACTGATATATCTGTAACAAATTTATCTATAACTAATTTGTTAATCACAAAAAATCTCAAAATGGCATGATATGAATTTAGACATTTATTTTTGGCATATGGTTTGGGTGAATGGTTTTTTTTGCTCGGATTAAGTTTAAAATTGGTAAGTTATTAACCCATTAGAATACATATAAATTTAGACATTTATTTTTCGCACCCATTTGAACCTGTTTGTAAAATTTTAGGCAACTTATCAGTGACTTGGCCTACTCAAATATAAGTTAAAAATGGATTTTTAGATCCATTTTGCCGCCTCTACTTAGTGGGTATAATTCAGGGATTTTGATAATAAAAAAAATTTTAGCTATTGGTATCTCAGTGGATATAGATTATTGATCTTGGGATATAGAAAAAGTTTGGAACTTTGGCGCCGATGATAGTTTAGGATTCTTTGCGATATTAATCCTAAACAAAACTATCTAATAAGAATATTAAGATATCAATAAATAAATTGGACTCCGAATTAAGAATCAAATGTAATACAACAACTAATTAACAGGCTAAAATCAACCGTAGAAATCAATGTAATGACAGCAGACGAGTATCCACTATCCAGAAAGTGAAGGTCCATCAATGGAGGAAGGAGTTCGCAGATGGTTGGTGAACACATCGAAGTGGTGCCCATCTCCCCAAGACTTCTCTTCCGCCCTCTCTCTCTTCCCTCCTTCTCAACGCTCCTCAATCCTCAGGTTCTTTCTCGCTCTCTCGTGTTGGTATTCTTCATCTTTGGTCGCTGGGGTCAATTGGGTCCAAGAGGAGAGTGATGCAGGACCGAAAGAGAACATCAAAATGGCTTTTTGATCTTTTTTCTTGACGTGGGTAGATTCGTTAAAAGCGAGGATAGGAAGAGGGCATTGGTCAGTCGGCTGCTTCAGTATGCTCTGTTGCATCAAGTGCTGGGAATCCCATACGAGCAAATTAGCATCAAACGCACCTTGGAAGGCAAACCATATCTGGTATGATTGCAGTTGTTCCTGATTGTACCTCAGTTTTCGTTTCTTCGGTTATTTTGTGTGGTTCTAATTTTGGGTTTCAGTAATTTTGATCTTTCGGTTTGCGTGTGAGCAAACTTAACTGGAAGGGTGATTTCTGCGCAAAACTAACATTTGTCAAAGGCCGAGGATATTCTTTGTTTTGTCAAATGTCATCAGCGCGGCAAGCTTGTACAATGTTGTCGACACGTTATATGAAAGAAAACACACACCAGCGTCTATTCTGGAAATAGTTTATGACAAAGAGAAAAATTCGATTTGGAGCTTCCATCATGTCCTCTCTCCATGTCGAGTCATGAGTATTGAATTAGTTGTAGCGGTAATGGTTAAGACCTATCTATTAATTTGTTTTTTAAGATCAAAAAGGAGAAGATACGGAAAAATTTTGGTTGAAATGCTACTTCAACAGGCGAGGACTTTTTTGGTTGAAACAGGTGAGGATTGAGGATGACTTTTTCTTTCTGGGCTTGGTTGAACTTGTTTCTACAGGGGGCTCTTTTCTATGCACGTTTTCTTAGTTGTGCCTTTCTGGGACAAAAAAGCTTGTTGAACTCTTAACTTGTTTTTGGCCTGTGGATATTGGTAAGCGTCTATACTTTTCAATCTTTCATATTTATCCATTAGTTGCTTCTAAAACATGGTCAAAAAGGAAGTTTTCCTCTAAAAAATGGTTGAAAGGGGATGTCTTTGGAATTTGGATGGTTGGAAATATATTCTTTCACCTGGCGTGAATTTCAACATTTTGAGATGTGCATTGTGTGCTTGTGTAGTTGCATCACTATTGTTCTACTCTTGTCCTGATTATTTGCTTACCATAGGTGATAGATTAAAGTAAGAGGACTAACATCCAAGATGTTTTTTATTGGGTGCTTCTAACAACTTAGAGCAAAGGTTGATTAGAGAAACTTGTGTATAGCTAAGCAAGTGATGGACATCTGTTTTTCCTGTTTTTCAGAATTTAGCAATGTGAGAGTTGCATGTGTTCGAAAACAAAACTGGATTTGGAATTATAGATGCCTTAATATGTTGGGATTTGTCGTAATGCAATCATGAGCATGCTGAAAGCCGATGATTATTTGGGAGATGCATTTGTCTAGGTAAATGTATTGTGGGTAGTCAATTTTCTCTTGCCATGAGCTCCCTTTTGGTTTGATGTTTTTTATAGCTGCCTATCCTGTGTGAAGTGTTATAGTTTTCCAGTGATCTTTTCATTTTTTTTCCAAAATGTTAACATGCTCTGCTGTTTCCTTGTTTGCCTTTTCTTTTCAAGGAATGTGATAAAGATGTCCCGGAGTTTCCCAATTTCAATTTTAATGTCTCCCATCATGGTGATTATGTGGCAATAGCATCAGAACCACTATGCCTTGTGGGGTTGGATATCGTTTCTTGCACTATTCCATGGAAAGAAACGGTTACTGAATTCATTCAAAACTTCTCATCATATTTCTCAAGATTGGAGTGGGATTTTATAATAGGTGCAGGCAATGAAGAAAAAATTTTGGTTGAATTTTACAGGTAGTGTTGTCCTCTACCTATAATAATAAGGATAACTCATTCAATCGTCCTCTTCGTCTGTGGTTCAAAGGTGTTTACTCGTAATTTCTCGACATTTATCGCTAAAAATTGGGCCTTGTGCTCTTCTTGTGCCTCTCTTAGACAATTCAGACAATATAAAATGGGATTGACAGGGATGATGGTCTGTGCGACTTATTATTGACAAATAAGAACTGTAAAACACTATCTTTTTACGGCCTTCCCTTCCCCTTTCAGTGAGGATACACAGTGTCAATGGTATCTTTGAATCATGTCTTAGAGATGCAGTTGATAGCACGTACATAGGGCATAATGTTTACTACCAGTTGTGTCTAATAGCGAGCTTGAATATATCTGTGCCCTATTGGAGATCCAGGATTTGCTGCTAATATTTTTACAGCGAGTAGAAAATGTCAACTGGTTGTCTGATTATTATCAGTTTGGGTGCTAATTTGGTGTGGAACAACTGATCGAAAAGTGAGTAGTCACTTGCTCCGCTCTTCTTTTAACTTCAAATTATGGCCTATGACGGTTACTATCTGTTCTCATAGCCAATACCAGGTAAGATTGTATGGACGAATCATCCAGTTACTTTTTTATAGTAACACTTTAAGGAGGATTGGTTGTAAATGAATAGTGTGTGGTGACAATGGAGATTGGCAGTATTTAGAGGATACCCTTTCTTCTGCTTTTGGCTTCTTTTCCTCTGCGTCTATTGCTGTGTGTGTATCCTTCATGTACTCCATTCCATAGCACAGCTTGCAGTGGTTTTTGGCATGGTCTAGGTGAACCCTTTTGTCTCTCTTTGTAATTAAGGCCTCTCAAGTTGGCCCATCACCCCTAAAAGAAACATTTTCCTTTCATCTTCGAGTTAGTGAAGTTCATTGATTGCATAATCAGAAGGAAAATGGCATCTTTTTTAGGTTCACATTTTTCAGAAGTGTCGGATCATTTATAAGTAGACTATTTGTAGACCTCAGCATTTGGACTTCAATTTTTTGAAGTTCTCGGTCTTTATCATGATTGATAAATCACATGACATCACAAATACTTAAAAAACTGAAGTTATTGTGGAACATTGCGGAACTCATATATCTGTCAAACTTCCCCTTCATGCGCAAGGCAGTTCACCAAAAATATGTGCAGTTCAAACCTCTACTCATAAAGAGGGGGATGTGAGGAAGAGAGCATGGAGTCTCTTGCTCCCATAGCATGATAAGTTGGGTGGGAGTTTAGCTATTAGAGAATTTCTGTGTTCATTGTTACAACGAGGACCCTGACCAGCTTAAGTCGACCTATTTGGATAACGAACTTCAAGAAGGAATTTGTAAGATAGGACTCGAGGAAAGTCCCAGGAACTATAACGAATGAAATATGTATGGTGATCTCTAGACTAGTAACAGTTTCCCTGTGGATGTAGTGATATTCATTTGCATTGCATTGCATTTGGCGTAGCATCAGGATTTTTCAACAGCTTCCCTACTGGTAATAGTCAGATCGTGACTTCTACAGATATTGGTGCTTGAAGGAAGCATATGTCAAAGCCACTGGCAGTGGATTGGCATGTGGGTTGGATAGAGTCGAGTTTCACCACACTGGTTGGACAAACATAAATGTTAAAATTGACGGAACCTCTTTGCCGCACTGGAAGTTTTGGCTCCTTGATTTGGGAGAAAAACATTATGTAAGTCCTCTCTTTCTCTCTGTCTCACACGCAGAAACATACGCACACAATTTTCTGCCATTAGCTAATTTTGGATTCAGTCCCACAGTTTGATAGAAACTAAGAATATTACTTCTGGATTTGCTAACATCCAAGATCTAATCTAAGCCTTCTGTGTTGTGCGTGTTGTCTTGAAATATCAAATAGGACATTACATCTTGCCATGTAGATTAATTGAAAGTTGTCTCAGTACTCTTTAAGTCCTGCTTTATTATAATTGAATAACTCTTATCCCCATGTGCTACTTCTGCGGACACCTCTTGTATTTTAGTGAAATCCAATTGAAACCCCTTGTACTTCAAATGTAGTTGTGTAGCCCATAGCATTTTGAAAATGGTCAGTGCTAATAGAGTTTCGTCGAAGTAGAGAGAGGGTTAATTGAATTTCCTGTAGATTTTTGGTAAAGTATGAGCACGTACTTTGTGCCTTGTCACTCAGAGAAATTCCTTCTGCCATTGCAGATATCCATCGCAAGGGGTCACCCGAGATCAGCAGCCGAAAGCTACAAGAGCACATTGAAAAGAGTGGAATTTTCTGAGGATGAATATTTTGCTGGTTTCCATCTTCCAGAGTTTAGTTTCATCTCGCAAACAGTGGAACAGCTCATCTCGATTCTACAGGATGCCAAGAAAGCCTGAACCACCGAAGGGGCATGCAATGCGGCGTTAGCTGTATATGGCGGCAGAAACCAAAATAGCAGTGTCAACCATTTCGAGGGTCTTGTTTATATATCTGTAATGCAAGCAAATTGCTATTGGGTTGAGGTTGAAGAAATGTATTCTATCTTTTCTGGCGAGCGAAGAAATGCATGTACTGTCACAAATTCAAGCAAGTGTCAAGGAAAAGGCCCAATCATCTATATATATTATCAACTCCGTCGCGAGGAATCTCTTTTGCGTACAAAGGCTTATCTGCCCAACATTTATAGGACGCAAGTGTCAGAGAGTATCTATTTCTATAGAATGAATTCAAAGAAAGCAATGACATGGGATGAAAATCGTGGTATACACCATTTCATCGCTTTTAACTTGGAATATTTTGACCTATATAACTCTGCTCTGCGCGCGAGGAGACGCGCGGCGGTCGTCCGTGTATTTACAAAAGAGGATTGAATGAAGTTCAATTTACTTCATCTCCTTCAATATTGTACGAGTCGTCGATTATGTCCAAAGCGACGACTTTCGAAGCACTCATCTTCATAGAGCTCGACCGAAGATTGAACGGGACTCGGGCATAGCTGGGCACGACCCCGCATGCATCCTCCTCCTTCTTCAGATCAGCAGGAGGCAAGAAACAGTCCATCGACAACCCCTTAATGTTGAAGTCCACCTCCTCGATGGCCCAGACCTCTTCCATCCGCGTCCTGGAATGGCTCTCCGAGTTCTCGCCGAACCTAAACAAGGACACCGACGTCCTCCCAGCGTGAGCGATGTTTATACCGTCGATGGTCCGGTAGTCCTGGATCAGAGACTCCATGGTCGTCTCCCAGAAGATGCTCTCGGAGCTCGATGACTTGATCCTAAGGAGGTGAGAGTCTTCCAACTGGACCAAGAGGCCGGTCCTCTGGCTGAAGTAGCCCCACAGCGTGTGCCGGATTATCTCGACGTTGCTGCTGCTCCTGGCCCTCAGCGTGGACGGCTCGGCTTCGAGCTTGAGGACGAAGCAGTCTTCATCGTTGATCGCCTTCTCGCCGATGCAGACCGAGTTGGAGAACAAGTCCGAAGTGGCCCTCGGATCGAGACCCTGCTCATAATTTTTAAGTGTTCTCTCAGCAACTAGTCCAATTCAATGTGTAGTTTTACCACGAGACCTCAACATTATCATTAGAACAAATCTGGTGAATCCAGGACCAAAACTTTGCTGGTTAGGCAGGAATTGGGTCCTACATTGGGATCAATGGGGCACGCTTTAAGGCTTTCAGACGTGCAATTTCCAAAGCCTAATATGAACCCAACAAGGCGGTTGGTCGGAAAATTCCCACTTCGCGGCTTTCAAGACTTGCTAGAAGGTTGGACCCTAGGCCCTTGACTTTATGATGATTTTTCTTTATTCTCCCCCTTTTTTCATGAAATATCTGCGAGATTATTTCGGTGAAGCGTGAAGAAGATTTGACTTCTATTTTGGTTAAAAGAGAATCCAAGCCAACGCTGGGGCTCTATGCCACAATTTCCCAATGGAAGGGCCAAAAAAATTGCGCATGAGTCGCGCGGTAATTTGGCAGATCCCTCTGGTCAAAAAGCTAAATACCAACGCACCGTTTCCAGTGTTCCAAGTTTCACCAAAGTCGAATCGAGTCAAAAGAAAAGATGGGTGATTCCCAAAAATCTAATTAGATGCTCCTAATAAAAGTCCTAGGATGCGAAAATGATCTTCACGCGTCTTGTACAAGTTTAACATTAAAGCATCTAAGGAAATTGAAATCCGCCCTAATATCTTGACAAATCCAAAAGTACCATTTTGAATTGTAGATCATATTTTTGAATTGATTTGCCCCCCTCGGGTTACCTTTTCAGTTAAATCTTAGAGAAATCGTCGTCCTGTCTTTAAATGTATCAAGTTCAACGGCAAGAAATTACACCCTTTTTAAGTATATTTGACGCGAAATAAAACCAACCAAAAGAGAAATAAAAAAACCGTTCAACGAGTAATTGGACCTCCCAAAACAACTTTGGTTTTGCTTTCACCATTTTAGAGTAACATTTGCATAGTGCCATGTGAAAAGTCGTCTAAGGAGGGAATTGAAAGAGCGTGCGGTGGTGATACCTGCAAGAACCGGCGGAGAGGGCGGGGCGGCCCGCGGGAGGCGTGGGAGTGGTGCCACGGCGTCTGCCGCCACGCCACCTTGCCGTCGCTGCCGGCACTGATCTTGTAGCCGTGGACCACCAGCTCGAGGCACCACAGCTCCGGCCTCTTCTGCCACAGCACGAACCCGCCCAGCTCCCCCGCCCCGTGCCGCATGCTCTTCACCGTGGCCACCGCCGGCTTCGATTTGCCCTCCTCGCCGGAGCACATCTCCGACACCACCATCCTCACCTTCCCCATGGCGTACATGCTCTCCACCGCGCCCAGCGCCTGCTCCCCGCCCGACGCCGCCACGTACTGCTGCACTATGTATTTCGCCATGGATGCTTCCTGATCAATTTGGAGACATGGAGAAACTCGGAAATCAAACATACCGCTCGCCTGGTATAACACAATGACCCATAGAACGCTAACATGGTTTTTAGTAATTTGATATATCGTACGAAATTTCACGTCAAATTTCTGTTCTTTAGACTTGTGATTCGACGCGTTCCTTTTCTTCGCTGGATCGCGCTGACAAGATGAAGCGCCCAAGCCTCTGAATAAAAACTCGATCTTTAACGAGGGGGTGGGGTGGGAAATCGGTTCCACTCACGATGGGGTGATCCTTGATGTCGGCGGCGATGGGGGGCGCGGCGCCGTCGTTGTGGGGCGGGCGGCGTCTTATGGGGAGAGGGACCAGCGGGGCTCCGACGACGCCGAGGAGGAGCTGGACCTCCGCGCTCCGGCCCCCGCCGAAGAGGGCGGTCAGCGCCGGGGAGGGCTTGTCGTGGCCCGAGGGGCGCATCCAGGACTTCATGTGGGCCCACGACCTGCTGGAGGGCTTGCTCGCGGGGGCGAACATCTCCTCCGGGATCGGGACCTCGAGCACCGTCTCGAGCCCGTCCTGCCGGTCGTAGTTCGGGCACAGCTTCCTCATCAGCAACACCGAGTCAACCTGACACAGAGACAGACAGACACAGAGAGATTGGGTTTGTGGGTAGTGAGAGAGAGGAATTGCAGAGTGAATAAGGAGAGAGACAGAGAGAGAGAGAGAGAGACTTGGTTGTGGGGGGGTGTTACAGTGAGAAGAAGATGGTGAGGCAAAGAGAGAGAGAGAGAAGAACTGCACCAACCGACCATGGCCCCCCCCGAACGTGCAGGGCTTTTGTTTGTGTCGTGTTGGCACGCTCTTCTCTGCAGACGCAAGCTTAGTTCTCTCTCTTTCTCTCTAATTAATGGATTGATTAATTAAGATTGATTATGATTAGTCAAGAAATGGAATATTGAATGATATGCGAGCTTAATTTAATTCGAAGCCCAGAAAATTCCAAGTTCATGTGAACCTGAAACTCTTAAACAGGTTCATGTCCTACCAATCTATTCTCTTTTATTTTTTCCGTACCAATATATTCTGCTGGTTCACAAATTCTAATAAACGTTAATACCGCGAAAAATTTCAAACCGGTACAAATGTGATAAATTTATTCATAATTAATTTTTTGACCACAAAGATCTCTAAACCGATACACCTTACCTTTCGTTAGATTGGATTAATATCATGAAAAGTCACAAATTGATAAACCCGTGATAAGTCACGGGTTTATCAATTTGGGGATTTTCGTGGTATTAACCCGTCTTATTATTCCATCTGGCTTTGTTTCCATTGAGCAAGTACTAGTATTAGAATTAATTTCTCCGGGGGCTCGGTGGCAAGGTAGTATGGATTTTCGATCATCTTGTAACGTGAATTCTCGCATTTGATCTTCTCAATCAATTAATCTATCCGAGTCCAACCCAAAAAAAAAATAATCGATCCGATAAATGGAGATTATTTACTTTTCCCTACTACTACATCACACTAAATGGAAGGTGTCTCTTTTCATATCTTTCCTTAGCTTAATGTCATATAAATCTTTCCTTAATTTCTGAAAATCGAAATTACCGTTTCCGTTTTGGCGTGGGTAAGTCAAATCAAGGTATTCACATTGAGAAAGGGATTCTAAAGTGTCGACGATAGAAATTTCCAAAAGTTGAATTGAACAAAGACCTTCTAGGCGAGAGGTTTTTTTTACAAAAAAAAGAGAGGATATATTCACTAGAAATTCAAAAACTTATCACGAAATATTCCAAAAAAAAAGAGAGGTTTGAGACTTGATAGTCTTTATTATTCATGACTATTTTCACACTTCGATTAGCTTTTTTGCCCTATTGTTTTAAGTAATTTGACCGATATAATATGTAATCAACATTTATATATAGCCAAACATAATTTTTAATAAACATAAACATCTAAATTTTTTTTTATTGAACATGCCTTTCTAATTTCCTCACTCCACCTAAGTTTAGAAACAATATATTTCTTCATTTTTTTTGTGCAAGATTCTCTCATGCTAAATGGTACTTTTGTGTTTTTCATTGTTTATTGGATTAATACGATGAAAACTTATTACAAATGTATTGGTTTGGAGGTTTTTCGCGGTATTAACCTTTTGTTTATTTAGGCCAACAGCCATTCATTGTGTTATTCAATAAAAGGCAGATATATTTTGCGTTTCAGTGAATACTTGTGTGGTAGAGGACACGTTCAGTTTAAATAAGAAGGTGTGGCTTAAGCTACATATAATAAGAATTAATTAATAACGCAAGATTACAATTTCACTAGCTGTGTCCTTGTACAAATTGGATTTCGCTCGAGAGAAGATATGAAATTTAAGAGAATCATGAGATATATACCAGATCCACTTGCAATTTTTTTAGCAAAGACACATTCCTCAATAAGAGGATCTTGAGATGGCCCAAAGTTCATTTCTCCTGATCAATGTTTCGCAGCTATGTTCGTGATATGCGTAATTTCTCCATTGAAAATTGAATATTTTCTCGAAAACGATAGCATTTTTTACTATGACGTGAGGATAGAGGAGGAGGAGGAGGAGGAGAAAACCAAGCGGCCTTTTTTCATGAGAGCGACCTCGAGACGCTTATCTCGAGAGAGACCTTTTACAAGGAGTTCCTTACGAAAACCCGACTTTTCCTATAATCGGGAGACCGTGTTAACCGCGATTAATTTCAAAGTTAGATAAAAAAAAAAAAAAAAGAAGTCGGGCGTACACATGCAACCACTCACGTTCTAGAGGGCGTGTCAATGTGGACTTCTCGCGAGGCATTTCGTAGTCGAAGGGGGGGTTTTTGTCTTGTGTATTTTCAGTCGCCGTCTGCACGCGACTACCTACGTGCCTACAAAGTTTGATTTATTTGGTAACATTAGATGCTTCTTCTTTGACTTGATGCCATGAATGAGAGGGGCTTCGTTCCCCAAAGAGCACCCTTGCCTTATGTCTAATCCCAATTTCGTCCCGAATTTTTTTTTTCTTCGTCTAGAAAGAAAATCACAAACTCTCGTTATGGTCCTGAATCTGGCCCTCGCGTCCAATAATTGCCGCTAGTTTTCTCGAAACTATCGATATAAGGGACAGCTAGAGATTTTGTTGTCAGAACTCGCGTCTTGTGTCTTCTCCAATACCCTCGTCTTCGCTTGAAATAGATAATTTTGAAGAGACTAATGGCGGTTTTTGGGCGTGGGGCAGATTTGGGAATAAAAGCGAAAGTTTGTGATTTTTTGAGTACAGGACGGAATTAAGATTTGATCTAAAGTTGATGATTTTTTCTTTAGAAAAGGGATAATGACATAAGTTGTCCATACATTTTCATCCGATGTGGAACGTGATCCATGAACTTTTAATTTGTTCAATGCGATCCCTGAACTATAGCCCAATGTGCAATATGATCCCTCAAATTTTAATTTGCTCAATATGATCTAAAGTTGATGATTTTTTCTTTAAAAAAGGGATAATGACAGAAGTTGTCCACACATTTTCATCCGATGTGGAATGTGATCCATGAACTTTTAATTTGTTCAATGCGGTTCCTGAACTATAGCCCAATGTGCAATATGATCCCTCAAATTTTAATTTGCTCAATATGGATTCTGAATTTTTAGTACGTATTCAAGTTGGTCTCCGAACTGTAAAATAACGTTCGATTTTATCCTTCCAATAATTCAAGTCAAGAACAACATCGAACCTTTTCATAAAAATCACTCACGAAAAATAGGACGAGTCACCAAAATTTTTTAAAGTTCCTTTTTTTTAATTTGGGCCTTTAATTCCAACCATCAATTAAAGCTTAAAAGTTATGGAGTTCCCTCTATAATCGGATTGGGATTGATATGAATGAAGGAAGCACGAAGTCTGAGGTGGGGGGTGGAGGATGTCCCACCGCTTTTGGGTGCATGTTACCTTGGACGGGACAATATCTCATCGAAACCCCACCAAATTTACTTTATTAAAGAAAACAAAACATTACTAAAGAGGAAAAAAAAAACATCGAACGAAAAACATAAATAACAACCAAAACCCAATTAAAACAAAAATATCAGTCGCCTTTTTGCCTTTTTCCCGATAATAACGAATTCGATGACAGGTCGAAATGTCGGCGGCGCCATCCGCGGCGGTCGCCGAAGCACGCGACCGGCCCGCAGTGATTGCCAGCGGCGGTCCACTGGTTGGGGCCCACACTCGACGGTGCCTCGTTCCTTGGCTCATCAATAAATTATTTGTTAATCTGTCATTTACTAAGGCAAAAAAAATATGAAAAAAATAGATTAATTTTACCAAGTTTTCAAAGGAGGTTTCGCCACCGAATTTAATTGGAATGGGGACAAAGGAGTTTTGAGTGATTGATGTCGCCAATCATGCCATGCACGTTGGGGTTATTATTCAATTGGTCTTTTTCTATTTTTATTTTTGGGTGTTAGCTTAGTTTACACATTTTATCGGTTATATTTTCAATTTAGTGTAATCATGAATAGTAAAATAAAGCCCACCAATTTTAGATTTCTATATGGTTTTGTCTTGGCAATGAAATGGTTATGTGGGGTCGAAATGCGCTACCAAAGCCCTCGGTTTCACAAAGAGATTTGCAGAGGTGCATTTTCGCTCTCGTCAATATGAATTGATGGTACCCATATGTTTATTGGTGCGCTTTGTCACCGATCGAAAAATGACCCGAGAATTCAAGGATCCAATTTACATGCAAGGTACGATGGGCTTTGCATCGGTTTCTCTGTCACTTTCTTATGTTCTCAAAATTACCCTATCCCGGCACTGCCAACGCATACTTACATCAGTCGCATCTAGTCGGGTGGAATCATGTGGAAATCGAAAATGAATGTTCTCCTAGCAAGTTAAGAAGAACATTATAAAGGTGAAAAAAAAAACGAGGAGAAATGAGGGAAATGTTCATCCTAGGCCATGATCTTCAAAGTTGGTACAAAGTACATGACACCTACATGACTCAACCCAATCACCTACCACTTAGTACGAAACGATTACCAAAAACAAATCGCGACAACACCATATACGCAAGCCCCGACACCATATATTTTCTGAATAGAAGCTTTTGTATTGGACATTCATTCTAATTTATTTTTATTTTTGCTAATTAAGGTATGGCCATTCCATACTTTAATTTTCATATAAAAAATTCAAACGAGGTAATATCATGGAGAAGCTGATGTCAAATGACATGTATTTTCGTTCAATCAAGAGATTACTTCGACTGATGTTGTTGCTGACCAATCGAAGCAACACTTGTAGGCACACAAGATTGAGTCCCGAGGTCATGTGATCGCCATTCACCATTAATTTATACAATCTTCAAATGGCAACTTGAGCCTTAAGATAAATCTGTTTTGTAAAACGTAAGGCTGATCAACTTGGAAGGGTGATTTTGACTTGGGGTCGTGGAAAAGCAACAATAGGAGAAAATTATACAAAAAGTCATAAATCTATTATGCGGTAGTCAATTCAATTAATTTAGTCCTAATACTTTTGACGATTTGCTAATATAGTCTTTTCTAGCCGATTTTGATTAGAAATTACCGACGTGAATGCCAACTGTATTACGTAGCATAGCTGGCGCTAACGTGGACGCTAAGGCCCTGGACCGATGGAGGGAGATAGGAAAAAGGAAAAAAAAATTAAAAAGGAAAGAAGATAAAAGGAAGAGAAAAGGAAAAGAAGAAAAAAAATCAGAAAAATTTAACAAAATTGCAAAAATAAGCAACGCCGGTGCTAGTTATTTAGCATTGATCGTACCACGTAAGACAGCCAGCGTCCAATGTCATCGATTATGGCCAGAATGACTATATTTGTAAATCGTCAAAATGTTTATGATTAAATTGGCCGAATTGAAAAAATTAAGATTGAATTGACCGATGTACATTATGTTTAGGTTTTTTTTTGTACAATAATCTCCAATAATAGAGGAACACAACATGAATTCCCAACTGAAATTCAATGTCCAATTCCATGTCCTTTAGTTGCAGCCTGCAAAAAGATACATGTGACTATGGTCATGTTCTCGATGAGCGTCATGTGCAAAGACTTTAGTAATCGATCATATCCAAATCACCAAATAAAAAAAGAATTATAAGATAAATTTACTTACATGTGCAGAATGGAGTTATAGTATGAAAGTATCCAATTTAATTTTATTTTTGGCCATATAAAAAAAAGAAACTAATTTTAAATTTTTAAGTTTTTTTTCCCTCCCAAAAAAATAAATGGAAATACAAAAGATAGCTTGGAAATCGGCTTTATTATTTATCTAAGAAATTTTATAGGCACGGTTTGAAATTTAACTCCCAGGATTTAAACCCTTTAAATGCATTTTCGATGACTTAAAAATAAGAGTAAAAACAAGATCTTGGGATTTCCTATTTAATTTAAGCTTTACATCTTCAAATTTAACACCTATTTTTTGTATCCCTATTTCTAAAACAGAATATTTTGACCAGAAATTAAAAAAAAACACATACATTTTATATCATCGAGGAACTAAATGTTGTGGAGATGAGAATGCAAACCGTATGTTTTTCTTTTCGAAATCTGAGAGTAAAAAGTGTAAGATTTCAGACCCCATTGTAGAGTATATACTAGAGAAAAGTTGAGAATGATTTTTTTTTTTAATTTTGCGGGTTAATACTATAAAAAATCCCAAACTGATACACCTATGATAAATTTATCTCAAACTAGTTTTTTGATCATAAAAAACCCCAAACTTGTACACTTGTGATAAATTTACCCTCCATTAGTTTTCGTTAAATTTTACAATCAAATTTTTCAGTTGAATGACACATGGCAATTGATGATTGTACCAGTTTAAGGCTTTACTCTTCTGTTTGTCACTCATTTATCAATTTATGATTTTTCGTGATATTAATATAATTTAATGGACATTAAATTTATTGCAAGTATACCAGTTTATGATTTTTTATGGTAAAAAAATTAGTTTGATATAAATTTATCACTGATATACCAGTTTGGGGTTTTTCGTGATATTAACCCTAATTTTTATAATAAAAATAAAATAGGTTTAGTAATTGATATATCAAACTCTTCAAATACATAATAGTGTCCCATAATGCTTCACATGGTATTATTTAGTGTACCGATGGCCACTTATAAAAAAAAAATTCCTCTTACCAAAAATATAAAATATTTCTACTTCATTTGAAAAGTTGAGACAACAGCACGTGGATAGGCATATGGAAAAAAAAGGGTTAATTTAATGAACCGATCCATTCATTTCATCACAATAAATGTTAGCACATAAATTGAATTATCAGATTATGACAAAATAAAAAATTGAATTATCAGATGCTATTTTTTTTTTGCTAGAAAATTATCCGATGCTATTCGACACAAGTTTAGATGCCCCACGAGCTATCCACGTTCGTGCATCGCGCAAGATATTAATAAAGCGAGTAATGCCAAAACAAGAATTTTCTTTTCTTTTCTTTTTTATTTTCGCCGGGGGAAGAGATAAGAGACTCAATCATGTCCCGTTTACGCAAGTAGAGAGCATCAAGGCTCAATGCTATGACATAGGCCACACCACAGGTATGTCACGATGACAAGCAGGCCTTGATGCAGCAAATAATGCACAACAACAGGATATACAGAAGGAACATGTCCTAACTCTAAGACAATACTGCAATCAAATGTACTCTCGAGCAGCGACGTGACCGCGTAATGAGATATTGTGACCCTCTTTTTTGTGAAACTCAAAGAATGACTCAAGATCGTATCCCCACCGGCACTGCGATGAGGAAGAGCATTCGACCGAACAAAACAGCATGCTACTTAAAAAAGCAGTGTTGAATAAGCAAACATCATCGACCGAAGGATGAGAGATGTTTAGCAATGCATGGATGGACCTGCTGTTGGATTCATTTGCAATTATGCATCAAACATCAACTCCAGACATCTCGGGATTTTCCCGAGACAGTAACTGTGCTCATGTAGGAAATGGAGCAGAAGACCAACATCAGTCTGGATCATGGCCATCTATGGTACTTGCTGCATTCTTAATTCACTGAATCTACGGCTCGAGGGCCTTGCTCTCAAGCAACAATAAGCATGGGAAGCAATCAACTGAACTTTCGAAACTGTCGATCAGACACAGATAAGAGAGAGAAAATTCACTCAGGCCAAACACCTTCCCATTTCGATTTAAGCAATGGCGATATACTAATTTTTTTTTTGTTATGGAGTTCTAATTAAGTAGAATTTCTGTGAGCAGAGAGAAAACTAAAAACGGAGAAACATCAGGATATTTAACGGGCTAAAATCACATAGAAAACTCGTTGCGTTCACACATATCAAAGCGTCAATAATAGAACTCGCTTTACATGGAAGTCGGTTGAACATGAGACATAAGTGGGTATATATTATCACGGCAACTGAAGATACCTAGCTCGCTCCAGATGATATAGCAAATTCGACAGTACATACTAAGAATGTAACTGAGCGAACGCTGCAAGTGGTGGAGTGTGTACCTTCTTCACCATCATACTGGAATCGTGTCATTTGTCCCCAATTAAGAGGGTATGTTGAAGTGGAATAGCCAAGAGATAACAAAAGCGAAAACCATGCAAGCAAGGAGAAAGTTCAGAAAGCGGTGGCCCTGCCAGAAGTTCCTCGTCTCCGTAGCTTGCACAGGTGGTGGAGCAGTCATTGCTGTGGTGGTGACAGTGTCACTTGCCTCGTTCCACTGCTCCGTCAGCTCAGCCTCATTAGCACCAGTCACATTACGTGCGGTCGATCCACAGATCTCACAAACTCTGAGATTTGAATAGTTATCAGTCAAACCAGGAGAAAGATAGCAGGAATAATTCTGAAAGAAGCATAACCAGCAGTTCTTATAGTACAATAACAGCACTGGTACCAAAGTTGAGAAAGCTGAGACTCAAAGTAGGGATGTAGGGATTCGGGCAATGCCCTCCTCTAGATGATGAATGCTGTATTTGAATGCCGCTCAAAAACCTTTTTCTCAACCTACAACAGTTTGCAGAGCACACCTTCCTATAAATTGTTTAGAAGATGAGGAAGTTAATGTTGGACTAGTTTAGTATATCGCTTCCTCATTCACTCACTGGCAAAATGCCTATCAGAAAGGTGTTTTAGACAAGCTTGGCACCTTCGTGGGAATATTAACATATGGCTGGCCATATATCTTGAGGTTGGAGTGAAGAACCTGCTTTACTTGAGTCCATGGTTACACACGTCAAGTAGAGAGCTTCACACTCTTGTTGCCAGATAATTGATGAAATTTTTACTCTCATAATTCTCCATTTTCAGCATAGCAAACAAAATGATGCAGATGCATTTGTTGATGCCTAGACTTTCTCATACTCTTGCTGGGTCTTTGATACTGTTTTTCTTGGGCAGAAACTTCCATTGAATAGAAATTTTCCTTCATAAAGCATTCTTTGTTCTTTGTTTTCAGCAGGGTAAAAGTTAAAGCATGACTCTTGACCCCTTGGGTTATCTTCTTCCACACACATAGATCTTCCAAGAAAAGTCCAAGAATAGCAATTATTATGAGTTCTTTCAAAAGAAGACTGCAAAAGGTGTTTTTGTACAAACAAAAGATTTGAGATTCAGCATACATATGAATTACTTCTCTTAAAGAAGTTCCTTCAATCATAAGGTGTAACACCCTGTTAAAAACGAGAAATAATTAGAGTTATTTGCAACTAGAAATTGGATCACACCACAAAAGGTTTTAGGAGAAACTGAAAGACTTTTCAACTAAACGACCATCATTCTAGGTTAATGATGATATTTTGAAAGTAAGCCAGTATGGATGAAGGTATAATAGCTAGGAAGTCAGATATTACTGTATTAGTCCAATAAATCAAGTTTGATAAAGTTAACAAGTGAGAACTGAACATGCTTGAGTTTGTCGAAACAAACAAAAAGTAGAACTGGGCTCTACATTGCATCTCACTAAAACAAGGTATTATAAAGGTCTGGTTCAAAGAGGAAGAGAAAGAAGTTGAACTTTATAGTGCTTACAGAATGAAGTACATGAGTGCAGGCATCATTTTAATTCAAACAATTGAGCCAAGGTTCTCCATCGATACCTATCTGCAATTATAGGTCATCTAAGACCGAGAAATTCTAAATTGTTCATACCTGACTGAGCATGACCATAGGTCTATCACAAGACCCAGTTACTCCAAAGTCAATTTGATAAAAGTTTGAGTATGGTCACAAGATATACACTTTTGGCACTGCCAGTTCCAACTTACTTGAGACTTGAGAACAAAGACTTCCTCTTTAAAATAAGATTCTTTTGAATCGGTTATCCCACCATGGAAGGATCCTTTGGAACTTGATTTATGCGGAGTTTCAACACCACATTACAGTTTTTATCTGAACTTAGGTGGTGGTCTAGGTAAAACTATGCTCTAAACATGGTTTCTTTTTCACAAGTCAAGGATTATAAGATGATCGTCTGATGTATTTTTCCAGGGAACTTTCAGAAGATCTTGGAAGTTGTTTGAAACTATATCAGTTAACAATGACGTGTTAAAGAAAAAACTTCATACGAAGCCGAAAACTGCACCAAGTGCAGGAATTGAGAAATCAATTAAATTGGTGTGGCAAAGCAAAGAACACACTCTTATATGACCTCCTTGTAAGTTGCGGAAAATGCTCAAAACATGCTTTCACTTTCTCCTATTCAACATTCTTGTTTTGGCATCATCTTTTTATTCACGTTCATGTTCTTACATTCTAACATTAGGTCGGTCGGTCCCCAGCATGGTATCAAGAATTTCCACGCTTTTGTGGTGAACGGAAGCCTAAATATAGGATGTCATAGCACCTAAAGGTAACCAAATTTATAGCATATTAACCAGAAAGATAACCTCCTTATAACACAAAAACCCATTATCCAGAATCAAACAAATGCATAAACCATTTCCTGTATTACCAGCGACCAACACATGACTCAGACTCAACCACATTGAAGGCTCTGGGACAGGCATAATGAATCGTGATTCAGAAATAAAAGGATTTCACTTTAAGATCATAAACAGGTGAAAATACCCCAAAAAAGAGGAAAAAAATCAACTCTCTTTTCAAAGCACGCACTTGTTACCCTTAATCTTGAACCAGGCCTCAGCACAGAGTTTATGAGCAGCAGCCAAGTCATCCTTGCAAGAACAGCCCAACTCAATGGCCACCCCAGATTCTTGATTTGTTGCATCCAAGCTCAGATGGCAAATCCTGCAATCTCTCTCCACGTTTGCCAAATGCGCCTTGATCTCGGGAGCCCCACCTTCAAGATCCACCCCCGCAGAGCACTCTGATGCAGAGGACGACCTGTCTTTCTCAGATGCAACACCGACACCTTCAATCTCAGAGCTAGACTCATTGGAGCAGCAAGCTCTCGGCTCCTCATCTGAACTGTGACACTCTTGGACTTCAACAACATGGCATTTCGGCAAATTTGACATTGTCAAGGGCCGGATAGAGATTCTTCATGTATATGGGTGGATGAGGCAGAGATCATCAACGACAATGCACAAAGGTTGAAAAAGAAGAAGAAAAATATCTTCTTTTTAAGATTTGAGCACTGGGTCCTGTAGCCGAGTAGCTTGTAGGCGATCTCTCTCTACCCGGGGAAGAGTGAGCAAGATGAAGAGTGATAACGATGAGAAACTATACAGTAATCCAAGGGAGAAGAGAAAACAGAGCACAAGAAAAAAAAAAGGAAACTTATTGATTTTTAATGTACTTTTTTCTCTCTCTTCACTCTCTCCCTCTTCAGATTTTTTACTCCGAGAGGGGAAACATGGCAGAGCTAAATCATTTTGAGGAGGAGGGAGGAGGAGGCAGAGGGGAAAGAAATAGTATAAAGCAGGTGAAGATTTGATTGAGATGACCTCTAAAGAACCGTCCTTTTGGCCGAACACTGCCATAGTAAATTCAGTCCAAAGCAGATTTTTGTTTGTCCCCTTAGCTGCTTTAAGGTTTGGTATCACAGTACTTTGTGGCCTCGCTGATTCGACAGGCCTGGGAGGGTCTTGCCTCTCTCTTTTTTTTTCCCACTTTTTCATGCTTAAAAGTCAAAACTATCCTCCAGCTTTGACTGGTACGAGGGTATTAACTGTGGAAGGAGAGCTTGACAAGAGGGTGGTTTTGGATTTCTTGAGACGTGACCAGCGTCAAGAATTTCCTTTTTCCTAAAAAAACCAGCATCAAGATTTCAACTCAAATTCAAGTTCAAGTCTTCGAGATGAACTTGCCTCGCCTTTGAGAAAAGGCAAAGTATTGATGCACATACGCTGCACCTGGCAGCATCTCCTATTCATTGCAAATGATCTCTTCTTTCAATGAATTTTTTAAATCCTCAGCTAAAGAAGAGAGAGGAAGGGATTGTTTTGGTGAGAATATAATTTGGGTTTCAACTTTTACCTTTTACTTTTTCCATTTTAAGCTATATCGATGAAATGATGTTTGAAATATACTAAAATAAACAAATATCTGCGTTATATGTCAACTTAATTTTCTCATAGAGCTTTGAATAATGATATTATCTTGATTTTAATGGGAAATTCATATTTGGCTATTTAAAAGAGCTCTAGCCCAACAAAAGAGGCCTGCTGGGGAACACAGTAAAGCTGGCCGACAGAGCACACCAACTTATTATTATGTTATGCTGCAAAAAGCTCCAAAAGATGATTGGAGGATTCAACAGATTAGATGATTAAGCTCTATTTAACTTTAGCAAATAAACAGCTCATTTTCGTTTGTCCTCTTCACTGCAAGGTTTGGTAACAGAGTCTTTTGTTGCATCACTGTCTCCACGGGCTGAGGGGAGTGTTTCCCTTTTTGTTCTCAAAAAGTGGAAACTGTCCTCGAGCATTGAGTGGCGTAGGAGCTTTGCATGGAGGGTGGTGATTTTGGGTTCTTGAAACATGACCACTTCAATCAATTTCAAAGCTGAGTTTGCCTTGCCTTTAGGAAAATCCGTGATATATTATACTGTACCTGGCAGCTTTGGAGAGATATGTTATGTTAGAGAATACACAATATATTAAGACTGATTTATAAAATTAATCTAAAAAATTATTGAGTAAGTTAAATTATTTTACAAAATTGATATATTAAATAATATGATTTATATAATTAAATTCGGGCTAATTCCAAAAAAAAAAATATAAACTTTAGGTCGAGTGATAATTCTGACCTCAACTCTTTTTGTCCCATAGAAAAATCACCAATTTTCACTTTTATTCCAAATCTGATTCCCCGTTGACTTCTGATTTAAGATCACCCTTGTTTGAAAACAAAAGTTCTGGTCGCGACCTTGACGATTCTCGTCCTTGGCGTCTCTCAATGGGTGGTGATTTACAACTTTAGATTACGACAAAATAGTAAGTCTAGCAAGAGAGATTCAATCTGGAGATCTTTTTAACTTGCTGGTAAAGTAAAGGAAAGCGACGAATAGCTTCAACATTATTATTCAAACTGTGGCTTAGAGAAGATGCCAAATGAATAGTGCTTTAAATCTAGTTAGCAAGTCAAGTTGATTTATTATTAAGGTGAAATAGTCAAGTTGGATAATCAATGATTTTAAGTTGAGGGGGCCAAATTTGGGATTTAAGTGACAGTTAGTGATTTTTTATGAGACAAAGAAAAGTTAAGATCAAAATTATCACTTGACCTAAAGTTGATATTTGTTTTTGGAAGCAGGCCAATTAAATTCTGAAAAGATGGATGTTATAAAACACATAGTAACAAACTTCATCACACTTTAATCAATCAATAACGTGAACCAATTTAACAACACGTAACGTTTTTTTCTCTTTAATCTATCAATTACTTTACTTTTGTAAATTACAAAAGAATTAAATCAATAAATAATAAAAGAAGAGTGTTACAAAAGAAGAGCGTTGGGCTTTGTTGGATTTTTCGGTGAAGGGGAAAAGCTCCGGGAAACACAATGATTGTGTTGTTCTGCAAAAGCAACGAATTGAGGATTAAGGATTAATAAATTGATCATACAACTCTATTAACTTTAGTAAACTGTTCTCCAAAAACTATAAAGATTCATTTTAAACATTACCCTGCCGAAAGAAGTTATCAATGACGCAGGTATTTTGGTGGGAGGGTCGTATGGAGGAAGTAAGTGCAATGGTCTATGAGAAGTTTGACAGGTTTTGATACATTTTCTTAATTGTTTACGTGAAAAACCACCGGTCTATTTATTATGTGAAAACAACGATTTGTTACTACCCTTTTTCAACGAAAATAATAAATCCTTTTGAATGTGAGTAAGATATAACTATATTGTTATCTTAAAGTTACTAAATTCTAATAGCTAATGTGAATTTTCAGTGCTTGCTTTGAGGTTTCGACTAAGATATCCACATGTGGCCCTCATAGCTCTGGCCTCATCAACTCCGATACTTTACTTTGACGATATTACCTCATGGAATGCATACCCATGGTCATCAAAGATTTTAAGGTAATTACAATTGTAATCTCGCCTCTTCTCCTGCTTATCACGCATGCGTGGATGTGTTAGGCCTTTAGAGAGTGGGAATGACCTGAAGAACTAGTCGATATAGTTGTACATGGGGAGCAGCTCAAAATGATGATCCGCCAGTACTACTGAAAATGGCATTCTTGGCAAAATCATTGCAGGCGTTGTTGCCTATAACGTGAACATCACATACCTACCTCAATCCTCCCACTTATGTATTTCAAAAATACTTTGGGTTGGGGGTGGCAGGTACAATACTCTACTGTAAAACCCAAATTGGGCAGGCCTGACAAGCAATTTTCTTTTTGAGCTCGAGTCCTTCACATAGGTCCACTTGGGCGCGCCCAGGCTTGATGATTTTATGAAAGAGGACTTTTGAGGCTGTTAGACGACCCGACCCACTAAACTTCAAAATTTTTTTTTCTTTCCTTCCTTTGTCTATAGTCTTGATTTTTGTAACCAATAACGTTTGATATATCAAATCTCAAATTATGTTAAGCATATTGATGTTAAGCATATGGGACGCCAGGATGCTATAACCATTTGACCGAAATTTTGCAGGGCGGCCTCCTCTATATCTGTAAATGTGTGCTCCAGCGAAGCAACCACAATTTCCGGATGCTCAGGAAATGGCAAGAGGAGTGGTCAGCTTTTCACTTCTGCATCTTGCACTCATTGTTTTGCACTTGCAAAAGGAAAAGGTAGGGGAGGTTTCTGACTTTGTGAATTGTAGATATTAGCAGATGCAATGGGGCTTGGGAAGACCCTGATGACAATTGCTTTAGTACATGCAAGACCAAGCAGGCGACGTCCAGATGCTCAAAAATTTCTCATGGAGGATGCTGATGAAGTTGATAACACAAAGAGAAGGAAGAGAGATTCAAGTATAAGAAACAAGTAAAAGGTGGCACTCTTGTTATATGTCCAATGGCTCCATTAAGCCAGTGGAACGTGAGCTCTCATAAAACGTCTTCATTTTTTTCTCTCTTTTGCTTGAATTTGATAGACACCTCAAACGGCCATCTATAAGCTTGAGCTTAAGTTTGCCATCTTGTACTCCTTGAAAGGGTAATATGTAAGTGTTCCTTCTGTTGTCTTCCTCAGGATGAGCTTGAAACGCATTCGAAGCCTGAAAGCATTTCAATTTTTGTTCACTATGGTGGGGAGAGGACAAATGATCCCAGGGTCTTCTCAGGATATGATGTAGTCTTGAGTACATATGGTGTCTTAACAGCTGCTTGTAAGCATGTGAGATTGCATCTCTTTAAACTCGTCGTTTGGCTATCTTCAACCATGTAAAACTCCTCCCCGAACCTGATGTTGAATAACCAAAATAATAATAGAGCGATTCGAATTCCGTCTTTGGATCAAGATGACCACATTTTCCACAGACTCGAATGGTATAGGGTAGTTTTGGATGAAGCTCATACAATTAAATCTTGGATGACCCAAGGTGCTCAGGCTGCCTTTGCTTTTTCTCTCACATTTTCTTCGGTGTCTCACTGGAACCCCATTCAGGTCCGTTCTGTTACCTAGGTAGATTCATGCTTTGCCGCATTATAGCTGTTTAATTTTGTATGCTAGAATAGAAGACGAGAGATTCTTTGCCATGCACAACTGGTGATTTACAGCCAACTTTTGGTAAATTTGCAGAATAACTCGCAAGATCTCTACGGTCTCATCCATTTCTTGCGTGTTAAGCCATGGTGCAACCGGGCATGGTGCATTATGATCTCTTTTCTTACTCTAATGGGTATACTTACTTTATTAAACCCAAAAGAATTAGTGCACGATTAATTCCAAGTGAAAAGGATAAACATAATAAGAAGGGGAACTTTTGAAGGTGACTCAAGCTGGCACATTAATTAGAAGACCCATTAGTACATTCCAATCCAAAGGCTTTGCAATATAAACGCCCTGCTAAGACGGGCATCTCTGCTTTTTAACCCCATGATTAGGAATAATGGCATTGCGCACCCCCCACATTCCATGTGCTTCGTCTTCTTTAATCATAATAACTCATGAAAGTCCAACATCCTTTGACCTTCTCTAGATTATTACTCCCTCGATGTGATGCACCTACTTTCATCTTTTTCAACATCAAATGGCCGGTGCAAAATCATCATCAGTGTAATAAAGCTAAAAGACTACCGGTCTAGTACTTTGAAAAACCTCAAACTTTAACTTTTATCCAAAATTTACCTTTTGTCTTATAAAAAATCTCCAATTTTAGGTCATGTCCAAATTCTACTATAAACTTTTTTTATTCCATAAAAAACCTTCAAATTTTAGGTCATGTCCCAATTCTATTATAAACTTTTTTTTTATTCTATGAAAAACCCCCAAACTTTAGGTCTTGTCTCAATTTTCTAGTCCCAATTTTATCCTAAAATTTTTACAGTCTTACAAAAAAAACTACAAACTTTTACTTGCGTTACAAATTTGTCGACATTAACCCTCCTTAGAAAATTTTTCGTTGGAAACTAGAGATGAAAACTCTCGAGAACGAGCTGTTCAAGCATCCCGAGCATGAGCTGTTTGAGCATTCCGAGTGCAAGTTCTACGACCGTTAGAGATGGAATATTCCCAAGCATGAGAGATCGACAAGCGCAAAATCACTAAGGGCAATTTTGACAAATGATTAATAGAGAACAAATTTGGGATTCAAGTAAAAGTTAATGATCTTTTATAAGACAAAAAAAATAATTAGAGTGAAATTAAAACTGGATCTAAAGCTGGGAATTTTTATAAGACAAATAACAAGTTTATAGTAGAATTGATACTAAACCCAAAATTTAGGGTTTTTTATGATACAAAAAAGGTTTAGGGTAGAATTGAGACTCAATCTAAAGTTTGGAATTTTTTATGGGACAAAAAAAGTTTAAGGTAGAATTGAGACATGACTTAAAGTTGGAGGATTTTTACAAGATAAAAAGTAAAATTGGGACAAAAGTTAAAGTTTTTTTTTGGGTATTAGGCCAAAGAATGTCATATCAACAAAAAAACAAACTCCATCTCTTGATATTAAATTCAAGAGTATCATGTCAACAAAAACACTCTATCCTTATTTATTTATATTGCCAGGAGCGAAGTATGTCGCGCGGACATGGAGGGAAAAAAAAAAAGGAACTAGTTCAGATCAGGCTCCTGCTCCCCTGCGGGGCCTGTGGTAACAATCGCTCGGGCAGGATTAGGCGGCGGGGAGGAGGCCGGAGACAAAAGATGAAAAGACAAGCAGGAACTGGGTGGACGGATCGTACATTTCCCTCGTTTTGCTTCGACACCTATAACAAAGAAACTTTGTAATTGTTGAGGATAGAGAGGATACCTATTTGTACAGGTGGGTAGATTGACGAGAGGAGGGAATGGGGGTCATTGTTGCACGCTAGTTGCTGCACAAAAGTGAATAGTCAAAGCAAAACAAGCAAAATTCCCAATTGCAAATGATAATGCACGTTTTAAAAGGTTTTAATTTGATGGCCCGCGAGAAGCGCATTTTCTTTTTTAAAAAATAAAAAAAATCAAATAGAAACATAATAAGGTACTCCGGCGGAATGGGTGATCAGGATCTTTCCATGAGACCGACCAGAGGACCAGATGGCATGGGGTGCTCGTCGACTGAGCGCACGAGGAGGCGGCGCGGGTGAAAATGGCTGCTTTATTTGTGCATGAGAGCTTCAGTTGGGGTAGACGACATACAAATTTGGAAAAACTACACATTGAATAGGACTAGTTGCTGAGAGAACACTTGAAATTATGAGCAGGGTCTCGATCCGAGGGCTACGTCGGACTTGTTCTCCAACTCGGTCTGCATCGGCGAGAAGGCGATCAATGAAGAAGAATGCTTTGTCCTCAAGCTTGAAGCTGAGCTGTCCATGCTGAGGGCCAGGAGCAGCAGCAACGTCGAGGTAATCCGGCACACGCTGTGGGGCTACTTCAGCCAGAGGACTGGCCTCTTGGTCCAGTTGGAAGACTCTCACCTCTTGAGGATCAAGTCGTTGAGCTCCGAGAGTGTCTTCTGCAAGATGACCATCGAGTCTCCGATCCAGAACTACCGGACCATTGACAGTATAAACATCGCTCACGCCTCGGTGTCATTTTTTAGGTTCGGCGAGAACTCGGAGAGCCATTCCAGGATGCGGATGGAAGAGGTCCGGGCCATCAAGCAGGTGGACTTCAACATCAAGGGGTTGTCGATGCACTGTTTCTTGCCTCCGGCTGATCTGAAGAAGGAGGAGGACGCGTGCGTGGTCGCGCCGAGCTATGCCCAAGTCCCGTTCAATGTTTGGTCGAGCTCTACGAAGATGAGCCCTTCGAAAGTCGTCGCTTTGGACATAATCGACGACTCATACAATATCGAAGGAGAGGAAAAGCTGTAAATTGCACTTTCTTCAATCCTCCAACATCTTTTTGTAAATACACGGACGATCGCCGTGCGTCACCTCGAGCGCAGAGCAGAGTTATATAGGTCAAAAAATTCCAAGTTAAAAGCGATGAAATGGTGTATACCACGATTTTCATCCCATTTCATTGTTTTCTCTGAATTCATTCTATAGAAATAGATACTCTCTGATGCTCACGTCCTATAAAATGTTGGGCAGATAAGCCTTTGTACGTAGAACGGATTCCTGCGACTGAGTTGATAATATATATATATGTATATATATATGTATCTCAGATATATTTCTAGTTCTATTTATAGAGACAATAAATTCTAATATAAAAGTGATTAGTTCTACACAAAAGACTATGGGATAAATAAAATTAAATAAAAGAGCGAACATTATAAATTATGAAGAAACCATAAGCAATATATAAAACGAGAAGTAGAATCACTAAACCAACCGCGTAGGTGGTATTGATAAGTAGAAATGAAAAGGGAAAAACAGTAAGAGGAAGTAAAGATATATGACGAATGCAGTAAATTGCTTTAAAGTAAAGTATAGACCATCCACAAGCGATTCGACCTGCCGATTGTGGGGTATGTAAATGTAAATGCAAGAAACAAATTAAAGAGAGATTACTGTTATTTAACCAAGATGGACAAATTACAATAACAGTATTGAAAGATTACAATTGAAATGTAGATATTGAAGTACAAGTGCGAGAGTATATAAAAGCCTTTGTATTCTCAGATCATAAGCAAGATCTGGAATATAAGGTGATACAGGGATGTTATAGAATCTCTAGGAAGTATTGGGACTTACTGGTTATGAAAGAGGTATGGAAAGTTTATGAGATGAATGATATCTTATTTCTTCGAGGAAGGATTGAAGAGATCTAGGACAATTGGAGAGGTTTTGAGGGATATGGAATTCTGAGAGAATAATTATGTGTCCTTTTCCAAGGAAAGATGTCTTGAATATATAGGCAGACTAGTATCCTGTAGGAATAGTTCACAAATAGTACTGTAGCAAATAGTAATAATTGCACAGTGTTACAGTGAACAAATACAATTATGAAAGCTTATGAAAAGAAAAGTAAAATGACAGACAAACTCCTTTCGGCCTTGTGTCTAATTATGAAAGTGGCAGGATTCTTTTGGCACCTTTTGCTTCATAATCTCGAGAGATCTTCCGGTGGCTCTAGCTCCTCTTCGTTGTCTTCATCCTTTACATCTCCCCAATTGGCGGGAATGGTGGGTATTCCTGGAATGCCATAACAGTCATCCTCGTTGGAATTTCTGCTGTGATGGGAATGAGAAGAACTGAAATTTTCAATTTGAGAAAGGACCTGTTTTAGCATTCCTACTAATTGTTGATGGGAATTAGCAGATGCTAATTTGGACAATACAAACACTTTGTCATGTAGGAATGGTGTAATATCATCGGATTTTATGGGTTCCAATCCCCTAGAAATGAACCATTGGGTAACGGCTTGTTTAGTAACTCTATTAAAGAATTTAAATCCATTCCACCATTTGACTTTGTATCTCCTTATTAAAATGGGAATGCTAGTGTCCATAGATTTTCGGTAGTCGAAATGCCAACCGAGAACCCAAGATATTCCGAAGTGATAGAAAAATAGCAAAAGTTTGGAGAAGTTTTTCTCAAATGGAAAGGGAATGAATTTGTTGAGAAATATTTCATAACTAGGCTGAATTTTTGGATGGAGAATTTCATCAGTAGGACTAATATGTTCCCACCACTGAATGAATTAATATCGAACTTGTGTAATATCAAAATATTCGAAGAAAAATAACCAAGTACGAGAATTATTGACATTTTTTCTTCAGAATGTGTTCCACCAAGCTTATTTGTAATCAAAATATGAAAAGGATGATCTGTATGGAAAGGATTCGGCCATTTTGATATCAAATTTTTTCAAGGATAACGGGTCAGGTTTCCATTAGGAGGGGTGAATGACCTTGTGAATCCTGACCGTGGTGTAGTTTATGTGGCCTTTATAAGAAAAATGTCGGAAAGTAACATATTTTGTTTCTTCCAAAATTTCTCATAAAAGTCTATTGTTTTATAAATATCATGATGAGTATAATAAAACTTTTCAGAAAACATATTTTTGGCAAAAAGATATGGATCTTCATTATAAAAACCATTTTCAATGTTGCAAATATTTTGAAATATTGTTTTATGGAAAAATTTGTTTGTTGAAGGGGTTGCCTATGTTGGCTGAATGACCACTTCACTAGAAATTCTTTTTCTCGTCGCCATTTGAGTGGCTATGGGAGAAGGATTAGGACTTACTATTGCCATGGAAGGTTGAGGTTGATTATTGAAAGCCTGTTGAAGAAGTTGTAGTGCTTCTCATGGGACAATTTTGTAATATCAAAAGGAGTACCTAGTTCTTGTTTGGCTTGGTTAGAAATGGTAGTGATATTCAAGGATGGTTGAGTTGCTTGAAGCCAACTCCTGATATTGGCGAGTTTCCCAAAGGGCTTTTGTTTTGAGGAGGTCTCGGCAATTTCTTTGCCTTTGTCTCTCCTAGTAGGCTTGTTGGGAGGTTTGAGGGGCATTTTGTCACGCCCCGAACCCTACGGCGCGCGAGCATCCCTGTCATGGTCGATTTGAGTGCGACGTCCCAGGACGCGTCGCCGACCCAACGGCCAACACAGAGGTTTAAAGCACGTGTGGAAGCAAATCAAACACCCGTACAGAACTATAACACCAAACCAAGAATAGCCACAGAAACCAACAACAACGACTGCAGAATAAACACTTGCACTAATACTAGAAATCAATTACAATATCCATATACAGCCCGAATACCAAAAAGCAAAAGCGGGTCAAGGCCACTACTGACAAAAAGGGGTAAGTGGCTCAGGGGTCAGTCTACTATCAAAGGTGGGGCGCTGGTCAAAAAGGTACTGGCCCTACCCATTCTAAGGGGAATACTAAACTCTACGGTGCCCAGTCTGGGTCGGAATCAGAAGACTCCGAAGATGAAGAGCTGTCAGGTATCTCCTCCTCGGACCCTGATGAGTCCGACTCTGACTCGGCCTCAGCAGCCTCCTCCTCTAAGATCATATCCTCTGGCTCAGCCTCCAGAACAGGATCCTCCTCGATCGGCTCCGGCTCTCCATCATCCACGTCCATATCCACCGTCTCGAACTCATCCATCTCGTACTCTACTGGGACTCCATCAGTACTCATACCCTCCTCAGATGAGGTACCAGGATCCGTCACCTCACCATCGAAGCATCGGAGATATCTCGTGCCCATCTCGGTGAACGGAACATCAGAAGTCCGGAGAGGACCATGCTCTCCGAAGCCGTCCCTAAAGCACCATGCCACGTACTCGTGGGTCTGATAATGCGTCGCCCCCACCTCCACCCAGACAATAGAATGATGCCTAACATACGATTCCCCGTTCCCTACGGGGTGTATCGTCCTCGTCCGCTCTACTAGGAGCGGTATCCCAAAACAAACCGGAATCTCGGACATCTTAATGCTGGGGGTCTGAAAATGTGGTTTAAACAACAATGAGAATAATCTCAGCGAGTAAGTTCCCTAAACCTAAGCTAGGCTAACATACACCTCCTGACGAGTAACAAACGACACACGGTTTAAACCATAACTGAATTAGGCCCTCGGCCCAAATCCAGTACTTAACTGACCCTGCAGGTTAGGCATTTGGTATATAATCGCAATAATGCCACATAATTCACTCACGGCACATATACGTATATCACTTAGTCACGATGCGTATCATGTATATGCTCGTGCTCACACTCATGCTCATGCTTCAGCAATGCATTATCGCACAGTTGCACTCTTGCACACTTGCCATTTATCAATTTCTCCTCCGACCCGCGTTAAACGCATTAGGTCCAACCCGCGTAAAACGCCTCAGGTCTATCACTTCGAGATCGATCTCTAGTCCGCGTAATACGCATCAGGCTCATGGCACAACACCCGCGTAACACGCATCAGGTTTGGCCATCTTCCGGTAGTCCGGGCATCGTCCCGCGTAACACGCCTCAGGACGGGTTCAATACCCCGCGTAAAACGCATCAGGGCTTTATGTGATCACGCATTCACATACACCAATTATTATCTGAACCCCGCGTAAGACGCATCAGGGCATTTTAGGTGATCACATACTCATGCCGTCCGTGCACTCACGCATAATGCACATGATATGCCCATACTTAGTATGCACGCATAGGACCATAATGTCACACTCGTCGTTCGTGAATTCCACACTGAGCACTCAACATGATTTGGATACATACCCAATTCGCGTATCAATATGATCAATGAATCAATCAATCCAAATCAATCACAACATATAGTTTAGCACTCAATTTCACACAATTAAGCACCAAAACCACAAGTGCCGATTTCTTGCCAAACATTTCATCAATTGGCCATGCCAAGCATATCACAGAGCATCACACAATCACATTCGAGCCACATCTAATTTAACATCCTCTCGGGTGATCATCGCTCCCTAAGCCGTTCACCCTAAAACCTCGAATAAGCAATTATGGCCCGAATCCTCCCGATACTAAACCAGCCATGAACAGTCCATCTTAGGCCCTCAAATCACTTTCAATTCATCACATTAAGCTCCCCAATTTGCCACAAAAACAGCCACTACTCGGCCTACAAATCACATCCGCCGAATCCGCAATTTCGCCCAAATCAAGGTTCCTAAGCTTAGCCGCTATTCAGCACATCACATACCACTAAACCTTAATTAAAACATCACACTAAGCCACCAAATGCACCACAACATCAGCCCTTAACAGCCTCCACAACTAACCCTCAAATTGATCGCGCATTGTCCGATTCAAACCCGATATGGACAGCCCCCACACCGATCACTCTATTCCATTAAATGTCCTCAAAATGCTCCATTTGACTCCCCAAAACATCGCCCAAATCAGCCACCATGAGGACCAAACTAGGCGCGCACTACATTTCACAATTGAACCCGAACCTACTCCGAACTTAGTCCGATTCAATCCAATATGCCCAGCCATCGCACAGCCCAATCTAAGCCTCTAAACCTCAATTAAAATTATCGCACTAAGCCGCGAAATAGCCACAAGATCAGCCACCATACGGTCCACAAATTTCATCCGCCAAGTCCACAATTTCGCCCAAATCAAGGCATCTATACTTCGCCACATCACAACACTCTATAGTCCACCAAACCTCGATTAAAAGGCCACGCTAAATCACCAAATCAACCACAACATCAGCCCCTAACAACCTCCATACACTAACCCCCAAATTACCCTAATTTAACCCCTAAAACTCATCTAGAAATGCACAAAAGCCTAACTAGGGTTTAGGGTCAAACTCACCGGGTGTCCTAAGTTTCAAACCGAGCCCAACACGCAGCGATGGCGGCTGGACAGCGGCGACCCCTCGCCGGAACAGTGACGACGGTGGCGGCTCCGGCGAACGGCGCGAGCGGCGGCGACGGCGACGGCCTAAGCTAGTCCATGGCCTAGAGAGGGGGAGAGAGACACGGTCAGAGAGAGAAATGGGACGGCTGGACGGCTGGGCGAGGTGGCGGGTCCGCGCCGGAACAGTGGCGGCGGCGGCGGGGCTCCTCCGGCTCAAAGCCTCTCATGGCCAAACCGAGAGAGAGAGAGAAAGAGAGAGAGAGGCTTGCCGGCTGTTGTGGAGGAACACGGCGGCGATGGCGACGCGGGGCTGGCGGGCGAGCCGGTGAACAGCGGCGGCCGGGCGTGAAGGGTAGCGGCGGCGAGCTCGCTGCTGTGCGCCCGGAAGGGAGGAGAAGGCGACGTCGGGGCGGCGACTGGCGGACAGCGTGGCGCGGCGGTTGAGCTGGCCGGCGACGGCGTGACACGCGGCGGTTCGGCGAGCCCAGGCGTTCGGCGTGAACAGAAGCAAGAGCAAGAAGCCAGAAGCAGAAGACGTGCAGGAAGCCACGAAGAAGGAGAGAGGAAAAGAAAAGAAAAGGCAAAGAAAAAGGAGAAAGGGAAAAGAAAAAGAAGAGAGAGAGAGAGAGAGAGAGAGGAGTAGGTGGGAGTGGTGGTCAGACACGCAAGGGTCAGCGGGAAAAGGGGGAGGAGAGAGAGAGAGAGAGAAAGAAAGAGAGAGAGAATAATAAAAAAAAGAACTTCATTCAAATATTAAACGCGATCCGAAGGCCCAAATTCAAAATCGAAAATGACCTACTGGTCCAAAATAAACCTCGCATATAAAAAGGGACAAAGGCCAAATTAATTAAACCAAATTATAACGAGAGAGGTCTGCTAGTCCAAATTCACACTAGGTCAAAAACTCCCATTTTTCCACTATTCCTGACAATCTCAACGCTGGTTACCATAACATTGACACCGTCCAATTTATTTCGTCCTGAAACTCCCGAAAATCGACTGCCAAGTTCGGGGTCTAAATAACGGTCAAATTTGATCGAGTGCGATTTTAGCGAAATCTCTAATTTAAAATGATAACCGGGAGTGATCAGTTCCCGGGCGAGATTTTACTATAAGCACATTGACAAATTACGCGTTTTATAAATCCAAAAAAAAATGAGCCGAAATTCGGGATGTCACACATTTTCCCTGTAAGAATTCTCTTGTGAGAAAATCTGGGAGAGAATTCGAAGAACCATTTATGAATTCTATATCAAAATAAAAAACAGATAAAATTACTTGCCATCTAGCAAGGATTTGTTTAGAAGTAATATTTTGAACATCTTTTTGCAAAACATCTTTTGCAGATTTGTAAACAATTCTTAACAAAAATTTTTGATTCAAAAGATCTTCTTGAAATTTTGAAATTGAAAAGACAATAGCAAGAATTTCCTTTTTAATAGTAGAGTAATTCTTTTGACAATCGTTCCATTATTTGGAGGCAAATTGAACAATCTGTTCTTTATTGTTTTTGGATTGTTTAAGAAATCCTCCATAACCAATGTCAGAAGTATCAGTTTCAACAATTTTAATGGCAAAAGGATCAGCGGGATGTAAGCAAGGAATTTCCTTGACAGTTCGTTTGATTTGTTTCACAAATCAGTGTGAACCTGAGTCCATGGGGGAGGATCTTTCTTGAGCCTTTGATGGAGTGGTTTGCAAATTATATTTATACGGGGGAAAAATTTAATAATGTAATTCAAACTTCCAAGGAATCTCTGCAATTGATTTTTGTCTCTGATTTCATCAGGAAATTTTGCAAAAAATATTATCGATCTTTCAATGGGTATGATGGTTTCTAGATGAATGTAATGTCCTAGAAAACGTACCCTTATTTTGAAAAAGGGATATTTTAGTAGGTGAAACTACTTAACCATTCTTCTTCACAATATTGATAAAATGATTAATATGTTTAAAATGTTTTTCTATGGATGTGGAAAATATCAAAACATCATCTATGTAAACTATAATATAATCAGAGCAGGAATTAAAAATATCATTCATTATCATTTGAAATTCAGAAGGGGCATTTTTAATCCAAAAGGCATGACATTCCATTCATATTGGCTAAAAGGAACGGTAAAAGCTGTTTTGTACCTATCCTTTTCGTTAATTTGAATTTGCCAGAAGCCTGATTTCATATCAAATTTTGAAAAGATCTTTGCATTATGAAGTCTATTTAACAAATCCTTTTTATTAGGTATCGGATATCTTATTCATTTTAAAGCTGTATTTAAAGATTTATAATTTATTACTAATCTCGGAACTCCTCTTTCTAGTTCAGCATTTTTGTTGACATAGAAAGTTGAGCAACTCCAAGGTAATTGGCTTTTCCTAATAAGCTTCTTCTCGAGAAGTTCTTTTTTTTTTCTTTTGACAGAAATTTAGAACTTCATTATTCGTTTGAGAAGGCCTAGCTTTAATAGGAATGTCTTTTTCTAAAAATCCTGGTTCATAAGGTAGATCAACTATATGACATTTTCGAGATAAAAAAGCATTGGGAATATTTGAACATATGGAATCTTTGATCTGATTTTCAAGATTGGAAATCTTTTTCTGAAGACTGGTTTTAGAAAGATTTTTGTCTATCTATTTATATTCAAGATCTTCGTTAAGAAATTGAAGATGAGTTTCTTTATCTTGAATAATACAATTGATTTCAGAAATAGAATATTCTTAAAGAATATTTAGATTTCTGGTCTGGGGTTTTGAAATAAAATTAAAACATATTCTTTTGCCAAAAGTTTCTGTTTCAATGCCTTTTTCAGAAACTTTAAAAGGTTGAATTAAACTAATAAAAGGTGATCCCAGAATAAAATTTTCTCTGATATTTTCAACAAGAAGAAAAAGAGTTTTATAAGAAATTTGGTCTTTTACAACTTTTGCTTCAGGGATTTTAAAACTTATATTCAATTTACTCCCAAATGCTGATTTGAGGGACTGAGAAGTTTTTTCAAAATATTTGGTAGGTATAAGACCTTCCTTTATACAATTGAGATCTGTACCAGTATAAAAAATGGCTATTGTTTTTAAAACAAATTCATTATGGACTTTTATGGTAATATTGATAATCTATTTTCTGGTTGTTATTTCAGAAAGCATCAAAAGGAAGTTTGTATCGGGAGGAGAAGGGAGTTCATAATTTTTAGTTTCCTCAAAATCTTCTTTCTTTTGTTTTCTGTCACTCCCCATACCCTACGAACACGTAACATCCCGCCGTGGTCGTTAAGAATGCGACTCCCAGGATTCGTCGTCGACCCCTTACCATCGAATAAGAGAATATATGCGGAAGCCAAACAAACACTCCATTTAACAAACATTCAAACAGGATAATAGAGAGAGACAATTTAAACAAATCAACAAACTATTTTATAAACTTAACGTCACATATAGTAGTAACATATATAAGCCTTTCTAAAGGCCACAAACTCAGACCGTGCATACTAAAAAAGGGATAGGGTGGTCGATCTGCTCCACTACTCTATTCACAAGAGGAGCTCCAAAATGATAGGGATCTCTAATCCTATCAAAAACCTCCATGGCATCCTGGCGGTACTCCTGGCGAAACCGAGTCAGATGCCTCGCTATAAGAATCGGACGGCAAAGGCTCCGATTTAGGTTTTGACTCTCGAGCCACACCGGAGGTTCCATAACCATCGGTTTAGACTCGGGATTAACTACGGCTCCATCAGGGGGATCAATATCCATAAGATCCCACACTCCTAAACCATTGTCCAAGGTAATATCAAATCCCCGAAGAAGACCAAAAGTTTGAGCTCCATCTCTCAAAAACCAAGCCATATACTTGTGAGCTGTCAAGTACTGCTCACCATCATCGACCCAAATGGTAGTCTCATACTTCCGATACTCCCTATCGTCATCAACTGGGTACTCGGTCACTTAATGCTCCATCTCCGTTGGTACCCCAAAACGTAGCGGATGCTCAGTCATAATCAAGGTCGAGGGACTGAAATGTTTAATAACGGGGAATGAGATAAAATCTCAATAAGTAAACTACCTAAGCCTCGACTAGGGCAATACGTACCTCCGGCACCCTAATCATATAATTTTAACCAATAAGGTAAGTTCATATCAAACGAACAATGGTATCGCATACTATGCAAAGTCTCGAATCACATCACAACCATGGCATACTATCAAAACGCATAACAGCAATAATAATAATCCAGACAATCCATACATACTCAATCATTCACAGGAATCTTGATTATAAGATGAAACCACTTCGGCTCGTCTCATACCATGCCTCATGATTTATCCCATAATTAAGCACAAAGCATGCCATATGCACATAACACTCGAAATTGTCCAGATTATTAACGACCCACTATAGGTCACACCGAACTCCCGCCGGGCTTCCGGCATAGTCAGGTATCATCCCACTACTTTGGGCATGGCAACGTTCGGGATCGAACCCCCCGATAAGTCGGGTACCGGACGGCATTCCATTTAGGAGCATCGATCCGGCCTCCACCACGATCGGCAATGTCTGGGATCGAACCCTCCCGACATGTCGGGTACCAGACAGCATCCAAACCTCCGCCGGGCATCGTCTAGAACTCGTCTTACACGGAACTCATCATGGCCACACACGTAAATAACCACGCATTGCCAATTTTAATCTTCCTTAATTAGCCAATGCAAATGTTTATGACGTGCAATTTACTACGAATAAATATGCCATGAATCGCACTCGTTTTCGTATCAAACATTAATTTCAACCATACAATCTTCGTTCTAGACCATGAAATCATCATTCCAACCACATGATCAAGCCATAGTCAACTACTCAGCCATGATTAAATAAATTAACCATACGATTAAACAATTTAACCATGCGATCGGCATTAAACAATTAATCCACCACATGATCGTTATTAAACCTTTAATCGGTACATAATTAACTAATTAGCCATGCGATTGTTAATCAGAGCTACACGATCAACTTCACATCTCTAATAAGCCATATGATTAACTCTTATCACATCCTAATTTAATCTAAACTGTACGATTAAAATTAGCACATAATCATGATAATTAAGCCCTTAAATTAACACTAACTAATCTAGAATCAATGGGGCCATATGATCAATGTCCAAATCATCCAATTCAGCCCCTACCACATGATTTTTGCAGCCACAAGCCTTACCCACGAATTTAATTAAAACAATCAATAAACAATCATAATTAGCCAAATTAAGCACAATTAGCAACATTAAACATATGCTCAAGCTCAAGTCACATAACCTACCTACCTTAACATTCAAATCAGCCATATAATCGTCAAATTCAGCCACCAACAAATCCTTAATTCAGCATCTACCATAACCCCTAAATTACCCTAACAACCCCTAAACACTATCCATTGGTAACCTACTAACCTAATCAAGGTTTAGGGAGTTACTTACCACTAATTTAAGCGAAAAACTAAACCTAAACAGCAGCAGCAAGCCACGGCCAAATTTGGAATTTTCGGCAAATGGCGACGGCCAAACAGCGATCCGGTGAACGGCGGCTGCTTCGGGCGTGAACGGCAGCTTGGGGCGGCTCACGGTGGTCTAGGGGTGGTGGCGTGAGGTGCAAGGGTGGTGGACAGTGATGGTGGGTGAGTCTCGGCCAAGGGGGAGAGAATGAGAGAGAGATAATGGAGAGAGAGAAAACAAGAGAGAAAGTAAAGAGAGAGAGAGAGTGGGTTGATCATATTTCTCAAAATGAAGGGCTAGGATGAGTCCTTGATGCCCAAGTATTAATCTAAGGGTTAGAAATGCATCTTAACCAAAGGCTTCTAGAAGGGCATTTTTGCAATTAACTAAAGAGGGCAAGGGCAAAGTTGTCCAAGAGGATTTTCGGCCACTAGGGGAAAAAGACCATTATGTCCTTCCACTCAACAAATAAACTCTAGAACATATAGGGGTAAAATCGTCTTTTCTAATTTCCGAGCCAATTTCTACTTTTTCGAGAGTTTCTGAGCAAACCGATAATAAAGCGAGTTTAACGTAGAGTCGTCCAATATAATAATTTTGATATCCTTGAAAGTTCGATACCCAAGTTCGAATTCAAATTCGTGACTAAAATCGATCAAACGTGACTTTCGTGTATCTCAAATTAACGGGCGGCTTTTAGGGTTTACGCGTGTCGACCCGTGGTTGATTTGCTATCAATCCACGTTTAAGTTTACTCGAGCCATGGCAACTTCGGTTGTCATGTGATTACGAGGGTCAATCACTAGTTTCAAATGACATGATCGTTAGAAATTGATTTTGTAACATTCGGAATGCATACAACGATTAAACGGAATCACTCGTGAATCAATTGTATAACATTATTAAATTGTTCCATAATCATTCTTGGATCGGCCTATAATGGCCCAAAATATCCCATCATCAATCCTTATGGTTAAAGTGTCAATCTAGGTTTGAGTTCTTGGGTCGTGCGTACCGAAATCCTAATTAGCCATTCCCTAACGGTTAGTATTATCAAGAATGACCAATTCCGAGTGAGATATAACAGAAAGTACAATGATGATAATACCATTTCATAAATCCCAAAAGTTGGTCGAAATTCAGAATGTCACATTTTTCTTTTAAAATATTTGTTTTAATGTCTAAAATTTCTCGTTGCATAATTATTTGAGTAGCTTTGAGATTTTGAATTTCTTGTTTTTGTTTATTGATTTCGTGATTAAGATCACTTATAGAAATGGGTTTAAGAGTTGCCTTATTTCCTTTATTAAGAATGGTAGAAATATTATAAGGATTGTCAGAATGGAAAACTAGTTTGGGTTTTTGGAAATTATTTAAATATTTTATTTTGGTTTTTGGGTTAGTGATCTCATCAAAAGTTTGTAAAAGGACTTCTTCTTCTTTGGTCAAAACATTTATTTCAAAATTAGTAGCATCTTCATCTTCACTTTTGGGAGTCGATCATGAAGAAGTTTCTAAATCACAAACCTGAAAACCTTTTTCAAGCGTAGACTTATTAAAAGAACTACTGTCAGCTTCAGCCATTATTTGGTTGAGCTGATTGACAGTTTCTTCATCTAAATCTAACTCATTAACCTTTTTGCAAATTTTACAAAATCGAGAAGTATGGCCTTTCTTACCACAATTATAGCAAGTAATGTTTTAAAAATTTTTCTTTGGTTTCTTGATTTTATCAAAACTGTCATTTTCTTTATTTTTAGAAAAACTTTTATCAAATTTCTTCTTATAAGGTTTCTTATAAGATTTCTTTTGATCTTTTTGTTTAGAAAGACATTTTCCCGATCACTTGCATTTTGCAAAGGATTGAGAAAATGGATCATACCGGGCACAAAAATCTCCTAATCCTTTTTTGGAAAGTTTTTGTTCCTTTTTTATCTGTTTTTGAAGGCGTATATTGGTACACATTTGTGTTCCTGTTTTATAAACATAGGAGGTTAATTTACCGTAAGAAAGATGGTCATATGGAATTTGGTTTCCATATTCTTCTCTTATCTTATTGCGAACTTACTCTCCTATGAGTTTTGGTAAACTAGCAAGAAATTTTTCCTTCCAAAAGGGTTGGTTACAATTTGTTCTTTGGAAAACTCTTTGTAAAAATATTTCTTTATATTCTTTGTATTCTCCTAAGGATCTACATTTCATATTGGATAACAGGTCTTGGTTTTTATCAAGAATATGAGAAGAATCTCCTCGAAAATGTTAGGATATAGAAAATATCATAGTATTAACAACATCTTGAATGTGTTGGTCATTTTCATCAACTATACTTTGGCCAAAAGGGTTAAGTTTATAAGTATTTAAAATTTTGGATCTTTGCTCATCATTTAGGTAGTTATCCCACCATCTTTGGAGCTGGCCTGTAAATCTTGCTATTAAAAGATATGCAACAGAATGATCCGAAGTGTCTGGAATAGTTTTATAAGTATTAGCAAGCATGACCATTTGTGTTAAAACATTTATAAGATTCTGTTCAGAAATACTATCTATATTCCATTCGCAAATTGCATCATAAGAATATTTGTTTTGGGTTTTAGAAAAGGTTTCCTTTGTGAGAATATCAGGAGGAGTTGCACGGGAATAAAATAATTTTTGGGGATCCTTCCAAGTGATGCGATTTATTTCAGGAATTGATTCAGTATCAGATTTATCCAAAAGATTTATTTGATTGGTAGGTTCAATACCATCAGGAGTATCTTTGACACTCAGGTTTTGTATTGAAGGAGTGTTTAGAATTGAAGGGTATTTGGGATTTAAAACTGCTTTTCCTTTGAGGAGTTTCCTCTTGTCTTCTAAAGCTTTAGCAAATTCAAGACTTGGATTTTTTGGAATTTCGAAATTCTTAAAGAGTGGTGGTTTTAAATCTTTTTGTGAAGAAGATGAAAAACTATTTTCAATAGAAGTTTTTATTCTGTCTAAATGTTTTCCTATAATATGGAGATGTTGGTTTGAAAAGTTATTTTCTCTAATATTTGAACTTCATGTTGGTACATGTAATCATAATACTCTTTTTTGATTTTGAGTGCTTGGTTTTGAAAATTCTCGAAGAACCATTCTCTGATTTGTTTGTTTTCAAAAGAATTAAATTCTTGATTTAGCAATATTTTGTCAGGTTCAAAAACTGATTCTAAAACATTGATTTCAAGATCTTCCATTTTAGAAGAAGTTGGATCAGGGAAATCAGGAGTATGCTGATAAATTGTCATGGAAATTTTTGACCTGCTATCTATACCATTGATGTTTGGGAGAGGAGGAGCACTTGCAGTTGCTTCCTCAAGATTATTCAAAGAGATATTAGGAATAGTGTCTACAGATTTTCGAGAAGAAGTGGAATGCCAAGAAGGAATTGATCTGATGTTGCAAGACCTCCAAGGAATATCAACAGGTTTTCTGGAAAATTATATAGTTACTCTTCCTTTAGAGTGTTGAATAATATTGGTAGGATCAGAATTTTGAATGATTTGCTGGGGAATTCAGTTTTCTAATTCCCATTGATCTGGAAGGGTTATTTGATTCCAAGGAATGGTCCTAGGAATGGTAATATTAGCTTTAGAAATATCTATTTGTGAAAGAAGAGTTTCTCTATTGGAATTTAATTTAAAAGATTTGCTACCAAAAGCATAATTCATTACTTTATAATAAACTCTGTAAATAAGGGCTTTGGGGATAGAACCTTCAGCTATAGAATAATTATGGATTTTTATTTGAAGAGTTAGGGATTTTAAAATATTTTTATCTTTAAGAGAAACGGTGAGACCATGATGGCTATCAAAATGAATTGGTCCACTACAAAAACTTGTTTCTACGGCTCCAATGATAGATTCATCATATTTTAAAAGTCTCGCATCTCTTAAAACAAGGAGCAAAGAAGTATCTAAACCTTCTTTGGTAAGGGGTTTTGCACCAACCTGTACTAAACCTATATGCATATAGTTCCATTTATGGGAATGTTTCTTTACAAAATCTTTATTCAAAAGTTGTATTGAAGCAAAGGAATTAAAAAGTGGTACATCTCTTTCTTCAGTAACAATAACATAATCATTATGACCAAAGAGTTTGAATTTTGAATGCTCATAAATTTGACTAAGCTTGATTTTTTGAATGAACCAATTTTCAATTGACTTATTGAAATCTTCTATACTAAATTCTTCTCTGTTTACTGGTCCTTGTTATGAGGACATTTGTGATAAAAAAACTAGAGGAAGACTCGGATCTTCTTAATAAGTTCAATGTAAAATACTACTTTCTTCTTTTAAATTGATCTAAAGTGATGCTTACTAATGAACTTACTACCCCACTAGGCTTTGCTACCCGGAACACATACAAAGATCAATTCAAAAGATCTCCACGAAGGAAATTGCCTTTACCGTAAATGATCTTATGAAGAATATCTTTATCTATTCCTTGGCTATATATATGATTGGGCATTTTCCTTGACACTATTGTTTGAATTTATGACATTACATGCATTTCTTCGTTCGCCAGAAAAGACAAAATACATTTCTTCAACCTCAACCCAATAGCAATTTGCTCGCATTACAGATATACAAACAAGACCCTTGAAATGGTTTTGCTGCTATTTTGGTTTCTGCCGCCGTCTCTGCTAACGCTGCATTGCGCGCCCCTTTGGTGGTTCAAGCTTTCTTGGCGTCCTATAGAATCCAGATGAGCTGTTCCATTGTTTGCGAGACAAAACTAGCATCTGGAAGATGGAAACTAGCGAAATATTCATCCTCGGAAAATTCCGCTCTTTTCAATGCGCTCTTGTAGCTTTCGGTTGCTGATCTTGGGTGACCCCTTGCGACGGATATCTGCAATGGCAGAGAAGATGGAAGGAATTTTTCTGAGCGACGAAGCACAAGGTACGCGCTCATACTTTACCAAAAATCTATGGGAAATTTGATTGACCCTCTCTTGCTATGATGAAACTTGATTAACACTGAACTTTCAAAAAATGCAATGGGTTACAGAACTACATTGAAGGACAAGGGGTTTCAATCTGATTTCACTAAAATACAGGAGGTGTCTGCAAAATTCTAACCAGAATATTCAGCAGAAGTAGCACACAGGGATTAGAGTAATTCAATTGTCAATTTGTCATAAACCAAGACTTAAAGAATATTGACACAACTTTTTATTAATCTACACAGCAAGAAGTAATGTCCCATCTGATATTTCAAGACAATACTCGCAACTCAGAAGGCTTACGGTAAATCTTGGATGTAGGCATATCCAAAGGTAATATTCTTATTTTCTATTCAAACTGTGGTAATATTTTGATAATTATGTGGAATATCCGTATCTCTCAATATTGCACGCATGTTGTACGAATGTTGCCCATATGTTGCACGCATGTTGTACGGATGTTTCCTATATGTTGCACGCATGTTGTACGGATATTGGTTTCCTCAAAATCTTCTTTCTTTTGTTTTCCTTTTAAAATATTCATTTTAATGTCCAAAATTTCTCATTGCATAATTATCTAAGTAGCTTTGAGATTTTGAATTTCTTGTTTTTGTTTATTAATTTCGTGATTAAGATCACTTATAGAAATGGGTTTAAGACTTGCCTTATTTCTCTTATTAAGAATGGTAGAAATATTATAAGGATTGTTAGAATGGAAAACTGGTTTGGGTTTTTGGAAATTATTTAAATATTTTATTTTGGTTTCTGGGTCAGTGATCTCATCAAAAGTTTGTGAAATGATTTCTTCTTCTTTGGTCAAAACATTTATTTCAAAATCAATAGCATCTTCATCTTCACTTTCTAAAGTCGATGATGAAAAAGTTTCTAAATCACAAACCTGTAAACCTTTTTCAAGCGTAGACTCATCAGAAGAACTACTGTCAGCTTCAGCCATTATTGATTGAGCTGATTGATAGTTTCTTCATCTAAATCTAACTCATTAACCTTTTTGCTAATTTTACAAAATCTAGAAGTGTGGCCTTTTCTTACCACAATTATAGCAAGTAATGTTTTTGTTGGAGAATCTCCTATAATCTCTCCCTAATTATTTGGAATATTACGTTATTTAATTTGTTAGTTGTAAATATTTGATTTGATTTTATTGCCTAATTTAGGTCTTCTATTCTTGTATATATACACCTTGTAATTACTCAATCATAATAAGGAAAATACAGATTCTTTTCTTCATGGTATCAGAGCCTAGTTTTCTGATTTGAATTTCCTGCATTTGTTTCTTTTCCCACCACTGCTGCTTCATTGTAGCCCTTATTTTTTCAGCGTTATTGCTGCCATTCTGTTTAAGCCTTATTGCTGACTGAGCCAACCTTATTGCTGGCCTTCAAGTTGTGTGATAACCACCCTTGTTACTCGATCCCTTCTTAGTCTCTTACTATAATCTGTCCTTTCAAGTTGCCGAATGGAAGATAGGATTTTTGAGTTTTTGGCAAGTCTGAATGCAAACTTTGATCAGATTTGAGTTCAGATTCTTGGAAAGAAGGAGCTGCCATCCTTGAATGAAGTTTTTTCTACTGTAAGAGGAGAAGAAAGCCGACGGATTGTAATGTTTGAAGACCAACACATCGAAGGATCCGCCATGAAAGCAATTAAGAAGGAAACAAATCCTGACAAAAAAAGGAGATCGGATCTGATTAAGATAATGGGAAGTGAAGGTTTATGGTGCAGTTTCTGCAAGAAACCACGCCATACAAGAGAAAATTGCTTCAAGTTTCATGGAAGAACGCAGGTGCTCAGCAGAGCTAAAAGACAGCCACAAGCACACATGATCAGTGAAGGTGAAGCTGTCGCTATGGACTAATACAAACCTGTTAGTGAGGAGATATTTAACAGAGAAAAGTTGGTAAAATCAGGGCTCTCCTTGACTCCCTATCTAAGTTTTCTAATATGTGGTCATTAGTCCATCAGGTGCGTGTCTAATTTTCGAAAACTCAAAAGCTTCTCGGTACCCTAAGTCATGGATTCTTGATTCAGGAGCAACCAACTATATGACACATGATCCCACTAAATTTGAAACTTATGAACCATCTCCAAGAAATAGGAGTATTACCATAGCAGATGGATCTCCTGTTACCGTAGTTGGCCAAGGAACCATAATTCTAAATCCCTTACTTAAACTTGACAATGTCTTTCATGTTCCTAAGCTGTCCACCAATCTCCTTTCCATTAATTAACTTACCAAAGATTTGAATTGTAAGGTGCTTTTCTCTATTGATCATTGTATCTTGCAGGACCTAAAAACGGGGAGGACGATTGGATTTGCTAAGGAACGGAATGAGCTCTACTACCTTGAGGATTCGAACAAAATTGGTTGGTCTCTTGTGGGTTATAGTACCTCTTACAACTCTTGTAACCCAGGAAACAACTCTTGCAATCCTATCCACTCATCTCAGATTTGGCTTCACCATTTTCGATTACGACATCCAACGTTTAGTCTTCTTAGGATTATGTTTCCTTCCATTTTTAAAGATGTTGCTGTTGAAAATCTTCATTGTGAAGTTTGTGAACTTGCAAAACATCATCGTGTTTCATTTCCTTTGAATAATAATGCTAGAGTTTCAACACCATTCTCTCTTATCCATACTGATGTGTGGGTCCATCTAAAATTGCTAATTTTACAGGAGCTAGATGGTTTGTCTCTTTTATCAATGATTGTACTCGTACTACATAGCTAGATCTTATGAACGACAAATCTAATGTTCAATTTATCTTTCAAAACTTTCATAAAATAATAGTCAATCAATTTGGGGTGTCAATTAGGAGACTTAGGTCTGATAATGGGAAGGAATATTTCAATCAGTATCTCGATCACTTTTTCCAAACTCAGGATATTATTCATGAGTCTTCCTGTGTTGATACCTCTCAACAAAATGGAGTAGCCGAAAGGAAAAATAGGCACCTCCTAAATGTTACTCGGGCTCTCCTCTTTCAAATGTCCGATCCAGAGCATTTTTGGGGGGAAGCTGTTTTAACTTCAACATATTTGATTAATCGGGTTCCTTCCAAAACTTAAGGAAATAAAAGTCCCTTATAGCTCCTGTCTACCTTTTTTCCTGATGTTTCCCATAAGTATCACCTTGCCCCTCGAATCTTTGGCTGTGTAGCTTTTGTGCATATTCATAATCACAACCGAAACAAACTCGACCCCCGTGCTCTAAAGTGTGTCTTTATTGGGTACTTTAATACTCAAAAAGGTTTCTCCTGCAAACCGGAAGATTCAAAGGAATTGGGGACTCTCTCCCTTGATCTTTCATGCCAGTCTTACCCCCTCTTAGGCTATTATTTTTCCTTTTTTGGGGTTCGGTGGCCTTCTTTTGGCTCTTTGTATAGTTTTGCATAGCCATCCTTGACCTCATTCGGACATTTCATGTCCTTATTAGGTCGACGGGTGACTTTGGCTTTAGTTTGTACATGGTGTTTTTGAAAAGTAATACAAATTCTTATCTTTACCCCAAAAAAAAAAGGTTATAAATGCTATGACCTTTTAACACGTCGAGTTTTTATCTTTATGGATGTCACTTTTAATGAAAACCGATCATTTTTTTCTTCCAGCCACCATCTTCAGGGGGAGACTCCAAATGAAGATAGTGGGTTTGAACTACTACCTCCACTACCTAGTGCGTCGCCCAATCCTACTTCGTTCAATCCAACTTCATCTCCTTCCCCATCTCCGTCTAGTCCTAGCCCTCCTAGTCCACCTAGTCCTTCATCAAGTCCATCAAGTTCTCTGTCCAATTCTAGTCCCCCGTCAAGTCCTTTGCCTAGTTCATCATCATACTCATATAGTTCTACTAAGAATGAACCAACCAAATTGTAAGTTTACTCAAGAAGGACGAAGCTCAATCCAGAACTGGATCAAGTCCCATTATCCAAACCGTTATCAGGAAATGAAATCACTCACCCTTCTTCTAATGAACCTAAGTTAAGCAATTTGGATTTACCTATTGTCTTGAGAAAAGCTACCAGGAAATGTACCCAACATCCTATCTCCCATTTTGTGTCGTACCATAAACTATCTACTCAACAAAAAGCCTTTATTACTACTCTTGATTCAATTACTATTCCTAACTCGGTACATGAAGCTTTTGAGGATAGGAATTGGATACAAGCTATGACGGAGGAAATGAATGCATTGAAGAAGAATGATACATGAGAAGTTGTGACTTTACCCAAAGGCAAGCATTCGGTGGGATGTAAATGGGTTTATACCCTTAAGTACAAAGCTGATGGGACCTTGGAGAGATATAAAGCAAGGCTGGTCGCAAAGGGGTACACCCAAACCTATGGGGTGGATTATCAAGAGACCTTCGCACCAGTAGCAAAGATGAACACAGTACGGGTGCTACTTTCTCTTGCAGCAAATTTTGGTTGGTCTTTGCAGCAATTTGATGTAAAGAACGCTTTTTTACATGGAGATTTGGAGGAGGAAGTCTTTATGGAGCCTCCACCAGGTTTTGACAAGGATTTTGGAAACAATTGGGTGTGTATTCTTAGAAAGGCTCTATATGGTCTCAAACAGTCCCCAAGAGCTTGGTTTGGAAGGTTCATGAAGGCAATGCTCAAGATGGGTTACAAGCGGAGTAGAGGGGATCACACTCTGTTCATCAAACATTCAAACGAAGATATGGTCACAGCTCTACTTGTGTATGTAGATGATATAGTTGTGACTGGTATGATGAAGCTGAACAAAAGTCTCTTAAAAGCAGTCTTGCTTAACAATTCGAGATCAAAGACCTTGGAAAGTTGAGATACTTCCTTGGTATCGAGGTGGCCTACTCTAAGAAAGGTATTTTTATATCCCAAAGGAAGTATGTACTCGATCTTCTCAAGGAAACAGGATGTCTCAATAGTAAGGCGGTGAGCGCTTCTATTGATGCAAACCATAAAATGGATGGACAGGGAGAGAGTGGTGTAGTTGAAAAAGGGAGATATCAAAGGTTAGTAGGAAGGCTTATTTATCTATCTCATACTAGGCCAGACATAGCCAATATTGTGGGAGTTGTAAGTCAGTTCATGCATGATCCTAAAGAAGAACATATGTAAGCTGTCTACTGGATTCTTCACTACCTCAAACCTACTCCTGGAAAAGGTATTTTGTTTAAAAGGGATGACAAGCTTAATATTGAAGCCTATACTGATGCAGATTATGCTGGGTCACCAATAGATAGAAGGTCAACATCCAGCTATTGTACTTTTTTAGGGGGATATCTTGTCACTTGGAGGAGTAAAAAACAAAATGTGGTTGCTAAATCTAGCGTTGAAGTTGAATTTAGAGCAATGGCGAATGGGATATGTGAACTTTTGTGGCCCAGGATTATCATTGAAGACCTCAAAATGGAACACGAAGGAACTATGAGACTCTATTGTGATAATAAATCAGCAATCAACATTGCTCAAAATCCGGTTCAGCATGATCGAACCAAGCACATTGAGGTAGACATCCATTTTATAAAGGAGAAGCTTGAATCTGGTTTGATTAGTACTCCATATACTCCTAGCAAAGATCAGCTAGCAGATGTACTGACCAAAGGCCTATCGGTGTCGAGATTTCAGGAGATTATCAGCAAGTTGGGCATGGAAAATATTCACTCACCAACTTGAGGGGGAGTGTTGGAAAATCTCCTATAATCTCTCCCTAATTATTTGGAATATTATGTTATTTGATTTGTTAGCTGTAAATATTTGATTTGATTTTGTTGCCTAATTTAGGTCTTCTATTCCTGTATATATACACCTTGTAATTACTCAATCGTATAAAAAAATATAGATTCTTTTCTTCAGTTTTAAAAATTTTTCTTTGGTTTCTTGATTTTATAAAAACTGTCATTTTCTTTCTTTTTAGAAAACTTTTTATCAAATTTCTTCTTATAAGGTTTCTTATAAGATTTCTTTTGATCTTTTTGTTTAGAAAGACATTTTCCCGAACACTTGGGTTTTTCAAAGGATTCAAAAGATGGATCATACTGGACACAAAAATCTCCTAATCCTTTTTTGGAAAGTTTTTGTTCCTTTTTTTTTTTCTGTTTTTGAAGGCGTATATTGGTACACATTTGTGTTCCTATTTTATAAACATAGGAGGTTAATTCACCATAAGAAAGATGGTCATATGGAATTTGATTTCCATATTCTTCTCTTATCTTATTGCGAACTTGCTCTCCTATGAGTTTTGGTAAACCAGCAAGAAATTTTTCTTTCCAAAAGGGTTGGTTACAATCCGTTCTTTGGAAAACTCTTTGTAAAAATATTTCTTTATATTCTTTGAATTCTCCTAAGGATCTACATTTCATATTGGATAACAGGTCTTGGTTTTTATCAATAATATGGGAAGAATCTCCTAGAAAATGTTAGGATATAGAAAATATCATAGTATTAACAACATCTTGAATGGGTTGGTCATTTTCATCAACTATACTTTGGCCAAAAGGGTCAAGTTTATAAGCATTTAAAATTTTGGATCTTTGCTCATCATTTAGGTAATTATTACACTATCCTTTGAGCTGGCCTGTAAATCCTGCTATTAAAATATATGCAACAGAATGATCCGAAGTGTCTGGAATAGTTTTATAAGTATTAGCAAGCATGACCATTTGTGTTAAAACATTTATAAGATTCTGTTCAGAAATACCATCTATATTCCATTCGTAAATTGCATCAGAAGAATATTTGTTTTGGGTTTTAGAAAAGGTTTCCTTTGTGAGAATATCAGGAGGAGTTGCACGGGAATAAAATAATTTTTGGGGATCCTTCCAAGTGATGCGATTTATTTCAGGAATTGATTCAGTATCAGATTTATCCAAAAGATTTATTTGATTGGTAGGTTCAATACCATCAGGAGTATCTTTGACACTTAGGTTTTGTATCGAAGGAGTGTCTAGAATCGAAGGGTATTTGGGATTTAAAATTGCTTTTCCTTTGAGGAGTTTCCTCCTGTCTTCTAAAGCTTTAGCAAATTCAAGACTTGGATTTTTTGGAATTTCGAAATTCTTAAAGAGTGGTGGTTTTAAATCTTTTTTTGAAGAAGATGAAAAACTATTTTCAACATAAGTTTCTATTTTGTCTAAATGTTTTCCTATAGTATGGAGATGCTAGTCTGAAAAATTATTTTGTTCAATAATTTTTTTGATTCCTATGCCATCTATTTCAGAGGCTACTTTGAAAGAAGAAGCTATTATTTCAGTTTCTCGATGTTGAAATTTGATTTTTCTAAGAGAAGGATGATTAGACTCAATGACTTGGTCATTGTCTAATTTCCATTTATAAAATTGATCCAGAACAAAAGCTTGTTTTTCTTCTAGAAATTTATTTTCAAACAAATCAAAGAAGAATATTTGAACTTCATGTTGATACATGTAATCATAATACTCTTTTTTGATTTTGAGTGCTTGGTTTTGAAAATTCTCGAAGAACCACTCTCTGATTTGTTTGTTTTCAAAAGAATTAAATTCTTGATTTAGCAATATTTTGTCAGGTTCAAAAACTAATTCTAAAATATTGATTTCAAGATCTTCCATTTCAGAAGAAGTTGGATCAGGGAAATCAGGAGTATGCTGATAAACTGTCCTGGAAATTTCTGACCTGCTATCTATACCATTGATGTTTGGGAGAGGAGGAGCACTTGCAGTTGCTTCCTCAAGATTATTCAAAGGGATATTAGGAATAGTATCTACAGATCTTCGAGAAGAAGTGGAATGCCAAGAAGGAATTGATCTGATGTTGCAAGACCTCCAAGGAATATCAACAGGTTTTTTGGAAAATTATATAGTTACTCTTCCTTTAGGGTGTTGGATAATATTGGTAGGATCAGAATTTTGAATGATTTGCGGGGGAATTCAGTTTTCTAATTCCCATTTATCTGCAAGGGTTATTTGATTCCAAGGAATGGTCCTAGGAATGATAATATTAGCTTTAGAAATATCTATTTGTGAAAGAAGAGTTTCCCTATTGGAATTTAGTTTAAAAAATTTGCTACCAAAAAGCAGAATTCATTACTTTGTAATAAACTCTGTAAATAAGGGCTATGGGGATAGAACCTTTAGCTATAGAATAATTATGGATTTTTATTTGAAGAGTCAGGGATTTTAAAATATTTTTATCTTTAAGAGAAACGGTGAGACCAGGATGGCTATCAAAATGAATTGGTCCACTACAAAAACTTGTTTCTACGGCTCCAATGATAGATTCATCATATTTTAAAGTCTCGCATCTCTTAAAACAATGAGCAAAGAAGTATCTAAACCTTCTTTGGTAAGGGGTTTTGCACCAACCTGTACTAAACCTATATGCATATAGTTCCATTTATGGGAATGTTTCTTTACAAAATCTTTATTCAAAAGTTGTATTGAAGCAAAGGAATTAAAAAGTGGTACATCTCTTTCTTCAGTAACAATAACATAATCATTATGACCAAAGAGTTTGAATTTTGAATGCTCATAAATTTGACTAAGCTTGATTTTTTGAATGAACCAATTTTCAATTGACTTATTGAAATCTTCTATACTAAATTCTTCTCTGTTTACTGGTCCTTGTTATGAGGACATTTGTGATAAAAAACTAGAGGAAGACTCGGATCTTCTTAATAAGTTCAATGTAAAATACTACTTTCTTCTTTTAAATTGATCTAAAGTGATGCTTACTAAGGAACTTACTACCCCACTAGGCTTTGCTACCCGGAACACATACAAAGATCAATTCAAAAGATCTCCACGAAGGAAATTGCCTTTACCGTAAATGATCTTATGAAGAATATCTTTATCTATTCCTTGGCTATATATATGATTGGGCCTTTTCCTTGACACTATTGTTTGAATTTGTGACATTACATGCATTTCTTCGTTCACCAGAAAAGATAGAATACATTTCTTCAACCTCAACCCAATAGCAATTTGCTTGCATTACAGATATACAAACAAGACCCTTGAAATGGTTTTGCTGCTATTTTGGTTTCTGCTGCCGTCTCTGGCTAACGCTGCATTGCGCGCCCCTTTGGTGGTTCAAGCTTTCTTGGCGTCCTATAGAATCCAGATGAGCTGTTCCATTGTTTGCGAGACAAAACTAGCATCTGGAAGATGGAAACTAGCGAAATATTCATCCTCGGAAAATTCCGCTCTTTTCAATGCGCTCTTGTAGCTTTCGGTTGCTGATCTTGGATGACCCCTTGCGACGGATATCTGCAATGGCAGAGAAGATGGAAGGAATTTTTCTGAGCGACGAGGCACAAAGTATGTGCTCATACTTTACCAAAAATCTATGGGAAATCCGATTGACCCTCTCTTGCTATGATGAAACTCGATTAACACTGAACTTTCAAAAAATGCAATGGGCTACAGAACTACATTGAAGTACAAGGGGTTTCAATCGGATTTCACTAAAATACAGGGGGTGTCCGCAAAATTCTAACCAGAATATTCAGCAGAAGTAGCACACATGGATTAGAGTAATTCAATTGTCAATTTGTCATAAACCAGGACTTAAAGAGTATTGACACAACTTTTTATTACTCTACACAGCCAGAAGTAACGTCCTATCTGATATTTCAAGACAACACTCGCAACTCAGAAGGCTTACAGTAAATCTTGGATGTAGGCATATCCAAAGGTAATATTCTTATTTTCTATTCAAACTGTGGGACTGAATCAAACATCAGCTAATGGCAGAAAATTCTGTGTGTGTGTGTGTGAGAGAGAGAGAGACATAATGTTTTTCTCCCAAATCAAGGAGCCAAAACTTCCATTGCGGCGAAAAAGTTCTGTCGATTTTAACATTTATGTTTGTCCAACCAGTGTGGTGAAACTCGACTCTATCCAAGCCACATACCAATCCACTGCCAATGGCTTTGACATATGCTTCCTTCAAGCACCAATATCTGCAGAAGTCACCAGCCAAATATTACCAGTAAGGAAGCTGATCGAAAATCCTGATGCTACGCCAAATGCAATGCAAATGAATATCACTACACATCCACAGGGAAACTGTTAATCTAGAGATCACCATAGATATTTCATTTGTTCTATTTCCTGGGTCTTTCCTTGAGTCATATCTGGCAAATTCCTTCTTGAAGTTTGTTATCCAAATAGGTTGACTTAAGTTGGATAGGGTCATCATTGTAACAATGAACACAGTTCTCTAATAGCTAGACTCCCACCCAACTTATCATGTTATGGGAGCAAGAGACTCCACGTTCCCTTCCTCGCATCCCCCTCTTCATGAGTAGCTGTTCGAACTGCACATATCTTCGGTGAACTGCCTTGCGCATGAAGGGAAGTTCGACAGATACATGAGTTCCACAACGTTCCACAAAAACTTCAGTCTTTTAGGTATTTGTGATGTCATGCTGCAGTTTATCAATCATAATAAAGGCCGACAACTTAAAAAAATTGAAGTCCAAATGCTGAGGTCTATAAATAGTCTACTTATAAATAATCTGAAACTTCCGAAAAATGTGAACCTAAAAAAGATGCCATCTTCCTTCTGATTATGCAATCAATGATTCACTAACTCGAAGATGAAAGGAAAAGGTTTCTTTTAAGGGTGAGAGGCCTTAATTACATAGAGAGACAAAAGTGTTCACCTAGACCATGCCAAAAACCACTGCAAGCAGTGCTATGGAATAGAGTACATGAAGGATAAACGCACAGCAACAGACGCAGTGGTAAAGAAGCCGAGAGCAGAAGAAAGGGTATCCTCTAAATACTGCCAATCTCCATTGTCAACACACACTATCGATTTAAAGCCAATCCTCCTTAAAGTGTTACTATGAAAAAGTAACTGGATGATTCGTCCATACAAATCTTACCTGGTATTGGCTATGAGAACAGATAGTAACCTTCATGGTCCACAATTTGAAGTTAAAAGAAGAGCGAAGCAAGTGACTACTCACTGTTCGATCAGTTGTTCCACACCAAATTAGCACACAAACTGATAATGATCGGACAACTAGTTGACATCTTCTGCTCGCTGTAAAAATATTAGCAACAAATCCTAGATCTCTGTTAGGGCACAGAGATATTCATTCTTGCTAGACACAAATGGTTGTAAACATAATGTCCTACGTAAGTGCTATCAACTGCATATGCAAGGACATTATTCAAAGATACAATTGACACTGTGTATCCTGACTGAAAGGGGAAGGGAAGGCCGTTAAAAGATATAGTGTTTTACTGTTCTTATTTGTCAATAATAAGTTGCACAGACCATCATCCATGTCAATCCCATTTTATATTGTCTGAATTGTCTAATAGAGGCACAAGAAGAGCACAAGGCATGATTTTGAGCGATAAATGTCAAAAAATTACGAGTATACACCTTTGAACCATAGATGAAGAGGGCGATTGAATGAATTATCCGGATTATTATAGGTAGAGGACAACACTACCTATAAAATTCAACCAAAATTTGTTCTTCATTGCCAGCACCTATTATAAAATCCCACTCCAATCTTGAGAAATATGATGAGAAGTTTTGAATGAATTCGGTAACCGTTTCTTTCCACAGAATAGTGCAAGAAACAATATCCAACCCCAGAAGGCATAGTGGTTTTGATGCTATTGCCACATAATCACCATGATGGGAGACATTAAAATTGAAATTGGGAAACTCCAAGACATCTTTATCACATTCCTTGAGAAGAAAAGGCAAAAGGGAAACAGCAGAGCATGTTAACATTTTGGAAGGTCACTGAAAAGATCACTGGAAAAACATAACGCTTCACACAGGATAGGCAGTTATAGAAAACATCAAACCAAAAGGGAGCTCATGGCAAGATAAAATCGACTACCCACGATACATTTACCTAGACAAATGCATCTCCCAAATAATCATCGGCTTTCAGCATGCTCATGATTGCATTACAACGAATCCCAACATATTAAGGCATCTATAATTCCAAATCCAGTTTTGTTTTCCACATATGCAATTCTCACATAGCTAAATTCTGAAAAGCAGATGTCCATCACTTGCTTAGCTATAGACAAGTTTCTCTAATCGACCTTTGCTCTAAGTTGTTAGAAGCACCCACATAAAAAACAGCTTGCGTGTTAGTCCTCTCACATTAATCTATCATTCATGGTAAGCAAATAATCTGCAAGAGAGTAGAACAATAGCGATGCAAGTACACGAGCACACAATGCACATCTCAAAATATCGAAATTTACGCCAGATGAATGAATATAATTCCAACCATCCAAAGACATCCCCTTTCAACTGTGTTTTGAGGAAAACTCCCCATTTGACCATGTTTTAGAAGCAACTAATGGATGAATATGAAAGATTGAAAAGCATAGACTCTTACCAATATCCACAGGCCAAAAACAAGTTAAGAGTTCAACAAGCTTTGTCCCAGAAAGGCACAACCAAGAAAACGTGCATAGAAAAGAGCCCCCTGTAGAAACAAGTTCAACCAAGCCCAGAAAGAAAAGTCATCCTCAATCCTCACCTGTTTCGACCAAAAAAGTCCTCACCTGTTGAAGTAGCATTTCAACCAAAATTTTTCCGTATCTTCTCCTTTTTGATCTTAAAAAACACATTAATAGATAGGTCTTAACCATTACCACTACGACCAATTCAATACTCATGACTCGACATATAGAGAGGACATGAGAGAAGCTCCAAATCAAATATTTCTCTTTCTTTGTCAAACTATTTCCAGAATAGACCTTACCAAAAAAAAAAACTATTTCCAGAATAGACGCCGGTATGTGTTTTCTTTCATATAACGTGTCGACAACATCGTACAACCTTGCCGCGCTGATGACATTTGACAAAACAAAGAAAATCCTCGTCCTTTGACAAATGCTAGTTTTGCGAAGAAATCACCCTACCAGTTAAGTTTGCTCACACGTAAACCGAACGATCAAAATTACTGAAACCAAAATTAGAACCACACAAAATAACCGAAGAAAAGAAAACTGAGATACAGTCAGGAACAACTGCAATCATACCAGATATGGTTTGCCTTCCAAGGTGCGTTTGATGCTAATTTGCTCGTATGGGATTCCCAGCACTTGATGCAACAGAGCATACTGAAGCAGCCGACTGACCAATTGTCTCTTCCTATCCTCGCTTTTAACGAATCTACCCACGTAAAGAAAAAGGTCAAAAAGCCATATTGATGTTCTCTTTCGGTTCTGCATCACACTCCTCTTGGACCCAATTGACCCCAGCGACCAAAGATGAATACCAACACGAGAGAGCGAGAAAGATCCTGAGGATTGAGGAGCGTTGAGAAGGAGGGAAGAGAGAGAGGGCGGAAGAGAAGTCTTGGGGAGATGGGCACCACTTCGATGTGTTCACCAACCATCTGCGAACTCCTTCCTCCATTGATGGACCTTCAATTTCTGGATGGTGGATACTCGTCTGCTGTATTTACATTGATTTCTACGGTAGATTTTAGCCTGTTAATTAGTTATCGTATTACATTTGATTCTTAATTTGGAGTTCAATTCTTTTATTGATATCTTAATATTCTTATTAGATAGTTTTGTTTAGGATTAATATCGCAAACAATCCTAAACTATCATCATCTACACCAAAATTCCAAACTTTTTCTATATCCCAAGATCAATAATCTATATCCACACTTTACCAAAAAAAAAAAAAATCTATATCCACTGACATACCAATAGCAAAACTTTTTTTTTTATTACCAAAATCCCTGAATTATACCCACTAAGTTGAGGCGGTAAAATGGATCTAAAAATCCATTTTTAGCTTATATTTAAGTAGGTCAGGTCACTTATAAGTTGCCTAAAATTTTCAAACAGGTTCAAATGGGTGCGAAAAACAAATGTCTAAATTCATATGTATTTTAATGGGTTAATAACGTACCAATTTTAAACTTAATACGAACAAGGACATGACATGCCTCAATTTAATAGAACCATTCACCTAAACCATATGCAAAAAATAAATGTCTAAATTCGTATGTATTATCATAGGTGTACCATTTTGAGATTTTTGGTGATTAAAAAATTAATTTATGGTAAATTTATTACAAGTATACCAGTATGAGATTTTTCGTGGTATTAATCCTATTTGAAAAGTACATTAACTAATCTATAGATAATCGTACTTATATTAATTTAAATATTATTCCTAATCGTTTACATAGATAAAATTTTTTAGCTTTTGTATTTCGTGTTTTCTAAACTACATTTAGCTACATTTGCAAGTTAATAAATAAAAATAACGGGAATATAACTCTAAATGAGGTTCTAGTTTTTCCAATTATAGTGATCATAAACACGCATATAGGATCAATCAGACCAAATAACAAAAATGTTACGAAAAAAATTAGCATATCTTCTATCGATTCATGAATGGATTAAAATAATAAGAGCATTAGTAATAACATAATTTCATCCCTAAACCTAAAAAAGATGCTGTTTTCCTTCTGATTTGATTTCGCTATCAAAAGTTGCGCGGATAGATTGAATAAATTAAAAGTTCAATGATTAAATCGAGCATTCAGGAATAGTTCGATGATTACATTGATCATATTAAAAGTTCAAAGACGACATAGATTATATTAGGAAAACTTTCGGTCATAGATTATACATGAATTTTCCAGAACCATTAGGAAAACTTTCGCTCCTATTGAATGAGCTTGGCATAGGAAAATTACATAAAGAGAGACTCTAGTGCATCCAATGATGGTGCATAAATAATCAAACCCATCTTTGACATGAAATAATCATCAATCAAGCACAAAAACCATTCTATCGACTAAGAGAACCCCATGTCATTCCTTTGATGTAATTTACCCAATTCATGTACATCCTCTGAAGTAAAATTCATGTAATGTTAACAACTGATGAAAAGCCATTCTTGATAATCTATTGACAAAACAAGATTCCCAGATTTCATGCATCAAGCCTCAGGTGGGCAAATATGAAGCTCATCCATTGAAAACCTCATCTTCCTACCATATCGAACTACCAAAACTATTAACCTTGGATGGCACAGCAAAAGACTGGCCCGCATCTGGTCAGCAATTTCTCTCCCATGCCAACTTTTCCTTTCCCTCCTCCAAGCGCGTATGCTTGGTCTTTTTATTTGGCTCAAATAAACCCAAGTATGAGGAACCGGTGTCTGCTTGACAGATTCTGTGGAATTCACCTGTCTCCGGTAGTTGAGAGCCACCGTTGACGAGGCCAGTCTTAATCCAGGCAGTATTGTTCAAGTCTAGGGCCACAGACATCAGGTCTAGGGTTGAGTAGGAGGGAGGTTCCTCATAGTCAACAAAGTCGGGCCCTAACAATGAACTTTCAGAATGGAAACCAGTAGGAGAAGCACAGCAACCATAGCCACAATGCGGAGGAATCTTAGGATCACCATGAGCATCATCAAGAAAATTGTGGACCCCATGCTCTGTTTTAAAGGCCAACATCGAAGGTCCTAGAGCATGGATTTCCTTCAAAAATCCTGAGCCAACTGAGGAGCTTTTTTCTGGTTTGTATATCCTAAATGCACTAAACCGTGGCTGTGGACGAGAAACTGTGTACTGTGTTGTTTCAGCAACAGAAGGACAATCCCTTCTTTGTGCTTCCGTTTCATTCTGTTTCGTTCCGTTCTCGACAGTAATCTCTCTTCCATCTCTGGCCCTGTTTGATTGACTATCCCCTGCAGACAGGGTCTCCTCGGAAGATGCATTTGTTTCCACAGGCCAGCTATCCTCCATCATATCTGTAGGTCTGGTTTTGGACCTCCCAAGCCCTATGCCCTTGCGCCTTAATGTAGAATTCCAATGATTCTTGATTGCATTATCTGTTCTACCGGGCAGGAGCTTTGCTATAGCTGCCCATTTGTTTCCATGCATAGCATGGGCTTTAATTATGATAAGGTCCTCCTCATCTGCAGGAAGAGTAAACAACCATCTTTTAAGCCACTTGTTTCGAAATTACAGAAAATGGGCTTCCCATTGAAGCAACTTTGAGAAAGAAATTAGACACCCAATGAATTATGCCACCAGCAGCTTCACCAATTTTATCAACACTCTAGATAGAAGTAACAAGCCTGTAGTGCTGCAATTACCGGATCTTGACCTAGCCCTCAAGCCTTAAAACAAAATTAGCATTGCAAAAACAAGTCACATTAGCACCAGGCAAAAGCTACAGATGTCAAACGGTTCCCCCAAATGCAGGTCAGATCTCACCCTTCTTGGCACGTTTGATATCAAATTTACAAAAAATTCAAAAGAGTGACTTGAGGGTCATAAAAGCTAATTGCCACTTGGCAATAGAAAAATTAAATCCAAGTGAAGCAAGTATAAAGATGACACAAAGTGCATGAGTGGTAGTACTTAAAAGATGTGAAGCAGTGAGAGGCAGAAAGCAGTTAAATCAAATTCAAGGAACAGATAAGAGATTCAAGATCATAAAAGATGAGATGGGGTTAGATAGCAACAGGGGAAGCTCCAAAACAAACAAACAAAATAGCTCAGGATATGATCATATTCAAGGCTTCCGAGTCAACAGAAAAGTACAGAACAGCCAAACTAAGTTACATAGGACAAGTTCAGGATAACATGATCTTTCTACACCACTCTCTCTGGAGTAGACTAGGTCCTGTGGACATTTATATACTCAACACTCCTGCATTTTAAAGGTACACTGGAGTCTTCCGGACATATATTCGCAGTCGAATTAAAAATCATAGGAATCCACTTATCGTAACTAGACTAGAACAAAATCATGGAATCATTTGTCTCCTTTTGCAGTGCTGTATGGAGAAGATGATGTTCTATGGGCTACAGCACAATCATGGTAATTCATATCAGCGGCCAACCTCTTTGGGAGGGAAAAACCAAGTAACAGCAATTAAGTGCCTAACTAAACAAAAGCCATTGTAGCTTATACTCCTACAAGAATTATCAAAGTTTCCTCCCTTGCATTGCACATTACACAGAATCCTCGGCATGCACAGACACGCACGAGCATGTGTGCCAGAATATGGCAGATGGCAGTAACTGTCAATTCATTTGATTTTCATTCTCGTGCAAAGTTTTCAGTGCTAGCTCTGTCAACTCTACAATCACAGTATACATTCAGTCAATTTTCTTATGGCTCCACAGAGAAGCTTGAAGTTCCCTGTCTTCAGAGATAACGCACGACAATCCTTGGCATGCATATGGCACGCACTCGTGTAGGCGCACACACACACACACCCAAGCACATGCGCGGGCAGTCACATGCCCATGCCGACGGTCGTGCACCTGCATACAATTGCATGAATTTCTATCTCGTGGAAGATATTGGGTGCTAGCTTAGATTACTCCACAATCTCACGAATCGATTACCTAACTTCCAAGTTTCGTTTCGGAACAAACAGCAGCGGCATTTCTCAAAGAACTTCCAATCCAGCCACAAATCCTACGCGCACGGGCAATATACGTCAATGATCAATCAACACCGATCAAAACAATTCAACATCTTCAACTCTTCGAATCGTGTACATGGACCAAGCTTTAATGAAAACCTCGCCGTTCACCACCAAACACCAGCGCATAAACTGTTCGAACTCGGCTCAAAGGAGTGCGATGAAAAGGAAGAGGACGAAGAAGAAGTCATTACCAGTGAACGGCTTGCGCTTGACGCCAGGATCGAGCTGATTACACCATCGGAGCCGACACGACTTGCCCGAGCGCCCGGGGATGCCGCGCGCGATCAAGCTCCAATTCCTCGCCCCGAACTTAGCCACGAGCTCAGTCAGCACCGCGTCCTCCTCCGGCGACCACGGCCCCCTCACTCTGCTACCGGCCCCTCCGCCGCCGCCGCCGGCGACCGGCATTCCTCCTTCTGCCGCCGCGAGTGGCAGAGGGGCATCCTCCTCCTCCCCCTCCACCTCCAACCTCAAGTTGACGTTGGCGTCCATGGTGCTCGCGCGGTCTTCTTCGCCGGCGCTCGATTCGGCACCGCCGATTGGCTTCATCGCCGCTTGGGTTTCTCCCCAGGAACGAGAATTTCAGCCTTCTCTTTCTTGTTTTCCTTTTTAAATTTTTTTCGTCTTCTGCTCTTCGAAATTGATTTTTCTTTTCTTAAAATTTTTTTTCAGCTTCGGTGCTTTTAACGCGAGAGAGAGTGTACCTGCCAAAACTAACTGCGAAAATGGGAGTCACGCTTGGGGGTCACGTTTTCCATTCTTCCACTTCCCGCGACCGGGTTCGCTTGCGAAATGACTATCGTGTCCCTGCTCAACAATTTCTTTTCAAAAAAAAAAGAGCAGATTTTTTTTTTTCGTTTTTTTATATGGGCAACTAAATATTTTATAGAAGGCTTCAGAAACATGAAACCTTTCCTTCGCCCTTTTTTCTCCAAAGAAAAAGGGAGTTTATCCATCTTTAACGTGTCAGATATGTCGAAACTAGATATGAAACTATATACTAAATTTGCAACTTTTTGCTGGAAAATCAATTTAGACGATAACACATACCGGTCAAGGCGTCCGGGCTTTGCGTCCGAATTGACCCTCCGATGCTTAACTTAGCATTGTATGAGCTTAAGATCGATCAAGGGGTGTATTCTTAGAGAGAAATGACAGGAGAGAGAGAATACTCAAGTGCTTGAATTACTGTTAATATGGTACTGATGATGGGTCGTTGAATAGAGATAGGTAGCTGTCTATATGTGGATGACAAGCTATGAAAGGGTATAAAAAATGATGTCCATAACATTTTAAGGATCAACGCATGTCCCGCCTTTTAAGTAGTTGTAGCACCAACATATGCTCCATCAACTTCTCCGTTTAATTACCTTGTTGCTCTATCTGTTCTCTCTCGGTGTCGTCATTACATCGTATGACAATCATATAAAATCCTTTTATGAATTTAAACTATTTTAAAGGGCGAGATGAGGAGTGGTCTCTCATGAAAAATACTGTTTTAATCTTCACTCAACTTTTTAAAAATTTTTTAGGCGCAAAAAACAAAAAGGCTTCTCAAGATTCCACTCTCTTCTAAACCTCCAAATATATTTTTGCGCTCATTTCCTTTATTGTTCAAGTATTTTTAATGATTATTCAGACATAAGCAGGAAAATATTACAAGAATTTCCATTTGCCGGTACAGTTAAAACATGCGCGCGTCGGAGTTCTATGCTCAGGGATGGCAAGAATGTAAATATCGTGGAAGCGCGAGCGGGGGGCATATCCAAAAAATTGCCCCCTGAAAGCTGTGCCTTTGCAAGCAAAGACGACCGTGGAAAAACTGCCGCGGCGTTTGAAAGTTCGAGGGTAACGGATCATCGTCGCTCCCCAAAATTACTTAATTGCCCTTGGACCTCAATGTGGGCCTTGGACTGGCCCAACCGGGCATCATCTTTCGCGTTGATTGGGCCCGAAAGAGCCCGTTCATCGAAAGGTTTTGTATTGAGGCCCCGTCGAACAAATTCACACTAATCCCTCGACTTGCGTTTAGATTAAGAACTAATTAGCGACTAAACAGAGAAAAATTGAGAGAGAGAGAGAGAATAAAAAGTCTCTATTCCCATCAAGCTCCGGCGAGAATGCAACGAACAAAGCGATCTGGCTCGAATCCTCGACAAATCTTGAAGTAACAAAACGCATTTGATTTCTGCGTTTTATTACAAGAATAGATTGGTGGAGTTTTCCTATTGTTTTAGTCTTGAATTATACCGGCGGTATGCCACAATCTGGATGTAAGAATATTTGCTTCGTTCCACGGCCCATTGACCCGACCTGATATTTCTGTGAAAACTAAGATTGGGCGTGCTGAATTTTTCACGTTAGTAATGCTCCAATGACGCGCGTGAGAATGCCAACTCGGAAAGACTAATTTAGATTTTTGAAATCGTGATTTCATATGCGTATGTCACTTATAGGATGAACTTGTCGCATGCCTATACTTCCATTTTCGCAAAGAGAACCGGCTGTCTTGACATTTACATCCATCGATGAATCCTACATATTACAAAATGCACATATCCGGTATTTCAGAGAAAAAAGAGAAGAAAGAACACCGATATGAAGTGCACAAGAAAACCAACGAGAGCATGCATAGCACCAACTCGAAAAGACTAGTGTAGACCGTTGAAATCGTGACTTCTTATACATATGTAACTTAGAGGACGGGCTTTTCACATGCCTGCACTTCCATTTCTGGCAAGAAGTACTAATTGTCTTGATAGATACATCCATTCGATTCATCTCGCATATTACAGAATGTGTCTATCATAATCTTCCGTGATATTAAGTGACGCTCGTCTCATTCTGATGCATGTGATCTCTAGCCTCATCAAGCATTCTAAGTATCGACTTGCGAGTTGGTTTATGTATAAACACATTGATTATTTCTTGTTTGTTTCTCTTTCTTACAAGACATGGACACTATTGAGACCGCACACTGGAAACATAAACATTTTTAGCTCTGTCATTTGTGTTTGCGCTCGAAAACAAGAAAAATAAGATCAAGCTCGACTTGAAAGTGAATGAATTGGTCTTGCTTTAGGATTAACACCATGAAAAACTCCAAACTAGTATATCTATGATAATTTTACCCTAAACTAATTTTTTAACCACTAAAAATCCTAAATTGGTACACCTGTGATAAATTTACCCTCAGTTTATTTCCGTTAAATTTTATTGTGAAATTACTTTGTTAAATGACACTCGGCAGTTGACTGATGTGCCAGTTTTATGTTTTATCCTCCTTTTGTCATAGGTGTACTAATTTGTAATTTTTTGTGATATTAATCAAATTTAACTGAAATTAACTGAGGGTAAATTTGTCACAAATGTATTAGTTTAGAGTTTTTAGTGGTCAAAATATTAGTTTGAGGTAAATTTATCACAAGTATATCGGTTTAGAATTCTTCGTGATCAAAAAATTAGTTTGTTATCATAGATATATTAGTTTGAAGTTTTTCGTGGTATTAATCTCTTACTTTATTAGGATATAATCGAAAACATTGACCAAACATGTTTCTCGTTGCCTTTCGCATCATGATGACGTGGGAATATCCACTGAAATTGATGAAAATAGATCATTTCATAATCTTGACCCCCTTGTTAATAATTTCCCGACTAATACGAAATATCCCCGCACCAAATCAAAGAAAGCGTTCTAGCCATAGATGATACCGATTATGATGTTATTTTACCAAATCTAAGAGAGAGAGCTTGCACAATCAGTTGCAAAGGACAACATTGGATCAGATCCAAAGTCTAGTTTTAGTAGGAAAATTGTTCAAAAAGTCCTAAATCTATTGCGATTTTGCCAATTCTGTCATAAATATTTTAATTTTGCCAATTGAGTTTTAAAAAATTTTCATGTTTGACCAATTGAATCTATCCTGCCAATTTTGGCCATAAATCACAAACGTGGACACCGACCATCCGATGTGGACATCGACCGTCCTACGTGGCACGGTCAGTGTTAACGTATACAATCTTTATTAATATCTTAATATGTTTATGAATTATTTATTTATTCATTCTTTTCTTTTTCCTTTTTCCTTTTTATTTTCTTTCTTTTTTTTTTTCCTCTCTTTTCCCTCTAGCTAGTCCCTAGGCCTCAGTGATCGGCTACAAGCCCGGTCAACCTTGGGTGAAGCTCACCCCCGTTGGTTACTAGCTAGGGTGAGCCTCACCCACCGCTAGCAAGGCTTGACCCTTCTCATATCTAGCAAGGGTCGAGCCTCATCCAACCACTAGCGAGTTTGAGCCTCGCACAATGACGCCGAGGTTGAGCCTTATCAAGGCCAGGCGAGGTCGACCACTGTTGAAATCGACTCGAATTGATTATGAAAAAACAAAGCTAATTAATTTCAAACTCGAGTGACGAACGAACAACACCAAGATTCAGCATCATCGGCATCTCATATTTCTGAGCAAAATCTGTGTGGTCTAATGGTTGAGCAGGAGTAGCTCGTGAATAGTTTGATTCATAAGTCCTAATTGGCTATACCTAATAGTAATGTGCTTAGTAGATCTAGTCATGAACGCAATGTCCAACATTTTCGCCATAATTAGTGAATCTTCGAGTTTTGTATTGTACTAAGAAAATGGAGGTTGTTTGGCTCTGCAGATATGTAGCGGGATGGTGTTTCCTGCGGGCAGCATCACCAATAATACCATGTTTCAACCAGAACCCTTAGACTTAAATGAGTTCGTTAGTGACTACAAGAGAAAGTTCGGCATTGCACCTCGGCCACACTGGGCTACTACTTATTACGGTGGTCATGTATGGTCACAAAAATAAAATCATATATATACAAAACTCCGTTAATTTTCTATATATACGTGTACCAAACAACATATGACATTCTTTCGTTTCTTCATGGGCTATGGAAAAGTGCAGGATATAAAACTCGTTTTGCACAGGTTCGCTAGCAACATTATTTTCTCCAACGGGTTTCAAGATCCTTATAGCAGGGGGAGGCCGTGTAGCATCAAAACTTATATATTTCTATGAAAACATCACTGAATTGGATAAGATTTCAAAGTAATACTTATATATCATCAATTGTAGGGTTTTGAAGAACATTTCAAATTCTGTCGTCGCGGTCTACACGGCTAAAGGTATGTGTAGACTTAATTTGTGTCGAACCAAAGTCAAATGGAATGGACTATCTTTCCATCTTTCCATCTTAGGGTCTTGAAGAACAATTTAGACGGTATAGCTGCTATGTATACAAAGAAAGGTACATAATCAGGCCACTTCATTTGCTGCTTGCAACTTGTCTCACGTACTTGTGTATCACTCAAACGAAATCAAGAGAAGGAAACCTACTCAAATCAAGAATCTAACTCCAAAGTATATTTTGTAATTTCTTGCTTGTTTGGGCATCAAACCACAAGCCCTATTTGGATTTGAATTTGAGTTTTGCTAACATAACAGTCTTTGGGCCACCGTGAGAGTAATGGTATATTATGAGCCACAAATTCTTGAATGAGTGGACCGTACAACAATTTATAATTCGTTATTTATTTTTTTGTGATCTAGAACATGATGTTATTCTCACAGTAAATTAAGGACCTTTACTTAATCATTTCTCTTTTAATTTTTTGTTTGGATCAGGTTTCCTTCACGGGTTCAAACTCAAAATGGCAAAAGGACACTATAAGTGCCATAAGTTATGTACGAAGATCATTTCGGTGCGATGACTTTTTTTCGGATCACTTTGGTGCCAAGTCGGAAGAAAAGAGATCACTTTAGTGACTCCAGCCAAAATTCCGATAAAAAAAAGAGGCACGTCAGATTTTCGGCGAGCCATGTCAGCATCAGAAATTAATAAAAAAGAGCTATGTCAGATTTCCGGCGGCCATGTCAGCATTGGCACTAAAATAATCGTTTTTCAAAAAAGTTGGCACCAAAGTGATTCGAAAAAAAGTTATGTTACAAAAATGATCTCCGTATACAACTTATGACACTTATAATGTCATTTTACCCTCAAAATATATTCTCATCACTAATTTTATGTTTTGCAATTTGACGTTGTTTGGATTTATAACCAAAGACACAAACCTATCCAGACTGATTGGTCGTGCAGCGAAATACCAAAGTGTGGATAGCTGAATATATGCCAATGTTCTTGCTTTGAAACAATGATATGTTGAATTGCTAGTACAAAAAAATATGATGATTGCAATAATAGATAAGAACAAAAGACTAAGTCCTCTGTGTCTAACCAAAAAGTTGTCCTTGTTTTTCTTTCTTCCAAATTTAAATCTTGTTGACCGGACTCACATGTAAAGAAAGATATCCACCGTCCAGCCAAGAAGTTAATTCTTTGGTGCGGCAACCGGGGATATTTTTCTCCAACAAGAAAGAAATCTTTACGTGAATTAATGTGCACTTCAAGAAAGGAAATTTTAATCCAAATAAGTAAGTGATGAATTGGGATTCCTTTTCATTTCCCATATACTTGGTTTTAACAAATCAATCTACATCCTCCAAATGAATAGAAAATAGTAGCACAAATTGGGATCGTGGGTTACTCTATATAAATGCGAACTGGTTTGAAGCCAAAAAAACATCTCAAGGATCCTCCTCTTCGCATGCGTGCTTTAGCCTAAGCAATAATAACCACACACCCCATCATGCCCTCAACACTTTATAGCCTTTTGATCATTCTGATACTTTTCTCAGCTTGTGTTGCTACCGGGAAGAACTTTGATGGTTACTATATTCCGAAGCTGAGCGTACTCCCCCGAACATTTATTCAAGATCCTACACGGGAGGTTCGAGCTTCCGTCTCGTCAAAGGACTTCCAGACTTTCTTTTACAACCAAACCCTCGATCATTTCAATTACAGACCGGAAAGCTACACTACTTTGCGAGTGCCCTGATCTTCGTTTATTTTGGTGGAGAAGGACCCATTGACATCGACATGGCCTATGTTGAGTTCCCGACGGATAATGCGGCTCAATTTAGAGCGCTTGTGGTCTATGTAGAGGTAATTAAATTGCCCTATATAATTTGCCTAGTTGTACCTTCTTTTTCCCTTATTTCTGGCTTGCCTATGTACATATTCACGCAATTGACGAACGTAAAGTTGAAATCTCGCAGCATCGATTTTATGGTGAATCAATCCCGTACGGATTGACGCTCAAAAAAGCACTAAGTGACCCGAACATCCGCGGATATTTCAGCTCGGCACAAGCTCTTGCGGATTACGCGGAAATCCTTGTACACCTCAAACAGAAATTGAATGCCAAACATTCTCCGATAATTGTCATTGGAGGATCATATGGGGGAAGTAAGTGAATATATTTTCAAATATCGGCAATATGACTACAGCTATAAATTGAAATTAAAGAAAATAGCCCACTACTTCCATCGCAGAGAACAATTCTAATGTATGACTCCCATTGATTCATATAATTTATTTTCAGTGCTCGCTTCATGGTTCCGATTGAAGTACCCCCATGTGGCGCTCGGAGCTTTGGCATCATCTGCTCCAATTCTTGGCTTTCTCGACATCATACGTCGGGACCCATACTATTCAGCAGTCGCAAAAGATTTTTTGGTAATCTTAATTAGCTCTATTTAGACGTTTTCCTTTTGGGTGCTTTTTCTGTGATCAAACCGTTCACTTGAATATTTGTTTGGGTGATTTTTCAGAAAACTAGTTTTTCTTGCCACCGAACCATGAGACGATCCTGGGAAGAAATTGATAGAGTTGCTTCTGAGCCTCATGGTCTCACGAAATTGAGCAGAACTTTCAAAACTTGCGGGTGCGGGGATGATGGAATTGAGTTCATGCATCATATTGTATTTTGGAAACTTTTCAGTACGTTCTATAGTATAAGTAATTCTTAGAAAATAAAAAAGTTGTTAGATATATCTAATTGGAAATATATAGCATGCACTAACAGTGAAAAAAAACCTTTACACAAGCAGCTTATCCATTCTTGATTTGAGAGTTTAGCTATCAACTCTCTCACTTACCATCAAATTTAAGGCATATAAGACGGTATGTGAAAGCTTTTTCTTACACTGACAATTTATTCCATAATAGCATGAACTTTTACTTAACAAGGTGAATGCTTCTCACATGACATAATGGTTTCAAGCTCTGATATTAGTTTAAAAAAGTATTAAAGGATATGCTTTATAGACGAATATGCATCTAGCTAATTATGCGTATCTTTATCTTTTGTTAGACCATTAAAAAGTTTGTCAGAGCTCAAGGATTACTTGATATCGCTCTACGCAAATGCTGCTCAGTACAATGATCCATTCACACGTCGAGTGAAAGTGATGTGCGATGCCATTGATGGAGCTTCTCCAAAAAATGACATCCTCGGGAAGATTTTCGCAGGCGTCGTCGCTTTGATCAGAAATTCGACATGCTACATCAATCGACCTTTTTCACCATCTCAAACTAATTTGGGTTGGGATTGGCAGGTACACACTATTGTCCAATGTGATGAACAGATTTTAGTTTAACACTCTCTGTTGAAATCTGCCCGAACTGATTATGATCAAACAAAACTAATTTCAAACTTGAGTGACAAACGAACAACACCAAGATTCGGCATTACATGCGTCTTATATTTCTGAGCAAAATCTGTGTGGTCTAATGGTCGAGCAGGAGTAGCTTGTGAATGGTTTGATTCATGAGTCCTAATTGGCTATCCCTAATAGTGACGTTCTTAGTAGATCTAGTCATGAACTCAATTTCCAACTTTTTCCCCATAATTAGTCAATCTTCGAGTTTTGTATTGTACTAAGAAAATGGTAGTTGTTTGGCTTTGCAGACATGTACGGAGATCTTAACTGCTGATGAGATCACCAACGACAATACTATGTTTCAACCACAACCCTTCGACCTAAATGAGCTGGTGAATTATTGCAAGAGAAAGTTTGGCGTCGCACCTCGGCCACACTGGGCCACAACTTATTACGGTGGTCATGTAAGGTTACAAAAATAAAATCATATATATATGATACTCCGTTAATTTTCTTTTACATATATAGACACACACACACACGAAACACCATATGACATTCTTTCGTTTCTTTATTGACTATGGAAAATTGCAGGACATAGAACTTGTTTTGCACAGGTTTGCTAGCAACATTATTTTCTCCAATGGGCTTCAAGATCCTCTTAGCAGGAGCGGGTACGTGTAGCATCAAAACTTATATATTTCTATGAAAACATCACTAAATTGGATAAGATTTGAAAATAATTCTTATTTATCATCAATTATAGGATCTTGAAGAATATTTCAGCTACTGTCGTCGCGGTCTACACAGCTAAAGGTATTTGTTGACTCGATTATGTGTCGAAACAAAGTCAAATGGAATGGATTATCTTTCCATCTTCAGATTTATAGAAGCTGATTGGTTTGCCGAAATAAATGCCATAAAAATAATTTCTTACTTGCAGGTTCTCATTGTTTGGACATAATTCGAGCTACGGAAAAAGATCCTATCTGGTTGGTCAAGCAGCGGAAAACCGAGGTTGAGATTATACGAAAATGGATTGCCACATATTATGCCGATCTTCGTGCTTTTGGAAGATAATTAATGTATATCACATGGGAATGTCATTGCATTGAATAATGCTAATAGTGTTGAGAATAAAGACCAGAGCTATGTTCTTCGTCTATGGTCTTGAGAGAAGGGTGAACTGAGATATCAAAATCATTAAACATAAAGAAAAACTAAAAGCAATAGTACACTCTAGACTAATGCGATATTGTTGGGAAACGTGTTCTTCGTTTTATTGTAACTAACCATGTGCAAACGCATTGCACATGTTTATTGTGTATACTAGTTAATTTATAATATTAAACAGGTTAACATATATCGGCACTGAATACGGTAACAAATTCAATAATCGCGTTAATCATGTCATGTAATTTGCTTTATTAGGAGTATCATAATCGTGTCGAGACAAACGTGTCTAGTTGTTCAGGTTAGCCATATTTGTGCCATACCGTTGTTTCATCATGACACGATTAGCTTGACAATAACACAAATGGCCAAACCTACTTGAAATTACACGACATTTATAAGCTATTACTAGATTTGATCATGAGTCACCGTCCATTGGAATTAAGAGTTAGGGGCGAATGTGATTTGATATATAAATCCGGTTAAATCTCTAATTCAATATAATTCATTAGCTAACATTCACTTATGTATAGCTAAATCTGATAGACGCCAAATCATTTCCATTAAAAGGAAAAAAAAAACCCTCAACATGCAATTATCTTTGTTTAATCCATGATTAAGATCTCCATGCATCTATAACTCTGGGAGGGATCTTAAGAGAAGTGCACATTCCAACGCTCTATCATCTGAATAACTCCTCTCTTGGCTAGATCTTGTCTTGTTTCTACTATCAAAGACATTTTTGAGTACTTTAGGAGCCCAACATTCTTATCCACGCAAGCCGATCCCTACACGAAAAATATCATCGTTTTGAATGAAGATAAAGGAATCTATACTTAGAGTTACACCTAATGATTCATTAATCTCCATCCTAAGGTACCGAACCCTTTCGTAGTTGGTCCCAGATATGACAACGGGGTGGCAACTCGGCAGGCCTAATTTGGCCTAAGCATAGCTCGCTAATGTTAGGATTCGCCACATAATTACAAAGAAAATAGAGTGTAAAAGCGAGAAAGAGAATTTGAGACTCAAGGTTTTATCTTGGTTCACCCTTAAATTAGAGACTTTCGTGCTGTCTTGTCACTAGGGAGCATAAACCACACCCCAACAGCTCGGATCGAAAAATAAGTAAGCAATTTTTATGTACAATTAGATGCTTTGAAGTGGAGTTAGGCTCGACGCGGGAGCTCGATCCAATCCCGCCCGGTCTACTTGGACCCTAGTCAATATCGTTGATCGCAATACTTCAGTGGAGGACGATTTTTCTTGGCTACACCAAGCAAAAATCTCGTTGGAGCTTTTTAGAATGAGCGGATTGCAACCTACGGAGCCATGCCATTGAAAATTACTCCCTAACGTATTCCTTTTCACCACATTTCTAGTACTTCTCGTTTGCTCATTGAAAACACATAAATGGTAATTAACGCCGGTACAGTTTATTGAAGACATACTCGGTATATAAAAGTTCGGTAAAAATAGTAATAATAATTATAATAGAAAATTATTTCGTTGGTATATCTTTAGACCATATAACATATTTTATTTAGCCCGAAACCTTATATTATATAAGGATAAGTTATTGCTGGCGTAACGGCTCCGTCATTGTTTTTTCCCAATAACGGAGCATTCTTGACCACTCATATTTTATGGAAACCTGACCACTTTCTTCACCAGTTTTCAAAAATAAATTAAAATATTCACTTGCTATATATTATTCAGATGCATCAATAAAAGGAAATTGGCTTCTAAGCATAGGAAAGAAACTATGCACGTGCACCAATCACTTTAACCGGCGTATATACAAAGCTTGTAATATCAAGGGTATATAAGATAATTTTTCTTAATTACATTTAACTTTACTTTCAAAATTTAAATCTTTCAAAAGATTAAGTTTTAAAAAACTATGAAACACTATATATGATTCTACATGTACATATATGTATAATTTGAAAAGTTTCATATTTTTTAGAAGAAATAGCAATCATGTGATACAGCTTCCCAACACAATAATATTTGCATGAGAGTTACATGAATGCTACATTAGAAAAGTCTCCTTCCCCGATGAACACATTAACGATTTTTAATAAAGAAATGGGTGTAACATTTTCAATATCATATTCCTCACAAATCATTTGCACATCTTAATTCCCAACTCAAAAGATTCCAATCTTGAGATTAGATGAAAAGATCCATATCCTTTCAGGATTACGAGACAGCACAATAGACACCGAAGAGAGAATGATGTACATTCCAGTGCAGTCACTTGGAAAAGCAATACCTCATTCCCAGCTGCACTTTATTTAAAGAGGTTTTTGGGAGAGTACTCTTCAAAAGAGAATTACAATCAAAATTGGTGGAAAGCAGGTCCGAAAAGTTCCCTGAGGCATTATGCAGGCATTTTCACATAATGTATGCACAACTAGAAGGAGAGAAACCTACAGTTTCAGAAATGCTCCCAAATGATTTAGGCATCAAACTCACAAGCAATCAGAGGTGAATTTAATTATAGTGTACAGACGGTCCAGAGTTGGCCCTTGGCAATCTGCTTATACGGTATTCAACTTTGATAAAGTTCATTCTTTGTAACCCACCATCGAGAAAGACATGCATTAGGAAAAAGCCATGAAGTTCAGATGTCCTAAAACCAATTTACCTTTGGCAGACTTTCACGCATTTCATCGACCAGCCACCTGTGTGAGAAAGATGAGAGATCAAAGTCAACATGCTTGGGGCCAAAAAGCAATGCGCCTAAATGCGTAATTCTGGTACCTTTATCAAGGAAATGAATTAAATTGCCAGGAAAGACGACCTATGCATGAAATCATAAACCTACATATTACATGTGACAAGCAAAAAAAAACAGATCATTACACATATATAGTCATATGGTGATGCGGGAATAAAGACTTCTTGTGATATCTTCCCTCAGAAGGATAACATATATATTGCTAAAGATAACACTACCTGTAGTCAAAACTGGGGAAGATACGATGTAGAGTGTTCACAATTAAATCAAAAGCAGCATGATCTGCAGCTGCAGTATCCGTCATGTGAGTGTGCTGAACCTGATCATCATAAATTTTGTTTGATCAGGTCAGTACGTGAAGTATCTAGGAGAAGTATAAGAAATTGCATGACTTGCATCTTTCCTAGCATATGAAGATTGTGAATAAAAATGAAAAGATGAAAAAAAAAAAAAACCTTCGCGGCAACTTTGTGGCCATCATGACTGCGGGCAAAATGAACTCGAGCTAGGGAAGCACTTGCTATCGGAACAGGATCAAATTCAGTATCGGGTGTCTCAGCATGCTCTTTCTTAAAGACTTCGTGCACCTGATCATAGGAGGAAACTGGACATTTGTTCAACATATACTCCCTCATAATCTTGACATAGTCTTCAGGTAACAGATACTCCTGTATAATTAACACAGCGGTAATGCTACTTGTTGATTTCCAAATCAACTCCAACATATATCCTACTCGGCTGCCTAAGACTATCGCGAAAACGATACCAGAGGAAGTACCATTCTTAGATTTCCTAATAGCATCCAAAGAAGCAAAATCAATAGCAAACCAACTGTCCAATATGTTGCCCAAGCTTGATATATATTCCTCCATTTCTGAAACATAACTTTGAAGCTTAAGTGCTGATCTGAGATGAACTTCGTGCTCAACTCTTGACCTTTCTTCACTACCCTCTGGCAGCCTGAGCAGAGAGTATCGGTAATCTAGTTACGGTACAGAGCACAATTTAATTTACCAATGAAACAAGAACCAATGTGTTTTTGAATAGACAACGAGCCACATCAATCACACTTGAAATTTTTTAAAAGAAACAAGATTTGGCTTGACAGCAGAGTTTGAGGAATGTAGTTACACTTCACAGCACAACTGAATGCATCAATGAAACAAGAACCAATCTGTCTTTGCATGCTAATGCAATTAGATAACAAAAAAGAGCCACACCTAAATCAGACTGATAAAATTTCTGGTAATACAGGATTTGGCTTGAATACAGTCATTAATCCCACCTAATATCTCGTGTCAAACGTAGTACACAAGTATCACATGGCTAACACATCCAATTATCACATGAGCAGCCACCTAAATGAAGGTGAAAACCAATTGCATCAGATCCAATCCTTCCAAAGACCATGCCATTCCCTGTGCCGAATGTCTGTAAGATGATGTTATACAGGCGAAGGAGCGCAGGTGCGTACCCAAGGTAATCGAAGCGGCAGAAGCCGCGTCACAGGTGAGGCGAACGGGAACGACGGGGCAGAGCTTCAAGGCGGTGGCTGGATCATCAGAGGTCACGACCGCAGCCCCCGCAGCACCGCCAAGGTGGTGCCAACCACCACGAGAACCCTGGCGCGAGAGGTGGCTGCCTAATGTTTACCAAAAGATCTTTTTGCGTGTCTGCTTCATCCTTAATTTTTCAGGATTCTTCACTGGTTGGTTTTTATTTTGTTGACCGGCCAAATATCGTATGTTTACCTTTTGATCGCTTATAAAGTTTCTAAAGCGTCATGGAGCACGCACTAGAATGCTAGTCTATTTTTAGTCTAGTATTATGATAAAGAGGTAGTGCTTTCAGTTGTTTTTAAGAACTCGTTGGCAGGAAGATCGAGTTACTGATGATTACATAAATCTGATCTTCCAGTTTCACTGTGAGCTTAAGCATCAAGCCCTTCAGCTAAATCAACTAATTGATGACCTGTTGTCATTAGCATGCTCGTTTAGTTGAGGCACAGGAGCGGCTTTTGAATGTTGAGAGAAAGCAGACAAGTTAGATGAAAGGATGTATCATGCAATCCAGCAGCATGAGACTCTGGATGAACGTTTAAAATGTCTAAGGAAGCTATCTGTAGCTCACAAGAAAACACTTACTAGGGCAGAGCCAGACTTCAAGTCCGAGCTTGGTAATCAATATATTTACAGCTTCTTAAATCTTCAATTCCGAGTCATCAACTGTTTTATTTGCTGGGATCAAAGAGACAACTTGTTCAAATATCAGTTTCATCTGCTACCAATATCTCATGCTTACCAGTTGGTTGTCTGTAATTTTACCTGTTGAGCTGTTTCAAAGCCCTTGTTCTCATGAATTACATATTTTGCCTCAAAGATCCTTATAGCTTTTTCCCCTTGTTTTATTTATGTCTATAGTTTAGGCGTTAGGTCTTTTTTATCCTGTTAAAGTGGGGCTGACATGTTGGAAGGACCAACAGATTATTTTGCCTCTTGGACTTGATGTGAACAATCAATAATCGTTTTTCCTATTTAATTAATGCCTTCGTGTGTTTTAAGCATGCCAATGTACTCTGCAAAAGAAGTAGTCATTCGGCCATTTACAATCTGCCTTCCAAGTTCATAAGTCGTATGGAGATTGTTATTTAACTAATGGGTAATGGACATTAACCTAGTCGATCTCGCGTCAAATGTTGCTTCGACGAGCATTTTCAGTTCACATTACTTTACAGTGCACTATTGCTTTTAGTTTTTCTTTATGTTTAATGACTTTGATATCTCAGTTCACCCTTATCTCAAGACCATAGACGAAGAACACAACTCTGGTCTTTATTCTCAACACTATTAGCATTATTCAATGCAATGACATTCCCATGTGATATACATTAATTATTTTCTAAAAGCACGAAGATCGGCATAATATGTGTCAATCCATTTTCTTATAATCTCAACCTCGGTTTTTCGCTGCTTGACCAACCAGATAGGATCTTTTTCCGTAGCTCGAATTATGTCCAAACAATGAGAACCTGCATGTAAGAAATTATTTTTACGGCATTTATTTCGGCAAACCAATCAGCTACTATAAATCTGAAGATGGAAAGATAATCCATTCCATTTGCTTTTTCAAGCGTCAATCCGTACGGGATTGATTCACCATAAAATCGATGCTGCAAGATTTCAACTTTATGTTCATAAATTGCGTGAATATGTACATAGGCAAGCCAGAAATAAGGGAAAAAGAAGGTACAACTAGGCAAATTATATAGGGCAATTTAATTACCTCTACATAGACCACAAGCGCTCTAAATTGAGCCGCGTTATCCGTCGGGAACTCAACATAGGCCATGTCGATGTCGATGGGTCCTTCTCCACCAAAATAAACGAAGATCGGGGCACTCGCAAAGTAGTGTAGCTTTCCGGCCTGTAATTAAAATGATTGAGGGTTGGTTGTAAAAGAAAGTCTGGATGTCCTTTGACGAGACGGAAGCTCGAACCTCCCATGTAGGATCTTGAATAAATGTTCGGGGGAGTACGCTCAGCTTCGGAATATAGTAGCCATCTAAGTTCTTCCCGGTAGCAACACAAGCTGAGAAAAGTATCAGAATGATCAAAAGGCTATAAAGTGTTGAAGGCATGATGGGGTGTGTGGTTATTGCTTAGGCTAAAGCACGCATGCGAAGAGGAGGATCCTTGAGATGTTTTTTTGTCTTCAACCAGTTCACATTTATATAGAGTAACCCACGATCCCAATTTGTACTACTATTTTCTATTCATTTGGAGGATGTAGATTGATTTGTTAAACCAAGTATATCGGAAAAGAAAATGAATCCCAATGGATCACTACCTTATTTGGATTAAAATTTCCTTTCTTGAAGTGTGACATCCTGAAAATTTGCCCATTTGGGATTTACGAAATACTTGATTTTATGAACGTACTCATAGTTAGTCTCGCTCGGAACTGATCATTCTTAAGATACTAACCATTAGGGGAAAGGCTAATTAGGGATTTGAATTCGCGCAACTAAAGGAAATTTAATCGTGAACTGACTTTCGATCATAAAATCGTTGAGGTGACATTTTAAGCCACTATAGGCCTATCGTAGGATAGTGATAGGCCAATTCGTCATCGTCATATTAGTGGATTGCGGGTGATTCCATCTGACTATGAAATGAATTGACGAATGATCCAGAATCTATACCGAACGATCATGCCCGACGGAACTAGCGATCGATCCTCACGATTATATGACAATTGAAGTCGTCACAAACCGAATGAATTTGCACGTGATTCGATTTACTATCGGTCACGGGTCTAATATGCGAATTTCCCCAATAGCCGCTCGTTAGTTTGAGAAACGCTCGAGCTACATTATATATAATTTAATTATTAATTAGAGATCAAATCGGGTATCGGAAAAATTTGGAAGTCACGATGGGACGTTAGGACGACGTTACGGTTGGAACGTGTAACTTTGGTTTATCCCGAATCCTTCAGAAAAATTCAATTTCGGTAAGAAAATGGAAAAGTGACTATTTTACCCTAAAGGTTTATAAAGGGCAAGTATAAAAGAGCAAGGGCATTTTGGTGATTTTGCCTTAACTTTTTGGTTGGACAATTTTGCCCTTGGAATTTTATGAAATTCACAAATTTCCCTTGGATATTTTTGGAAAAGATTCGATCTCGGCCGTCGATTCCAAGATAAGATCGAATCTCGGCCGTCGGATGGATTTGTGAGAGAAAGGGCAAGATGGTTGTCACGCCCCGAACCCTTAACGAGCTCGCGACACCCCTCGATGGTCGCTCATTGAATGCGACGTCCCAGGCACGTCGCCGACCCAACCCAAAACATCAGAGATTAAGCACGCGCGGAAAACAATTAGAAATGACCCGGACAATTAATAATGACAAGGGGCAGCAATAGCAATAAACAAATAATTGAAATTTCTACACTTGACGCATACATACGACGTCCACAAAAGACAATCCCCTAAGCTAGGCCACAAACAACAAATCTACGTTCCTCAAAGGGCAATGGTTCGCAAACTTAACTCCTCTACAAAAAGGGGGACTCAAAATACCGAGTACTTGACTCGTCTTCGATCTCCGAGATACCCTTGAAGCGTCTCCAATCCCTCATGATTGCGAATCTGAAATGGTTATATAATAACCGTGAGAACGAGTCTCAATAAGCAACCCCCTATACCCTACGTAGGCCAATGCGTACCCAGACAAGTCGTACATGTAATTTACCCCATAAGATATAGAATTCACATCATTATACTCACCTTACTATCAAACCCATGTAAACTCTGCACGTTAGTCGTCATGTGATAAAACAATAATGGTAATTAAATAACACCATACAATTGCTCGAATACCAACCACACTTACACTCAATCAATCCCACCAATTCAGTCAGCCAATTCAATCACACGCTCAACCAGCCACTTCAATCACACGCTCAACCAGCCAAATCAGTCACACTCAAATCGCATGCGTGGCCGAACATCTTTCTCACGACCCGCGCCACTGCACCTCAGGTCCATTCTCACTGCCCGCGCTACTGCACCTCAGGCCCATCTGGCATGCCGGCCATTCACTTTCCAATGACCGACGTAAATACGTCCCGGTCTATCACACCTTTAACGGGCCACCGTCAGCACGTCTCAAGCCCGCATCCATTTGGCCCATCGGCCGTTCATGCCTTCACACGGACTGCCGTCAACACGTCCCAAGTCCGTAGCCCTCCGATCGATCCGAGCTTAAAATCGACAGGCAAGCACACGCCACCCAATCAACCAATTTCACGCCAATTGCATCAAACATTTCATATTCACAACTCAGTCCAATTCACATTTCGCCACCTCAACATACGAACTCGACGTTCAAGTCGGCCACACACAATCATCCAATTCAACATATTATCTAACCAAATCCAAATAACATAACTATAACGTAATATAATTAAATTAAAACACACCCTAGCCGTTCTAATCCACGAAAATACGGTCATATAGCCCCCGTAATTAGCTACTAAATTAAGCCCCTCAAATATCGCAATTTAATATAACAATCTCACACTTGCGAATATTAACCCGAATCCACGTTAAATCCCTAAACCGATACTAATCCAACTCTAGACAAGTCTAATAATACCCAATGTACTAGGTAGGGTTTAGGAAGTCACTTACCAAGTTTTGGCCCGGGAAAAGTCGACTCGGGCCTAAAATGGCCCGGGTGAATAGTACCGGACTAGGCGCGGTGGCCGGCCAACACGGGCACAATGGCCGGTCGGCGTGCCTGGCGCGCGGGCGCGGTGGCCGCGCGGCGTGCCTGGCGCGCGAGCGCGGTGGCCGCGCGGCGTGCCCGGGGGCGCACGGGCGAACGGACGGGCGACGGGCCTTGTTGGACGGGCAAGGCGCCGGGCACAGGGCTGGGACGGCTACGGGCGACGGGCACGGTGACGGGCACGGCCCGAGACGCTCGGCCACGGGCACGGCCACGGTCGGGCGAGCTTGGCCACGGCCCGGGGCTGGCCTGGGCTGCTCGGCCACGGCCCGAGGTTGGCTGGCCGGGTCGGCGACCGGCGGCGGCGGCGACGCGGCGACAACGGGGCAGCACGGTGGCGACTGGCTGGCGGCGACTGGCTGGGCAACGGCGCTGGGCAAGTGGCCGGACGAGCTGGCCGGCGGCTCGGCGAGGCTCGGCCATGGCCGGAGCAGCAGCGAGCTACTGCATGCACGAGGGAGGGGAAGAGGACGGTCGGCCAGGGGGCGGCGGATGGGACGACGGCGGCGACGAGCGGGGCGGCTCTCCGGTGACCAACTCGGAGAGAGAGAGAGAGAGAGAGAGAGAGAGAGAGAGAGAGAGAGAGAGAGAGAGAGAGTCGGCCGAGTAAGGTGGCGAGGGAGAGAAAGAGAGAGCTGGGGCGGTGAAGGCTCGGAGCCGGCGGCGGTTGGTGACAGAAGGAATGCCGGGTGGTGGTGGACGAGGCAGTAACGGCGGTCAGAACGGCGGTGTGCGGTGGCTGGGTGAAGCGGAGCCGAACCGGGGGGGGAGGGGAAGTTCAGCCCATTGAGTTGCGGCTGTGAGGTGGCTCGCGGTGGCGACGGGGACGTTGGGCGACGGTGGCGGCGGCAAGCTCCTGGCAGCTCGGAGAGTTGAGCTCGCGGCGGCGGCGACGGGATGGGGCGGCGCCGGACAGAGGCTGAGAGGGGCCGCGGGGGAGGAGAGTGGGCGAGAGGAGGGAAGAAATGCTATGGCGGCGGCGGCGGGATGGCGCGCGGTGGTGACGAGAGGCGAAGGTTAGTCCGTCGAGCGGCGGTCGGCGAGCTGGGCCGACGCCGGACGGAGCAGGGGCCACATGCAGGCTCGTCGAGGAAGGAAGGAGCCGAAGAAGACCAAAAGAAAAAGGGAAGAGAGAGAAGAAGAAAAGAAAAGAGGAGAGAGAGAAGAGAGTCGTGGGTTTGCATGCAGAGAGAGAGGGAGAACGTGCACATGGGGGCCGTGCGGCAGAGGGGAGGAGAGAGAAAGAGAGAGAGAGAGAGAGAGAGAGAAGAGTGGACAGGTCTGCATGGGGAAGAGGAAGGGGCAGACGTGTGCAAGGGGAAAAGCGTGCGCGGGGGAAAAGAGAAAAAGAGAGAGAGAGAGGGAGAGAGAGGAAGAATTAGAATAAAAAAAAATATTTGAACATTCAAATATTAAATGCAATCCAAAGGCCCAAATTCAAAATCGAAAATGATCTACCAGTCCAAAATAGGCCTCGCATATAAAAAGGGATAAAGACCAAATTAATTAAATCAAACTATAGCGAGGGAGGTCTACTAGTCGAAATTTACACTCGGTCAAAAACTCCCTTTTTTCCACTATTCCTGACAATCTCAACGTTAGTTACCATAATATTGACACCGTCCAATTTATTTCATCTTGAAACTTCCGAAAATCGACTGCCAAGTTCGGGGTCTAAATAACGGTCAAATTTGATCGAGCGCGATTCTAGCGAAATCTCTGATTTAAAATGATATCCGGGAGTAATCAGTTCCCGGGCGAGATTTTACTATAAGCACATTGACAAATTACGCGTTTTATAAATCCCAAAAATGGGTCGAAACTCGGAATGTCACAATGGTCATTTGCCAAATTGGTCAAAACTTGGTCTACATGAACAAGACTAAGTCTTCTCTCTCCTCATTCCTCTCTCTCTCTCTCTCTCTCTCTCTCTCTCTCTCTCCATTCGGTCCCCCCCTCCCGATCGCCCTCTCTCCCACCCGCCGCCGTGCTGCTCACCGCTCGCCGCCGCGCCATCGCCATCCATCGCTGGACCGTGACATCCCCACCCTCACGCCATCTCTCCCTCTCTTTTTCTCTCTCTCCCGTGACCGTGAGCCACTGCCAGCCACCGCCGCTCGCCGATTGCCGCCGCCGTAGGCCGTCGCCGCACCATCACCGTACCGATGCCCGTTTTACTCTAGCCGAATTAGTCTAGAGTCAGGTAAGTCGCGATCTAAACCTCACCTAGTATATCGGGTTATTTCGGGCCCGTTTAAATGCGATTTGGTGAAAATTAGGAATTAATCAGATTAGCGGGCCTTAGGTGCAAAATCGGGAATTTTTAGTGGAATTTTAGAGGCCGATCAATGGCTGTGATTGGCTATTTGGTGTGCTATGATGGGCTGTTCGGTACGCGGTTCGTACCATTAGGACCGGTTCGTAATTTCGTGAAAGTGTCGTGAAGGGCCGGAAGTGTAATATTGTAGTTTCGGATTCGGAAAATGGTAAATTGCGTATTGGTTATACATTGTGTTATGGCTGAATTGATTTGATTGAATTGGGCGGTCTGAGTGCATGTATGTAATGCCTGAGTATGTGCATGTGTGAGATTTGTGATGTGCGATGTGCGTGTGATCACAAAAAGACATTGAGGCTGGTTGAGATTTGATTGAGGGATCGAGTCGAGTATTCTAAGCTCAAGTCGCGATCACGTAGGCCTGTCGCATTTGGCGAGGGCTGAGGAAAGTATGAGAATGAAATTGGTCTGAGGCTTGGTGAGCTCGGGTGAGACCGGGATTGGACCGAGGCATTATAAGCTCGAGTTTCGATCATGTAGGCTTTTTGCATTTGGCAAGGGCTGAGGAAAGTGCGAGAATGGGATCGAACCGAGGTGTGTGATGCTTGGGGCGCGATCGTGTGGGCCTGATGCGTGTTTATGCGGGCCAGGGAAATGATTGGGAATGAGACGTGTGGTATGGCAAGTGAAAGTGGGATCGGACCGAGGTGTGTGATGCTTGGGGCACGATCGAGTGGGCCGGAGGCGTGTTTATGCGGGCCGGGGAAAGTAATTGAGCAAGTGTGGGTACGACGAAGAAGAATAAATGAAAATAATGTGATGGCGTGTAAACAAGTGCGATGTGTGGGATTTGAAAATGGGATATGATCGATATGCGTGTGTGATATGCGAATGTTGTGATTGTGATCTAATATGCAGGCGGAGATGTTTGGGTCCAGGTACGTGTGACTGTGTGATTATTGTTGTGCGTTTTGGTTGTTGCGTGTTTAAACTTGTTTGGAATACGTGGTAGCCTAGGTAGGGTTTAGGTTGCAACTTATTGAGAAGTGTCTCATGGTTGTATCAACTAAACCATTTCAGAGCCACAACTCGAGCCATGAACCTGCCGCCACCACATCGTTTCGGAATACCCATACACACTGATCACAACGTAATGGAATACCCGATGGGAGATAATTTTACCTAGGTTTATACATATGTAGTGTGGGTAGATATAGGACTACCCCAATGGCAAGCCCTCACCTACACGGCTTGGATGTTCAGAGATGAGGAGGACGAGTTCGGCCCTGTCAGAGGCTTCAATGTCCCCTATGATGGAGTTGGGGACTGGGATTCATCGGCTGTATCCCCTCCTGATGGCGAGCTGACTAGCTCAAAGATCAGTTTAGCTCAGTCCGGGCTTCACCCTGCATCTGCGGCACCTGAGTCCTTGGGAGCCGAGCATGAGCCTGAGCCAGAAGGATCCCAGGCGGGATATGACCCTATGGATGTAGATCTCGAGGCGATTCCCGAGGAAGGACAGGAAGGAGGATAGGATAATTCCGAAGTTGAATCGAAGGAGGCCCCGGAAGCGAAGGCTGAGGATGAGGAGGGGCACGTACCTATATACGAGTACAACCCTTATAACATGCCCGAGGATGAGCCGAACGAGGATCCAGTCGAAGAGGAGCAGAGTGAGATCCCAGCAGAGTCGGGGGATATAGATCACCCGATTGAGATCGGAGCCGAGTACGAGTCCTCAATAGAAGCGATGATTCAAGAGGAATCAGACTTGAGTACCGACGAGTCAGATTCGAAGTGGACTCTATCTCGTGGACGCCGAGGCTAGTGGAGGAGGTTAGGAGCAGATCTATGAGGAGTACCATTTTTGAGGATTAGGGACCCAGGGTATCGATCTTTTGGATGTCAATGGTTGTAGATATTTGTTAGGTGTACATGTATGTTTTGTGGTTTAGAAAGGTGGCGGTGTAGTTCGAGTTCGCTTATATAAATGGATATTGTACATGGTCATATCGATGTATAGTTTTGGTTGGTAGTTTGGCAATTTTATTCTTCCTAGCTTTCTTCGATTTTATTGTTTGGGTTTTCTTATTGGTTTCCGTCGCGATCGACTCTAATGGACATTTTTTGGGTCGGCGACGTTTTCTGGGATGTCGCACTAATCCGACCGGACCAGAGGGATGTTGCATGCTCGATGGGGGTTTGGGGCGTGACATGAAGTGCACATTAATTCACGTAATTATTTCTTTCTTGTTGGAAAAAACTATCCTTGGTTGCCGCACCAAAGAATTAACTTCTTGGCTGGACGGTGGATATCTTTCTTTACATGTGAGTCCGGTCAACAAGATTTAAATTTGGAACAAAGAAAAACAAGGACAACTTTTTGGTTAGATACAGAGGACTTAGAATTTTGTTCTTATCTATTATTGCAATCATCGTATTTTTTTGTACAAGCAATTCAACATATCATTGTTTCAAAGCAAGAACGTTGGCATATATTCAGCTATCCACACTTTGGTATTTTGCTACACGACCAATCAGTCTAGATTGGTTTGTGTCTTTGGTTATAAATCCAAACAACGTGAACTTGCAAAACATAAAATTAGTGATGAGAATATATTTTGAGTTTGAAACCGTGAAGGAAACCTTATCCAAATAGTAAATTCAAAGAGAAATGATTAAGTAAAGGTCCTTAATTTACTGTGAGAATAACATCATGTTTAGATCACAAAAAAATAAATAACAAATTATAAATTGTTGTAAGGTCCACGCCTTCAAGAATTTGTGGCTCATAATATACCATTACTTTCACAGTGGTCCAAAGACTGTTATGTTAGCAAAACCCAAATTCAAATCCAAATAGGGCTTGTGGTTTGATGCCGAAATAAGCAAGAAATTACAAAATATACTTTGGAGTTAGATTCCTGATTTGAGTAGGTTTCCTTCTCTTGATTTCGTTTGAGTGATACACAGGTATGTGAGACAAGTTGCAAGCAGCAAATGAAGTGGCCTGGTTATGTACCTTTCTTTGTATACATAGCAGCTATACCGTCTAAATTGTTCTTCAAGACCCTAAGATTGTAAAAGAGATCAAATTGTTAAGCGTGATTAAGTAATGTAAAATTTACTCTTCGGATGGATGTACAGTGATGAGCATTCAATTTTTTATACCCTCTCCTACTATAAGGATCTTGATGTCTATTTGAGAAAATAATATTGCTACCAAACGTACAATGAACTAGTTCTATATCCTGCATCCTAAATAAAAAAAGAGGTAGAGGACGATGATGGTAAGGTTTACATTGAATTTTACGCATAAAAACTAGTTTAATCAATTGATAGAAAGAAGAGCCAAACATATATTTTTCAAGGTTTCGAAAGTCATTCATGACCACCATAGTAGGTAGTGACCTAATGCGGGCGAGGCGCAACCGCTGTATTAGTAGTTGCATTAATTAGTGAATCTGCTTGAGATGAAAGTCGCTGGTTAGAACATAGGATTGTTTCTGTTGCCCGCAGGGAATACCACTTCGCTGCAGCTCTGCAAGCAAATCCCCTTTCTAGTTCAATAGAAGTGTAAGTTGTCTTGGACGCTTTCCTAACCCTGTCCACTTTGATGCAAACTTAGCTCAATCAGATTCGAATCCATCCATGGCATCGAAAGGCAATATCCAAACTCTCCCAAACAATCGACACCCATGGGCCTCCTCTAGTGCTTAAAGGGTTATGTGTGTAGAGTATTGTACCTGCCACCCTTATCCCAAAGTATTTTTGATAGACATAAGTGGGAGGATTGAGGTAGCATGTGATACTGATGTTCACGTTATAGGCAACATCGACTGCAATTATTTTGCCAAGAATGCCATTTTCAGTAGTATTTGCTCCATCAATGCCGTTGCATATCATTGTCATTGGATATATTGATGGATCATAATTTTGAGCTGCTCCCATGTACAACTATATCAGCTAGTTCTTCAGGTCATTCCCTCTCTCTAAAGGCCTAACACATCCACACACGCATAATAAGCAGGAGAAGAGGAGAGATTATGATTGTAATTACCTTAAAATCTTTGATGGCCATGGGTAGTTATTCTGTGGGGTAATATTGTCAAAGTACAGTATCAAAGTTGATGAGGCCGAAGCTCTGAGGGCCACATATGGATATCTTAGTCGAAACCTTGAAGCAAGCACTGAAATTTGTGTTAGCTATTTGCTCGATTCAAGAAGGCTAGAAATGGATACCTTACTTCACTTCAGATAAATAAGTCACAAATTTGGCTTTTAATGAATTGAAATTCAATCTCAGAGAAAGATTCGAATGCCAAAATTTTGCCAATTTATTCCAATTGGCAATGAGATCGTCTAAGTATGAGCAACTCCTTAAGGACAAAGTGAAAAGGGTATAGGGAAATTGTACACAAAACGTGGCGAGATCAACATTTCTATTCAAAGTAAAATTTGCTGTTATTTTTTGTCTACCTATAATATTTTCTATTTGGAATCGCCAGAGAACCCATCTCCTCTAATAAATATTGAAGAACAACTTTCGATAAAAGATATTTCGTCGCGAGATCAATTCCGACAAACATAAGTATACAATTTTCGTAATTCACTTCTATTTGGCAAAAAAATATGAAACTTTTCAAATTATACATATATATACATGTAGAATCATATATAGTGTTTCATAGTTTTTTAAAACTTAATCTTTTGAAAGATTTAAAATTTGAAAGTAAAGTTAAATGTAAGAAAAGTTATCTTATATACCCTTGATGTTACAAGCTCTGTATGTACGCCGATTAAAGTGATTGGTGGACGTGCATAGTTTCTTTCCTATACTCGGAACCCAATTTCCTTTTATTGTTGCATCTGAATAATATATAGCAAGTGAATATTTTAATTTATTTTTGAAAACCGGTGAAGAAAGTGGTCCGGTTTCCATGAAATATGAGTGGTCAAGAATGCTCCGTTATTGGGAAAAAAATGATGTTCAAACATGGGTTTGTCCACTGTGATCCGCATGCTGCCAATTTGCTAGCTCGTCGTATGCCTTCAAGGAGTTTTTTCGGTGACCTGCTTTTCTTCTTGTGTTGCGTAACATTTACTTGATTTGATAAGTTTGTTTCTCATAAATTGTAAAGAGAAGTTCAGATATCACTAAAGGTGGGAAAGTGTGGTCTTCCAGGGCTCCGTGGGATTCGATCTTACTTAGATATATATGATTTTTAGTTATAATGTTGTTGGCGTACTCAAACAAGATTGTGCTAAATTTCTAATCCTGGATTAAATCGGACTTTGAGTTATTCTGTAAGTAGCATGAGCTTTTCCTCGCGAAAGTTTGGTAGTATGATATACTTTTTGTAGATCGAGAAGAAAGGTATTGGATGACCTTTCTGAGCTCAATGGGAAAGACCGTTTCACTGCCCAAATGCAATATCATACTTGTTATCATAAACAGTTAGAGGAATCGTGGCTGTGAATGACCGATAACTTATACCTTCCTTTTTGCGCTCCAGATCAGAATTCGGAAAGTAGAAGGACTGATTTATTTTTCAACGGATTCGTTCGACCCGTGAAAGTGAGGTTGTATACAGTTTGCTCAACTGGATCAACAATTAGATCAGTGGACTTTCGATATTATTAATCTCGCGTAACACCATCATATACCAAATAAAAAACCCAACATTAGACGACGTCCTTCAAACCTAGGAACTGGTCTTATTCTTCATCAACTTGCATGAGCAGACATAACTTTTTAAGCCTTTCATCAGCTAAAGGAAGAAAGACAAAACCAATAAAGGGTATTGACACTACAAAAAAACATGAATTTTGCGACGGAAATTTGCGACGGAAAATTTTCGTCGCTAATTTGCGACAAACTTTGCGACGGATTTCTAATTCCGTCGCAAATTAGCGACGAAAATTTTCCGTCGCAAATTTGCGACGAATTTTGCGACGGAATTATTTTCCGTCGCAAATTTGCGACGAATTTTGCGACGGAATTATTTTCCGTCGCAAATTAGCGACGGAATTATTTTCCGTTGCAAAATTCGTTGCAAATTTGCGACGGAAAATAATTCCGTCGCAAAATTCGTCGCAAATTTGCGACGGAAAATTTTCGTCGCTAATTCCGTCGCAAATTAGCGATGACTAATTTTCGGTCGCTAATTTGCGACTAATTTTCTGTCGCTAATTATTTTCCGTCTCTAATTTGTGCAACGAAATTTACCATTTTACGACGAAAGTAGCGACGAATTTTATATCCGTCGCAAAATTATGATGGAAAATTGGTCGTCGCGAGATTGAACGATTTGCTACATGTCCAATTCTAAGAGAGATTAGATATTAAAAATTCAAATTAGATTAGAAGATCTATTATAAACTCAAGATATTAGATAATCTCTTAAAATGTTCTCATCCCAAATAAGCTTTTTTAGATTCGAGAGGTGCAAATCTTATCTTCTTTTTTTTCAAGACTTAGATATAGATGACACGGATATCTATTTAGTTAAATATGACGGTTTCCTCTGCACGTAGCTCTTATGTATGCGTAAATATATGAGTAAATAAATTATAGCAATTTTCAAATAGATCGGAATTGGGTGGATGTATGAAATATAAAGTCAATGTATCTATATAAGGATATCTATAGGAGATCATATAAAAGAGATATTCTTATTTAGACCTAACCAATTTGATCTAATTAATTAGATGAATTACTCGTAAAGGGTTACATCCGAATGCTGAGTGAATAGAGGGCATGCATTCTATTAGTGCTATGTTTAGAAGATTCCATATATTTCCTTTAATTGATTGTAATTGATATTTTCCCTTTTAGATAGTAATCCTATAAAACAGATAAATAGATTTGTGTACTCTTCATTTAACAATGATATATATACACATATATATATATTGCTCTAAAATTTTTTTTATCACATTCTTGACTTAGTATCAGAGCCATATTGTTATTTGAGAAAGTGTTAATCAAGTCACATTCTTGACTTGCTCTTAATTTTTTTTTATCACAACGGAAAATAAATCTGTCGCAAATTTGCAACGGATTGGAAAATGCCCTTTATTTTTGGAATTCGTCGCAAAGTCCATCGCAAATTGGGTGTTTAATTTTTACCAAATATAACATAAATTTGCGACGGAAAAATAATTCCGTCGCAAATTTGCGACGGAATAATAAGTCCGTCGCAAATTTGCGACGGAAAAATAAGTCCGTCGCAAATTTGCGACGGACTTTTCAATCCGTCGCAAATTGGGTGTTTAATTTGTACCAAATATAACAGAAATTTGCGACGGAATAATAAGTCCGTCGCAAATTTGCGACGGACTTTTCAATCCGTCGCAAATTGGGTGTTTAATTTTTACCAAATATAACAGAAATTTGCGACGGAATAATAAGTCCATCGCAAATTTGCGACGGACTTATTTTTCCGTCGCAAATTGGGTGTTTAATTTTTACCAAATATAACATAAATTTGCGACGGAAAAAAAAAAGCCGTCGCAAATTTGTGACGGAAAATAATAAATCCGTCGCAAATTTGCGACGGAAAAAACATCCGTCGCAAATTTGCGTCGGGAAATAAAATCGGACTCAAATTTGCGACGGGAAATAAAATCCGTCGCAAATTTGCGACGGAAAAAAAAATCCGTCGCAAATTTGCGACGGACAAAAAAATCCATCGCAAATTTGCGACGGACAAAAAAAATCCGTCGCAAATTTGCGACGGACAAAAAAAATCCGTCGCAAATTTGCGACGGACAAAAAAATTCCGTCGCAAATTTGCACCGCAAATAAATTCGACAGCAAATTTGCGACGGATTTATTTTTTCCGTCGCAAATTTGCGACGGGAAAACAAATTCGTCGCAAATTTGCGACGGACAAAAAAAATCCGTCGCAAATTTGCGACGGACAAAAAAATCCGTCGCAAATTTGCGACGGACAAAAAAATCCGTCGCAAATTTGCGACGGACAAAAAAATCCGTCGCAAATTTGCGACGGACAAAAAAATCCGTCGCAAATTTGCGACGGACAAAAAAATCCGTCGCAAATTTGCGACGGACAAAAAAATCCGTCGCAAATTTGCGACGGACAAAAAAATCCGTCGCAAATTTGCACCGGAAATAAATTCGGAAGCAAATTTGCGACGGACAAAAAAATCCGTCGCAAATTTGCGACGGGAAAACAAATCCGTCGCAAATTTGCGACGGAAAAAAAAATCCGTCGCAAATTTGCGACGGACAAAAAAATCCGTCGCAAATTTGCGACGGACAAAAAAATCCGTCGCAAATTTGCGACGGACAAAAAAATCCGTCGCAAATTTGCGACGAAAAAAAAATCCGTCGCAAATTTGCACCGGAAATAAATTCGGAAGCAAATTTGCGACGGACAAAAAAATCCGTCGCAAATTTGCGACGGGAAAACAAATCCGTCGCAAATTTGCGACGGAAAATAAATCCGTCGCAAATTTGCACCGGAAATAAAATCGGAAGCAAATTTGCGACGGACAAAAAAATCCGTCGCAAATTTGCGACGGAAAAAAAAATCCGTCGCAAATTTGCGACGAACCTCATAATCCGTCGCTAATTTGCGATGAACCTCATAGTTCGTCGCAAAATTTACTTAAAAAAAGAGCTCCCCAAAGCCCCGCCTAAAAAGCCCCGCCCTCGCCCCAAATTTCTCTCTCTCTCTCTCGCTCACTGTTCTCCCTCTCTCTCTCTCTCCCTCTTTCTCGATCATGTCAGATCTGCTTCCGCCTCTCCTTCTCCTTCCCTCTGTCTCTTCAAGAACCTTCGCGCCCCCGAGAGAGCATCAAGCAACGAACCTATAAAACCCGGCCACCGCCACCGTCGCCGCTACGCGATGGCCACTTCCTCCCTCCGCTGCAGAGCGTCGTCGGTGCTCTCCTCCTCGGCCGCCGCACGGCGGGGCCTTCCCTTCGTCGGCGTGTTCTGCGTGCTCAGCTTGGGGTTCTCCACCGCCGCCCTCTCGTTCTCCTCCTCCTCCCTCAGGACGGGTTGCGCTCAGTCCCTCCCCTTGGTCCCTCTCCTCAGGTCAGGATTTCTGGGTTTTCTTCGCTTCCGGTTTTCGACCCGCTCGGATTTTTTTTCGCGTTGGATTGATGGAGGCGAAACTGGCGTTGCAGATCGAAGTTTCGAGCACCGTTCAGAGGCGTGCATTCGGCTAAGATGGAGCGGAGTCAGGGGAGCGGCAACGCGGTGCCGAGTATCGTCGTTTACGTCACGGTTCCGAACAAGGAAGCAGGTTGGTTTCGCGCGTTTTTTTTTTTGTCTCTTCGGAATCGGAGTAAATTCTGGTTGTTTCGTCGGAGATTTCGCGAGGATTGGTGTGATGTGATTAGCTTCTGTAAGGCTGGATCATCCATCGATGATTTGGTAGAAATGCATTTGAAATTTGGACGCTTTCTAGGGTTTTATGAGTTCTTGGTTTTTGTGTGGTTGGGACTTGGGAATTTGTTCTGGGGATAGGGAGTCGCCGATTAGGATGATGCTTGACTTCAGTAGCTGTGAACAGTGCATACAGTGGGGCTCTTATTAGCTCCACAAATATAATTTGGAGTCCTGGACTAGTGCTTGGAACCGGGACGACGCAAAAACAGGGCATCGCGAAACACGAAATGCCGAGAGAAAATCGGAATATTGCACTACATTATCATGCATGCTTAATCCTAGCATCTAGAATTTGATTGTTTATTTTGCAGTCCCTCAATTTGCTTGTGGGTTCGCATCCTCACGTCGTTTTTCTCGGCCCGGCTGGCTCGGCGGAACTGGGGTTTCCCCCCGCGTGTGCGTGCGTGTGTGTATTGAATGCGGCTGATTGTGGTTGTGGGTTTGTGGGATTGTGCTGTGCAGATATTTGTGCCCTGAGCCTTATCCGGAGGCGACTGACGAGTTCCTGAAGGCCGGGATTCGGCTTTTCCAGTTCGTGATCGATGGGTGCAAGGTAACGCTCTGGAATGGCCTTCATTTTTTTGTGGTGGAAGTGTGCAGTTGTGGACAGTGAATCAATTTGGAACACCTACGTTGCACCTTTGTTTCTTTACTTCTGTTAGATTTATCACTGAAAGTGAACTTCAACCTTTTTCCTCTATATTTCATTTACCTTCGTTGCTTTACTTAATTAAGATTGCTTACTTCACAGTCATTATGTATCCTTTAGAAGTTGAATATATTAACATTTAATGCGGAAACAATGTCACTAATTTTGTGTCTAATTCCAGACAATTTATGTTTTGTAGAAGAACAGCTTTGAGCAATTCTGCATAAGTTATGCAAATGAGACGTTGCAACAACATTTCAACCGGCATTTGTTAAAACTGGAGCAGGAAGTGAGCTTCTCACATGGACCGTGTCTTTAGTTTTGTTCAGTATTTATATGATGGAGATTGTCGCTAAAAGCAGGATATTCTTTTTTGATTCATTTCTGTCTTCATTATTTATTGTGCAAGATTATTTATTCTCTCATTATGTGTATTATAAACAAAAATATTTGTCATTCTTGTGGAAAATGTAAATGAATGTATTTCATTTTCATATTATTATAATATTTTGATGTTATTAAGTGCTTAATCAATGTTAAATATAAATTGTAGGAATTAATTTTGCTGTTAATTAGATTTAAAATCGAAGTCGTCCCTAAACAATATTCGTTGCAAAGTTCGTCGCTAAAGAATTAATAAAAATTCGTTGCTATTATTGACCAAAAAAAATTACGGACCCAAAAAAAAATTGGCTAATTAGCGATGAATTTTTTTTTGGTTGAAATTAGCGACGAATTTTGTCACGAATAATTAATTATTCGGACTAATTTTGCGCCGAAATTTGCAATGACTTTTCCGATTAAATTTGCGACGAAATTTGCGACGGATAGAGTTCGTCGCAAATTTGCGACGAATTTTGCGACCGAAAAATAATTCCGTCGCAAATCTGCAACTAATTTTGCGACGGAAAAAAATCAGCTGCAAATTTGCGACGAATTTTGCGACGACTTTTGCGACGAATTTTGCGATGGATAGAGTTCATCGCAAATTTGCGACGAATTATTTGCGACGAATTTTGCGACGGAAAAAAATCCGTCGCAAATTTGCGACGAATTTTGCGACGAAATTTGCGATGAAATTAGCGACGAAATTTGCGACGAATTTTTTTTCGTCGCAAATTTGCGACGGAAAAAAATCCGTCGCAAATTTGCGACGAAATTTGCGACGAAATTTGCGACGAATTTTTTTTCGTCGCAAATTTGCGACGAAATTATAAATTTTCCGTCGCAAAAATTTGCGACGACCTATTAGCGACGGAATTTTTTCCGTCGCAAAATTCGTCGCAAATTCGATTTGCGACGGATTTTTCCACATTTTCCGTCGCAAATTTCGTCGCTAATCCTATGTTTTTTTGTAGTGTGAAGAACCTATCCTTCATATAGAGTAGCTGAGCCGTGAAACAAAGAAAAGTAGTGTCTTAAATGTTGAACTACTGAAGGAAAGAAAATGCTTGATATTTGGCATTTCACCTTTGAAAATTTTTGTAAAGGAGAACTCTGGCGCTTTGCATGGATTTGTGAAACGAGAGGTAGAAGCACCCGACTGATGTATAACCCTAGCTGCTCCATTATCAAGAAGTGCACGACCAGACGTGCGAGGGAGAAGTTTTCACAGACGATTTGTTTGGTGAGCGATCCATATAAGAATAGTTATTTAACTTAATCAATTCCCATCTTCCCTTTCCCTGTAATACTTGCCTTGTAAAGATTAAGGCACATCGTCTGTGTAATACAAGCACATAAAGCTTTAATAGAAGGGTTAATATTATAAAAAATCCCAAACTAGTACACATATGACAAATTTACCACAAACTAATTTTTTTATTACAGAAAACCCTAAAGTGATACATATATAATAAATTTATCACAAAACTAATTTTTTGACCACCAAAAATCCCAAATTAGTACACTTGTGATAAATTTATCCTCCATTAAATTGGATTAATATCACGAAAAATCACAAATAGGTAAATATGTGACAAACAAAGGGGTCAAACTCCAAACTGGTATACCTGTCAACTGTCACGTGTTATCCAACTCAGCAATTTGACGGTAAAATTTAACGAAAACTAACGGAGTATAAATTTATCATAGGTATATCAATTTATGTTTTTTTTATGGTAAAAAAGTTAGTTTAGGATAAATTTAACACTGATGTACCCGTTTAAGGATTTTTTGTGGTATTAACCATTAATAGAACAATGTGCACGAAAGCATGTACAATTAGAATTAATAGCTAATCAAACTTTCCCAAACTAAAAGAGGAGGAAAAACCCGATTCTCGAATTCACGTCCTCATCGTCAAGTTTCACCGTAGAAGCCAAAAAAGAAGGATGAAGAAGAAGCAGAAGCTTGATCATGGTGTGCACACAAGGTTTTGGTTACCTTCAAGCCATGGAAGAGACAGAAGAGGAGCCCCCATTTTCTTTTTGGGCGATGGTGGAAAGCAATGTGTGCTCATTTTTGGACCATGCAAAGCAAAAAACCAACCTTTGTTATTGAACGTACCTATCGCAGGAGCATCATGATTTCGGGCTACTAAGAACTCTGACAACGACAGTGAGAGACGATCACATACCCTTTTTCATCAATACAGTTTGTAAAAAACATCAAATCGATGAAACCCATAAGAACACGATTTGCTTTAATTGGTCCAGAACAAAACAAATCAAAAGAAATTGTTTCTGCGTTCGCATTGTAAGTTCGAAACTGCGAAATTATCGGGATTTCTTTAAAGCTATTTTCAAGATCGTTAAGCAGAAAAGGTTGTCTCGAAGTCACGTTATTTTTTTAAAATCTAAAGCTCGTCTAGTAAGCACTAGGTTTGTGGAACTATCGAAAGTACATGAGTTCGCCTAGATTTTAATACGGGGTGCGGTAATGTGCACGCGGTTCTACTACTTCGTTTAATTTTCTCATTTTTATTTTGTCTTTTCGGTATGGACATGATGAATAAACATTCATTACGCTTCGCATATTGGAATATTCATATTAAAATGTGTTTCTTTATTTTATTTTAATTAGTTCATATATATTTTCACTATATGGTTTATGAGCGAAATGTATTATGGAACAATAAAAAAAAAGAAAATTCACCTAACAACGTATCTTCAAATAGAAAAAAAAGGGTTAATACCACGAAAAATTTCAAATTGGTACACATGTGACAAATTTACTCAAAACTAATTTTTTACCACCAAAAATCCCAAATTGGTATACCGGTGGCAAATTTACCCCAAACTAATTTTTTAACCACAAAAACCCCAAACTAATACATTTGTGACAAATTTACCCTCTGTTAAATTAGATTAATACAAAAAAAACACAAAATAGTACACATGTGACAAACAGAGGGTAGAACCCCAAACTGGTTTATCCGTCAACTGCTACATGTAATTTAACTAAGCAATTTAATAATAAAATTTAAAGCAAACTAATGAAGAGTAAATTTATCACAGATATACCAATTTGTTGTTTTGGTAGTTAAAGAATTAATTTAGGATAAATTTGTCATATGTGTATCAGTTTGGAGTTTTTCATATTACTAGCCCTATAAAAAAACTATGAGATTGCCCCTTTCATTATGGGGCGACAAAGGGATCATACCTTTCAAGTTCTTTCTTCTCTTTTTAACCCGAAATATGGGATATAATTGGATTAATCTACAAATTTGCCGTGTTAAATGGCATATCAAACCGCAAATAGAAAATTAAACAAGGGAATCCCATTCACCAAGCAATTAGAGCTCGTTACATGCGTTGGTAGACGTGTATCACAAAGTTACTTAGCATGATCAAAGCTCTGTACATGTCTTCAGCACGAAAATTGATTCTCCACCGTGAGTGCACCATCTCGAAATCTTTGATGTCCTCCTAAAAATGTAGGAAGGAATGACAAAGAAGCAAGCTCACTCCATTGGATAACCACCAACAAAAGGGGAACAAGAGTGGCTCCTCCAAAAAAGAGATGTGCATGCATAGTTTCCAACCAAACAAAGCGAACAATGATACAAGTTCTCCTCCTAGCTACCCAAAGATTTTGTGACTCACCAAGCCACATTTTATCACCAATTAGTCCCTCTCCATAGGACCACAATGCCATCGCCAAAGCAGTTTCACGAAAGGGTCGGTTCCCCTTTTGGGGGGAAAATGGCAACCAACAAAGATTTAAAGGTGTGATCATGCATCTTTCCAACCCTTTATCTTTCTCTTTTTTTTAGCTTTATTACACTGATGATGATTTTTTACTGGGCCATTTGACGTTGAAAAAGATGAAAGTAGGTGCATCATAACGAGGAAGTAATAATCTAGAGAAGGTCAAAGGATGTTGGACTTTCATGAGTTATGATTAAAGAAGAGGAAGCACATGGAATGTGGGTGGTGCGCAATGCCATTATTCCTAATCATGGGGCTGAAAAGCAGAGATGCCCATCTTAGCAGGGCGTTTATATTGTAAAGCCTTCGGATTGGAGTGTACTAATGGGGTCTCCTAATTAATGTACCAGCTTGAGTCACCTCCAGAAGTTCCCCTTCTTATGTTTATCATTTTCACTTGGACCTAATTTTGCACTAATACTTTGGGATTAATAAAGGAAGCATACCGATCGCAGTAAGGAAAGAGATTATAATGCAATATGCGGTATGCAGCCGCCCCAGTTCCCTTCATGGAAAAAAGGATTCACCAAATTATTTTCTGATTATGAACATATACTCAATCAGCCGAACACGTACACCGCCAAATAAATCTCCCAAATCTTGCTTAAACAGAGAGTATGTTAGTTTGTCTCAATCGAAGGCTTGATTCAAATCATTGTGCTCAAGCATCATCTTATGGACATACCCTGAAACTTAGGGAAAAGTGCCAAAAAAGTCCTAAACCTGTTTGTATTAGTGCTAATTTAGTCATAAACCTTTTTTTGTACCAATTCAGTCATAAACCTTTTGCATTGATACTAATTTAGTCCTAAACCTTTTTTTGGTGCCAATTCAGTCCAAAACCTTTTAAATTGGTGCCAATTCAATCCTAAACCTTTTGTTTTTGTGCCAATTTAGTCATTCCGGCCAATTTTGATCGGAATTTGCTGACGTGGACGCCTGCCGGTCACCAGCGCAGATGCGGCATTGATGTGGACAACTTAAATAATATTTTTATATTTTTTTTTCCTTTTTTTTCTTTTTTTTCACTTTTTTTTTTGGGTCTCTCCTTCCTCTGGCCGGTCACCGGTCCGGCAACCGGCCAGAGGCTGGCGAGGTCAGGCCTCCCCCGACCATGGCGAGGCTCGAGCCCTCGCCGGAGACCGCGGTGAGGGCGAGCCTTGCCATGGTCGGGCCTCGTCGGACGCTAGCTGAGGCCCAACCTCACCAAATCCGATGAGGTCGGGCCTCGCCTGACCATGGCGAGGCTCGAGTCCTCGCCAGAGGTTGCGGCGAGGGCGAGCCTCGCCATGGTCGGGCGAGGCCTGACCTCGCCGGCGACTAGGCAAGGCTTGACCTCGCTAGATCAGGGGAGGTCGGGCCTCGCCCGACCATGGCAAGGCTCGCCCTCGCCACGGCCTCCGACGAGGGCTCGAGCCTCGCCATGGTCAGGGGAGGCCCGACCTCGCCGGATCTAGCGAGGTCGAGCCTCGCTCGATCAAGGCGAGGCCGCCCTCGCCTCGCCGGCCTTTGGCGACTAGCTAGAGGAAGGAGAAACCCAAAAAAAGTGGAAAAAAAATTAAAAAAGGAAAAAAATAAAAATTCAAAAAATATTAAAATATTATTTAAGTTGTCTACGTCAGCGCTACGTCGGCGCCGGTGACTGGTCATTGGCCAGCAGGCGTCCATGTCAGTAAATTCCTATCAAAATTGATCGGAAAGATTAAATTGGCACAAAAACAAAAAGTTTAGAACTGAATTAGCACCAATTTAATAGGTTTATGACTTAATTGGCACCAAAAAAAGGTTTAGGACTAAATTGGCATCAATGTAAAAGGTTTAGGATTGAATTGGTATCAAAAAAAGATTTAAGACTAAATTGGTACTAATGCAAAAGGTTTGAGACTTTTTTGACACTTTTCCCTTGAAACTCACTCCGCTTCGACAGTAACCCGGCATAAGTACAGTGGAGAGATTGCATGCTGTGCTCAAAATATGATTAATTGGGCGTTCAAAAAGCCTTTGATAGGATATGTCATTGTTACCTTACAACGCGGGTGAAGCCATAGGCATCCTACCTAAATGAGTAATTAAGTTGTGGGGTATGAAAAGATGTCCTTAGCCGGCCTAATCTGAAAATGTCCTTTATGTAGCAAACTTGAAGGCCACCCTTCCTAAATTGAATGCATGTGACATTGAAAACCATGTGCTAGCTAAGTAGAAAACAACAGGTGAGTACCTTTTGGACCTGAAATTGCTAACAGGGCAAATAATAACACAGCCGGGGCATTTTATCTTATCTTTCAGTCTTAAAAGAATCAGGACAAATTTGAAGATTTTCATGGCAATCTAAGTTCTGAATTTGAAAGATGAGCAATATATATATAGAAACGTATATAACTAATTAGGGGTAACGATGTGGTTGAACTATGTAATAGAGAATCCTCTGCTTCTAGAAATAAAATTTAAAAAAAAAATCTCTTTATGCATCCTGCAAATAGTGACAAGCATGACGAGGAAATCATGTACCCATCAAGTGCCATTCATTAAAATCTCCTCACACTGGCTTGGCATATCTGTAATGCTTTTGACTCAGCATCATCAGAGAGCTATTGTTGCCAACCACCTTCTCTCTCTCTCTCTCTCTCTCTCTCTCTCTCTCTCTCTCTCTCTCTCTCTACCCCCTTCAAAATTTTTATTTTAACTTCGGTTGTTGCAGCCACTTTACAGTTAAAAGATCACCAAGTTGACTTAGGAGAGAGCTTCATTGGAATTTTTTATTTAGAAGAATTTTTTGCAAATTTTCGTTGGGGTAAATAACAGAAAATCACCTCGAATAGATGATCGTAGACCCGTGAAATGGCTCATCAATTTGATGAAGCTAATATCGAGCACCTAATCCCGATACAAATGTCCATTCTTTCACTGTTGAGCCAACCTGGTTATCGTTATTTTTTGCCTTTCATTCAGCATTGGATTGGAAGATAAATCTTGTTCTATGCACAGAGAAAAGATTTGAGCTCTAAGTTCCAACCACAATTCCATGTGAATAAGGCAAAAGGAGGAGAAAAAGATATTCTTGCGTAGTCAGTTTTGTTTTTCTTTTGCAAAGTTTTCCAGCTAGGATCTTTCAGGAATATTAACTGTTTGGCTACGTGCAGCTAAGTCACTCATAATGATGAACAGAGCACTGAATGTTTTTAGCATATAATACAGAATGATGCCAGCAGGGCTGTGGTCCAATCACACCCCAAAAAATATTCAATCGAGAATGAAAGGTATTAGCTGTTTGTTTGGGACCACCAGTGGATGATTTCAATGGAAAAACCCAAAATTAATGGAATTAGCAACAAGCAAAAGCACCATGTAATCAGAAATAATGCAATTGACATTCATTGCAGTTGTTATGGCAACAGACCCATTTCAACCCAATGAAGTGTCTTTTCCTCTTCTTTGATGGGGTGAAAATTCTCAAGACACTCTCTTTCCTGGAAAATTTCTGTAACTGTTGTGATCATTTCTCTCATGTTGCCACTGTAAGATTCTCCTGCATTTTCACAGGACAGAAGTGTGTGTGTTTGTGGGAGAGAGAGAGATAAAAACTAGAAAGATGCTATTGAAATGGGCAATTACAAGTGGCAAGTTCACCTAGAGAGTCCTTTGTGTCCCATCAGATGGGATACAAGTTCTCGGTGGGAATAGCTTTTGTGTCCTGCAAAGAAGGGACACATGTAGTAAGAGCTCTTGCACTCTTGGGTTGAGAAGGACGTGAACCAAAGAAGCAACCAAACCTTTACTTTCATATCACATCACACACACAGCATCATCAGCCTCAGAGCCAGCCACATTTTACCCACCACCCACCCAACTACATCGGCAAGAGAATGGTAACAACATAATATGTGGTGGGGTCTACGTAAGCACCGGAGAGAGAGAGAGAGAGAGAGAGAGAGAGAGAGAGAGAGAGAGAGAGAGTGGACTGTGATTGCGGGCCCATGTTTGCTTCACTAGTGTGGACAAGATCTAGCACCATTCATCATGATCATCAGGAGTCAATGTAAATCCTCTTGCACTGAAGGCTACTGAGATCAAGACGGCCTTCAAATGGCTGAGATTGAATTTTGAATGGAAAGAAAAGCCAACAGATGCTGCCACTGTTGAGTGTTGGTTCCATATTCGTTTGACATAAGGAAAAGAAAAAGGGGCTAGTTCTGATGAGTCATTCGCATAGGACTAGTCCTCCAAGCTTTTCACAAAAGTTTTTGGTGAAAAATGGAAAAAGTAGTTGCTCAAGAAATTTTCATCCCATTCAATTCAAGAAACTGATAAAGGCAAACGCAATAATATGTCAGAAATTAAAGAGAGACTGACATTCAGTGATTGACAAAATTATTGTGGAGAGAGCTCTTGCAAAAATACAACTGGAGCTTTTCCTCTAGCAGCTGGCACATTTAGCACTACATTCTACTTGAAGCTGCATCGGTATTGTTTTCAGTGTAATGCACCTTTCATTATGTACGCCAGTGAAAGTTTACGAAAGGTCATTGTTGGAATTATTCAGTATTAATAGTGCGGTGAAGAGGTTACCACCCGCCTAGGTGACGCTGCTGGAACGCACACTCTTCATCTCGCAAAAGGTTGAGTGTTCGAATCCCGGGTGACTTAACCGGTGGCACGTATGTGGTGGCTAGCACGTGTCTCCCCCAGGGTTTACTTCCCGGCTGTCCCCCGTACGGGGGTTCCCTGGGTTATAAAAAAAAAAAATAGTGTGGTGAAGAGGCCTTGCACAAGCCATAGAGAACTGCTGAATCCAATTGGGTCCTTTTCCTTTCTTTTTCTTTTTTGCCTCTATTGTTTGGTTGATGAAACTACTTCCCCTATGAATGATTGCAATGAAATGAACTCAATAATAATATTTAGGGGACATAATTCATCCAGGAAAAAGTCTTCATGTACCATATGATAATGAGTAGAGAACAATGCCATCTTTTGCTAGGTTCTCTATAAAGTTGGCTTGGCTTTGATTAGCTGTCCTTATGTAGGAACACTAAAACTTTCTTTTGAATTTTGGTGTATTGTTTCTCTAACTTACTCTCATAGTTATTAATCAAAAAATTAGCTAGAACTAATAATGCAATGATGCCACAAAATAATAGCGGGTCAGTCAACAATCGGATTTAAATACTACGCATAGAGTTTTCTAGACAATTGATAGCCCGGCTATTTTTTTTTTTTGGTAAGGAATAGCCCGGCTATTATTATCCAATGAAGAATGTCACTAATCTCAGTTTAATTCCATGAGGTCATGGCGTGGCCTAGCATAATTTAAATTGCTTAGCCATAATGTCATCACTAATCAACGCAAGCTGACACGTATTTTTGACTCCACGTTAGTGCACGAGACCCTACTTAGACCCATGTGCACCACCCCCGTTAGGGTTGATCTCTGAAGAAAAAATTTACCCCTTAGTTAATTAGCATTTTTTAATTTAAAACCCTTAAAACAAAAGAGACATTCGCATTTGAGCACTTTCATTTTTTCAATTTTTTTTTGAAAATTTTCAAAGCGGCTATAGACAACCGGGGGATCTTGGATCTTTGATGGTGGTTATCGAGAATACCTCACCAAAGCAGGAAAAGCAAGCTTCCGACTGGAGTTGTCCTGCCTGTCCAGGTGTATACTGACAGGCTGACGGAACCGCATTCATTATTTTTTCGTGCTTGTACCTACATGTCCAGCCCCCTAATTGGGAAGAAAAACTTTCTTCCATCTCCCTAAGGAATACCCCAGGTTTTTATGTCCCAGAGTTCAGATGAAACAATTTAAGGGCCTACTTAGATCCAAATTTCCCATATAGAAAATGCCCAGAACCGAACCTTTTCCCCCTTCGTAGACTCTTCTCCAGGAAGACGTGTTCAAAGATCATTAATTTCTAATCCGTCATTACCAAACAGGAAGGAAGGGAAACAGTTCTTTATTTCGCCGAGATGCATTATAAAGTAATAGAAAAAAAGTTGCATATATTAATCTCTTTCATCAATCCCTGGATGTGCTTATTTAAATTTCCAAGGCGGATAGTTTACTCAATCTGACCAGATTTATTTAACAACTTAATTATGTCCATTGCCATTTTGACCGAATAGGGTTGAATTCAAGCCCCCGCATCCAGACACAGCTGCGGATCGCTTTGGATCCGCCGAACAGATTTTAATTTTTAATTATAGGGTGTCAATCATATGATCATATCATTGACCGAATTGTATATTACACCTAATTTTATAAAAAGAAAATTGTGAATGAATGACAGATGCTATCCGGATTAATCGACACTCTTCACGGGTTTATGTGAGGTTGCTCTCAATAATTTTACATGAGCCGGGATTGGTTAAACGAAATACCCGTCGATTAACGATTCCGTCGCGGAAAGCATCGGGGATTGTCAACGCGATCAATACGCGCAAGCGCATCTTACTCTCGCCACTAATCGAAAATCATGTTAAAGGGAATGACTAGGTGGTTGGATCAGGGAAGGAATGAATGAATGATGTGTATGAGAACGTGTTCCTTGTGAAATAAGCATAAAAGAGAATTTGGTGGGTGAAAGGGGGGAGGGAACATGGGTTGGACCACAAAACTTGAATGGAAAAAGGACACACCCGAGATTAATCTTTATGTAATTTAATTCAATTCCTATTTTTTTTCTGAATATTGTCATCCAACTTGTTGGGGGATTTTCCAAGAAGAGACTGGCTGACCCACTCATTTTGAAAACTTTTGTCCATGTGTTTGGTTAAATAGAGAATGGGGTCTACAAGAAAGATTAACAAAAGAAAAAATCTCTCCAAATTCTCCTTGAGATCATCATCTCATCTTTCAAAAAAGAATACAAAAGATTTTTTTCTTGCAAGGGGGTTGGAATATATTGAGATATAAAATAAAAGGAGGAAAATCTTCTTTAGCCCTTTTCTTTTGCTAGGAATAAAAAATAAACAAAAAAATCATCTTTGTAGCCATTGGTACAGCATTTGTTCTCTTTTATAATGGAGAGCCTCACTCCAAACCCACCTTGCCAAACTTTGTTCATGAGAGAGAGAGAGAGAGGTGGGTTGCAATTTCCAACTGCAACTGAAGGAGGCATCCAAAGGGATCGCATTGATCCCATCTCTTCACTACCGAAACATACTCCCACATATTTGGATTTTGGATCATGCTATCCCTTTGGATACCTCCTTTAGTGGCTTCAAATCTGATGATGTTCTTGTCGAGAATTGATCCGGCGACTCGTGCATCGCCTGGAGAAGCTCACCGGAGAAAGGGCTAGGGAAGAGGGAGCGAGGCCGTGCAATGTGAAAAAAGTGGAATTCAAGTAAGTTTGAGGTTGATAAAGGCCTTCTCAATTGACTTCCATTTCCTAAATGGTAGCTATTACCAAACACTACCCATTTGAATTGCTTATATTAGATGTGATACTGTGCACGAATTCTGATCTCGGGCTTAGTTTCTGAAATGGACATGTTATTTGTCATGCATTAGTTCCACTTGTAGGGAAGTAGGTATTGGGTATGTTCAAGGATGTTCTTTTTTTCTTGGTTTTTTTATCTGCTGTAAAGCAAAAATTGGTCTCTTGGAAGTTGAAAATTAAATAGATTATGAGCAGAAGATATCTCTTAAATTATGAGGCATTGGTCATAGAAAAAAATGAGAGATTGACTGTCGCAAATTGCTTTGTTTATTTTACTTTCTAACTACTAAGCCTAACGGTCTTTTCAAATCGTCATGGATCATCAAGGAATTTTTATATCCAAGAACTTTTCCTCAGCAATTTGAAACTGAAGGGTACCTTAATAGTTTCGTTTATCCATAATTGCACAGTAAGTTAGAATTGGTGAAGTGTTCGGATCTTATGTTGACGTCTCACTTACCTGGCATTTACTTATTTATTTGTGTGAGAATTGGTGAATGAATCAGTACACATGTTGCTTGCTCAAAACTCCCGTAAAATGTTTTGCTGATTTCAATCTATACTGATTCGTGAACAAAAATGGAGTCTATAGACTGGGGAAATGGAGTAGCTTCTGATGGCAACAATGGTAATAATCTCTATCTATGTTTTGCTCTGTAAATACCAGCCAATTCAGAATAATCTCATTTACAGATGCTTCCGACAATTGATTTGATTTGTTTCGCTCCTATAATAATGCCCTTCTCTTCAAATAATCTTGTTGAGTGATATAAGTAATCAAGCTGTGCCGTGTCCGGATGATTTTTCTTGAAAGGCTGTCTAAGAACTGATGCGTGCTTCAGTTTTATGCTTCTCCAAATTGTGATAGTTATGCAAGATCTGTCAGTATTTCCGTGTGATCATATTCTTATACTGCGAAAACAATGAATGCCGACCATTTTGAGTTACATATGTTGAATTTGTTTGCAATCTCTCTTGTGATAATTTCCAGATGAATTCGGTTGGTGCCTTGACAACTTTAGTAGCATCTTGCATGTCACAAAACCTCATAGAAGTTACCGTTCGAGACTAACATGGCACACAAAATCAATTACAGTATGCACGAAACACACTGAGTCATCCATGTCCTTTTAAATGGGATTTAGTGACAGACCCATTGTTATTAGAACGAGATTAGCTGAACCTATGAGCCGAGTCCGTGTAAGTTTGCACGGGGCCAAAAAAAAAAAAGCACCATATGCTCAAATGGGCATGGAAGGCGCAGAGGAGGAGGCTAAACCCTAAAAGTGGATCATGCATTTTTCTGGGTAGACCAAATTAACTTCACCTGTTTCTATTCTTTGCTTCCCCAAGAAATTTGCTATTTCTACAAGATTTGAATCGCAGTCCTTTACGTTAGAATAATACAGCTTGAGTCAAGAGCTTAAAACCCAAATGCTTTATGAGGCGGTAATCAGAATACAAAGTAAATGAGAAGTGTCACCAAAGGACCTCTTTTTTTCTTCCAAAGCTGGGACCTCAAAAAGAGGAATCATGCACATGATGAGTGCTAAAAAGAGAAAATAAAATGAATAAATTCTCCTTCAAACCAAAACCTCCCTATGAATGATAGTATTTTTTCAAGGCCATGCATTTGGGTGTGTCCCTGTCATCACATGCCTCCAACATTCTATTCTCTGTATGATTACTTTCCTCACATGGTACCAACCTTCTCTCTAATTACTTAATGCCTTGTGACTTCTCTTTACCATAAATATTTATTGGATTAGATATCTCATAATGAAACCATCAGGGTATGCTTTCATTAGAAAATACACACACCTAGCCATTATCTGAGTGTGGCAGCCATTACTAGGTGTAAAATACAAAAATCATAGATTATAATCTCTCTCTCTCTCTCTCTCTCTCTCTCTCTCTCTCTCTCTCTCTCTCTCTCTCAATATATTCCTCCTCGAGTGGGATCTCATAGGCATGAGAAATCAAGTGATACCACATGACAGTGCTTCGAGAAAATTTAGCATAGGTATGATTCTCAATCTAAAGAAGTGCAAATATTCATAGCATTTTGCAATTAATTCACTTCTGTTATTCATATGAAAACATGGGCTCCACTTCCCCCCCATCTCGCGATTTTTTCCATTGTTATTGGCTTAGATTTCTGCACAGAAAGTTCATCAATACTTGAGACGAAATAAATGCAATTGGGGGAAAAAGAGCACCATAAAAATGGGTCCAAGAGAAGAATTTTTTGGCACTAGATGGTACAGACTGTCTTCAACACCCCACATATCAATGCTAAGATGTCTCCTCCTTGGACTACAAAAACTTTAGAGAAGGACATCGGGAAGATGACAAATAAGAAACCTTAGAGAAAGAGAGAGAGACTATGATATTTCAACTGCACGAGGGATTGGAATTGCTCCCTTCAATGGGACCCCGATTCCTTGACCTTACATCCTATCCTATTCCAATTTCAAAATTCTCTCTTCCCCAACTTTATCCTTCCAGTTCCCAGTACTGCTCTCTCTCTCTCTCTCTCTCTCTCTCTCTCTCTCTCTCTCTCTCAACTATAACGAGAGACTGTTGGGGTTTTGCTTTCTCTTTTTGCAATCTCAAATTCAATTTCAGCCACGAATTGGAGATCGGGTGGATTTTGATGGTGATGTACTGTTGAGTGTTTTCGGACTTTGTCATGGTGCACTCTGGCACCTTTATCTTTTGCTTGATGTTTCGGTTGCTTATGCGATGTTTCTATTGTAATTGGTATCATTCGTCTTAAGTACGATAATGATTTAGAGAACATAGTGAAATCTCTATTCTCAGTGTATTCCAACTTTATATTCAAAGATCAAATCAAGTAAGAAAATCTTCCGAATATTATCTTTTTGGTGATTCCAAGAGAAGAATCGGACCATTATTATTTAGTAGGAAGAATATGTGCATCACCTGTCCCTAGACTTGAAAGAGACCACACACACACACACACACACACACACATATATCATGAAAGTATATATAGAAGTATCTCCTTCCAAAATTATTTTGAACTTTCAACCTCATTTGGAAAATTTTCAACACTGATGTGTACTATCTAGGTGGACAAAATTGGAGATCCCGGTCATTTCACGTATCTAATGAGCAACAAAATCAGCATGGTTCGAAACTCTGTGTCGTCAGCGATTTAAGTGGGGGGTCCTGGCGGTGGGTTGCTGGGCTAGCCTTCCCCCGGGTTTAGTATCGAATAGCCTGTCGGGCGAAAGAGAGGTTCCCGGGTCATCAAAAAAAAAATCAGCATGGTGGCCGCACCATCTGGTCCATTTACATTTTAAGCAAATTCTGGCCAGAGAAAAAGGTGCTGGGATTTAATCTAACAAGAACCCTAATTTCACGGTCATTTGGTCCCTCTTGTTTACTGTTGTTGACGACGAATACACCCGGTAAAAAGAGAGCGAGAGCGAGAGACAGAGAAAAGAAAGCAATCCTACGGTCAATCGATTCCCCCCCATCATCGAAACACAGTTATAATCCATAGAGTTCCCAAGAGATATGGCCAATTTTGACTAAGTTGTTCACCATATTATATTCTGGCCACTTCTTTCCTTTTCCCTAGGCATGATCATTTTAGTGGAACAAGCTCAAATGTCAAGGTTCAAGAGTCAACAGAGCCCACCAGGCATTATTATGTCCGAATAGATTGCAAAGATTCATCAGATCCTGTCTTTTTTTGCCTTTATTTCTGGTGGTCACAGTACCCATTAACCACAATGAAGAAGCCACATAATTTTCAACCCAAATTACGTAAATTCAATATGTCTTGGTTCTCTGTATGTACAATTCGAAAAGCCTGAAAATGAAATGGAAAGGCCACTGTATCCCTTCAAAGTTCTCAAAAAGAAGCCATTTTCATCTTAGAATATGCATGAGTAACCCGACCGATTGTCTTTAAAAAAAATTGAGTAGCTTCCTCTTTTTTGCTCCTTGTCAAAGAATCCTTCTCTTCTTGATCCCAACTTGAAGAGCACAAATTTGCTTCAACTCTACAAATGTACAACAAGTGCTACATCCACACTTTGCAGACTTCAATCTTCTCAATCTCAGGGGCTCCTACTTTGTGTCGAGATCGCGTTTCGTGCTTTGTCATGGACTTTAGACTTGTCGCAGATGCAACCGGGGAAAGGGTTTGCATAGAAACTCTCTTCCGATTTGAAAGCTTGTCCCGGTTGCCGACGGGATGGTAATCCGACACGGTCCTCATGTGACTTCTTCACTTGCCTTGAGAAATCTTCCCAAGATGTCAGCCCCCCATCCAGATCATCAATTAACTTCACAAATTTTTGTCTGCCAAAACAATCGAAACTGAAAATCTAGCCTTGCAATTTCTTTAGACTGAATTACCTTGAAATTGTTGATTCAAAAGGAGAAAGAAGGAAAATCACTGAATCTGCCTCTAGATAACACAAAACTTGATTTAAGATCATCAATTGTGGGTTGTTAAATAAAAGGTGCACTATGTTAAGGTTGAACGAAATGACATGCAATGGAAAAGTATTGAAAGTTGGCAGTCTTTACACGTACTTGTTAGGGCTGATGGTCTTCCTGAAACCTTCGAATCTCCTATGACCTTCGACTGCCTTAGCCATATTGCCTTTATAAGTGTGAACAAAAACATTACTCTCCAGCGCCACGATGTAGTCCAATGCCGCGAGCTTATTTTGTCTGCGCTTAAATGGTTGCAACTCTTCTTCCGTGAACAAATTGGAATGCGTGTAGATGTTTGGATACTTGGACCGAAGCGGACCAATCCCATCTCGACCGTATGTCTTCCCAGCAACGATATATATCTTGGTAGACGAAGGGAAGCCAAGCGCCTCGAGGAAAACCGCGCTTTCCCTCGGGGTCATCGGGCACTCGCCCCGGAGCCGCTTCTCCGTGCCGTTGATTATCTTGTCCCTCCAATGGGAGGTTTTATTTCTCATTAGCTCAAGCTCATTGCTCTCGGCTGCACTAAGACTGTGGTTGCATCCTGTAAACGCAAGCATGTCTTTTTCATATCTGTAGTGTTGTGATTATACTCATAGTCAATTGATTTAGTAGTTGGAAAGTCATTAGAAAAGAACAAGATGACGTGATGATTTTTCCAAGAAAGCTATGTCTCTGTAGTACCTTAAATGAAGAGCAAGGTACGGTTCATCATTTTCTCTAAGTCTGCCAATCAACTTCTTAGCAAGCTCTTCGATTCCATCCTCGTATCTAAGCGCCTCGTACATTGCCCGGCACCGTAGTCTTTGGATCGACCCGGCCAGGCCGTTGTTGACGAGACGAGAGTCGGTCTGAGGGAATCTGATTACTTTGCGGCGCTTCAATATCTGAGCTATTTTTCTATAGTAACTGGGCTGCAAGCACGTCGATCACTTCTTAGATCTAAAGAGATCAACGAGTGAAAACATGATCACTAGTCAATGTAAACAGTAGGGCCAAGATCGTACCTTTGACCAGGAAATTGGGGGTTTCTTCAAGGGGATCACCGATGCAAGTTTTGGTGGGAGAGATTCTACGATATTGATATCATCTTTCAGGACATCCATGAAATGCCTCCAGTTGAACAAATCTTTGAACCCACTGAATCATCAAGGGTGGCATTGGAATCGAATAATCAACACACGAAAATACGTATACAACAAAAAACAAAAAAAAAAAAAAGAAGCAATCTTGTTGTATGGTCTAGTGGCATTGGAATGAAATGATCAATCCATACCTTGTATCTGTCCAATAGGAAGTGACATCCAGGTGAGGCAGAACAAGGGTGGCATTCATAATCTTAGTGATCGCAACCATGTCGCTTATCTGCGATAATGATAGATACACACAACCAAGATATTATAGTTGTCGAAACTAAATACAAACGTATAATATGAAGCCGTTTTAAGTGTTAAGAAAACTGACTCCTATTTTCATCTGATTCAATCCCCCGTTCGCGTGGACTAAGATATACCCATTCGTTGTTTTTGCTGGACCTGAAAGGGGAGAAAATAAAATAGATTCTGAATTACGTACAATATCACTTTCCTTTCTATAGTTGATTGCATCGATCTAGAGCGGAAAGAAGGGTGAACCTGTTTCGTGCCTTGACCGATTGATACATTTGTAGTATCTATCATTCACAATCGGCTGCTTCCAGAGGTTGGATGTCTGAAAGGCAAGAAAACTTTGGATCAGTTGGCAGTTACTGAGGTAATTGAATCTTGAGTAAAAATATGTTAAGCGAAGTATGATCCTTGTTGGCCCTAGAGTAAATTTCGACCTTGCAGAGCGTTTGTCGAAAGATATTATGGTTATAAGTTCAAATACTAAAATTGGCTATTAAAAAAAACCCTAAAAGTTCCTTATATTAAAGATAATGCAAAGTATGTTGAAATAAAACTTGTTAGATATCATCATCTCAATAAAATCTAAAAATTTCACAATTAGGATCACGGTATTTTAAAAGAAAACTAAAAGTCATTTCCATTGATCACGATATGACAAATTTGTTAAACAAGACGTAGTTTGTAGGATTCTCGTTGAAGACGACGACCGGCGATAGTCGCCGGCAGGACACAAACACAAAGAGCATGCAACTTTTCCCCTTGATTTTTAGGGTAAAATCCAGGTCTGAAACTTACCAAAAGGAAAATTTCTTATGGCCTAAATGGAAATAACCAGTCCTTGTGTAAAATAAGATACTTTTGACCTCGCTCGGACATATATAACGAGCATATGTAGAATACAAGCACAGCGACGTGATTGCCTATTTCATGCACGCAGTAGACGATCGTAGAGTTACCGTGAGAGGTAAAAAATAAAATAATGAATGAAAGGTCTAAGAATATACACCTGAAACTTAGCTCAGGAGAGACTAAATTAGTGATTTTGAGATAAATCTGAAAAGCATGCACATAACCAGAACAACTTAAACACAGAAGATCAATATATGCATATGTTTGTGTGTGCACGCCGATTGCACGGCGCATATATCTAAGAACAGGATCTTACTTCGGAAATGTCCGATGACCCTCCGTGGTCAACAAGACCAACGTCGCGATTTCCAACCCCTCGGTGGTTAAGAACGTCAATCCGACTCAATCTGCTTATCATCATGATCTTGGAGAGAAACCAAAAACCGAGAACCACTGTCACAATCAAAAGAACCTGCGCCGAGAAAGGGCGCGCTCTCTTGGGATTGAACATCGTCGGCCTTGGAGCATCCGGTCGATTCTCTTGTGATTCGAACGTTCTTCTTCTCGTCATGGATGGATGGAACCTAAAAAGTTAGGCAGAGAAAGGAGGAGAGCGCATGATAAAAAGAACAAGAATCTGCTTTTTATTTATAGCAGAGAAGGAAGAATTGGAGACATGGAGTTGGAATGGAGCTAGGAGAGAGAGGTGTCAGATTTTTCTCGAACTCTTTTTCGGGCGCTTGGTGTTTATTCTGGTACAACGGGAGAGCGCGATGTGAGGATGAGCAGACTTTGTGGTGTTCTGAAGGGGAAAAGGGTTTTCAACAAGATTTGCTGTGAGGAATGAAATTGCTGATTTTGAATTAACGTTAGAAGAGATTGCTTTTTCCTTTTCTGTGTGTGTTTGGATAAGATTTTGTCCTGCAATCTTCGATTTAAATTGAGATAGTACGTAGCAAACCGACTTCGAGTAGAATTGGAATTCTAGTTTAAATTAAGAACTAACACATAAATGCACAGGCAATGAAGAAAAGGTCGATAAAACAAATTTATGCGGAGATTATAGAATTTAATGCCAACTGACTTTATAACCAAACAAACATCATATAAAAACTAAATTTCACTCAGCCGGAAGTTCCCATTCTTAAAATCTCTTTATGTGTAACATTTCTTATATATGTTCAACATATGTGGTGTGCGTGCACGTACCGTCTCAAGAATTTAAAATTGAGAATAATCTAAAATTTATCGTGTGAAGAGAAAGAGAATATGAGATAATGAATTTTCAATTCCTAGTAATTCTTTTAAATTTATACACATATTTTCCCAATCCAACATGCAGTTTTAATGAGCGTGTAGATGTTGGTTTAAGGGCATTTTCAAGTTTTTGTGGCTGATATTGCAGATCAATGTCTAATTTAGATTATTTTCATATGAGTAATTGAAGAGGGAAGTTATAATCCATGAACTATCGTTTAATTTTTGCAACATCTCCTATTTTCCCTCACACTTGATTTATTCATAAATAATGACCTAGCAAATTTGCTTTTACGATAATGTATTGTGTTAGCTTTTGTTTTGATAATCTATTTTACCCATAGTCATCTATATGATGTTTTCTGTTCCTATATATTTTAATAAAAACCAAATTATTTATGTAACCTCCTAAACTTTTGTATTCTAAATTTATTTTTTTTTGGTAAAGCTCAAAATTTATTTATAAGTTTCCAAGACGTAAAAAAAAGGTTTTGTTCTTATGAACAAACTAAGCAGTAAACATCTCATTCACGGGAAAGTGAAGTGATATTTTAAGAAAAAAATATGCAAAGTACACAAAAAATTTTAGCACAGAGGAAGTCTCATTCTCATAGATTTATACATTAATCTTTATCGAATTCTTTTAGAAAACCATAAGAAAGACGCACATAGAATATTTTTCAGGAAAATTTTAGACTGAAAAATCTTGCCAAAATAATTATGTAGAACACTGAATATAGTTGTAATAAAATTTTTCATCACTAAATGTGTGCATTTTCTAATTTAAATTGCTATTATTGCTTAAAAGTATGAGTGAAGAAAAATGATTTTATTATTAAGGATAGAATTTTGTTATTAAGGAGAGCCGCCCAGGAACTTGATAAGAAGAATTAATTATTCTTTGATGTTTTTGTTTTTATTTGAAACATTCTAAAAATGGAGAATAATTTCAATGTTAGTATTCTATAATGTGCATTTAAATTTGATTTTTTTATTTTTTTTATATTCTTATCAAGTGACCTTCGAGCCCCTTTAAATAAGATCTTTAACAATGATCTATGCATGAACATTTTATTGGGAAAATTACCAAAAAAATCATAAACCTATTGTAATCGTGCCATTCAGTCCTAAACTTTCTTTTGTTAATTGAGTCCTAAAAATTTTGCATTTGTGCCAATTCAATCCATCCGACCAATTTTAGTAGATCGACGCCAACATGGATAGAAGCCGGGCATCCTACATGGCACAATTGGTGTTGACGTGGACAAAATATTAATAATGTTTTAATATTTTGGCCGAATTTTTTATTTTTACTCTTTTCTTTTCTTTCTCTTTATGTTTTTTCCTTCCTTCTTACTCTGGCCGGTCACTGAGCTCGACCTCCCTAGTAAAAGGAAGAAAGAAAAAAGGAAAGAGGAAGAGAGAAAGAAAAAAAAAAGAAAGAAAAGAAAAGAATAAATAAATAATATTTTCAAATATTATCAAAAATTATCTAAGGCCAGTGCCGGCTGTGCCACGTAGGACGATTAGCGTCCATGTCAGTGCTAGCTGGCCAAATTGGCTGGATGGACTAAATTGACACAAATGCAAAAAGTTTAGGACTCATTTGGAAAAAAAAGGATTGGGACTAAATTAACATAATTACAATAGATTTAGGACTTTTTTGATAATTTTCCCCATTTTATTTGATGTTGATAATATTTTTTGTTAACTTATTTTTGTGATATCAGAAATTTTTACATCAATTGATTATACTTTATATGTTAAGATAAGTATTAATTTACCTGGATTTTAAATGACATTTATAAAAATTTTGATTAGGTCACTAATTGTGTCACATGCGGAAATTTTGAAAGATACTTCCGTGTCTGTGGCACTCTGGAATCCAATTCCATTAAGTTTTATAAATTTACGATGAGTTATAATTCGAGAAAATAAATTACTAATTTTTATAATTAATTTCAAAAGTCTAAATTAATGGATATTCATATAAGGGTTGATAATAAAGAGTAGCGGTGGAAAAACTATTGTTATAGTAATCGCGGGCGGTGACCGATATATTTCGAAATATATATCGGATAATTTTCAAAATTATTTTTTATTGAGTTGAGATGTCTCTAGTGTCCAGTAACTTTTTATGATAATTTTAGCTGGTTCAAAATATTTTGCTGGTGTTTAGAATGGGTACCGAGTGTCCTGTTAATTTACTAAAATATAAAATATCCTCCCAACATTCTCAAATATCCTCGTCTTTTCATCCAAATTATGTTCTTTTCATCCAAATTATGTTGTTGTCAACCAAATGCTAACTTTTAATCTGTGTCATAATTTATAAAGTGACATATAGATTTAACCTAACCATAGTTTAAGGTGACCATTAAAAGTGAAAACAAGAAAAGAAAATATTATCTTTTGTTCATCTTGTTTGTAGCACCCCTCAATACAAATCTCCAACTTAAAAAAAAAAAGGTTACATCTTATTTCTTGCAAAGGAAATAGCCCCCACATCACCATCTTCAAATCTTTAACTTCAAATTTGGTGTCTCTTTCCAATATTATCAAACAAAGCAAAAGTTTCAATCCACAACTTGTTTCAACTAATCCCAAAATTTATCCCACCCATTAATTTTAAGACTTTGTTTGTTCAAGATTCCATTTAGGGCTAAGTTAAGTTAATATAGTTAGTGCTCTTCCAAGAAACCTTAGGCCATGGTAAATCTATCAGGCTATGTTTGGTCGTATGAATTTCTAAATAGGATAGGACTGGATAGGATATGATATAATAGAATAAGAAATCCCGGGATTTCTTCATATTCTATCCACTGTTTGGTGGACTACGGATTTAAAGTCGGATAGGATAATTTTTATTTTTTGCTATTCACGGGTTCAGAGGAGTCAGTGAAGGAAAAAAAAGCCAAGAAATTTTTTTGGTGAAAGCGCTCAAGGTGTGGAGATGAAGATGACGGCGAGTGGTGTCACGCCCCGAACCCTAACGAGCTCGCGACACCCCTCGATGGTCGATCATTGAATGCGACGTCCCAGGCATGTCACCGACCCAACCCAAACACCAGAGATTAAGCACATGCGGAAATAAATAGAAACAACCCGGACAATTAATAATGACAAGGGGTAGCAATGGCAATAAACAAATAACTGAAATTCTTACATTTGACGGATACACTCGACGTCCACAAAAGACAATTCCCTAAGCTAGGCCACAACAACGGGACCACAATCTTCAAAAGGGACCACTGCTCACAAACTTAACTTCTCTACAAAAGGGGAAAACGCAAAATACCGGGTCTTGACCCGTCTTCGATCTCCGAGGTACCCTTGAAGCATCTCTAGTCAATCATGGTTGCGGATCTGAAATGGTTATATAATAACCGTGAGAACGAGTCTCAATAAGCAACCCCCTATACCCCACGTAGGCCAATGCGTACCCAGACAAGTCTTACATGCAATCTACCCCATAAGATATAAAAAGATTCACATTATTGTACTCACCTCGCTATCAAGTCCATGTAAACGCTGCACGTTAGTCGTAACACGGTAATGCAATAATAATAGCTAAATAGCACATCGCAATTGCTCAAACGCCACCCACACTTGCATGCAATTCACCTTACTAATTAGACCACACATTCAACCAGCCACTTCAAGCACACGCTCAACCAGCCAATCCAATCACACGCTCAACCAATCAATCCAGTCACACTCAACCAGCCAATCCAATCGCATGCTCAACCAGTCAATCCAGTCACACTCAACCAGTCATTTCAATCACACTCAAGTCGCATGCACGCGTCCAACCAACTTTCCTCTCACGGGCTCACAAGCCGCACAATCGATCCAACCAATGGCCGCCGTCAACATGTCCCAAGCCATATCAATCATACCATACCAGTGGCCGCCGTCAACACGTCCCAAGCCACACAATCAATCGTTCCAATGACCGACGTAAACACGTCCCGGTCTATCACACCTTTAACGGGCCACCGTCAGCACGTCTCAAGCCCGCATCCATTTGGCACCTCGGCCAGTCATGCCTTCACACGGACCGCCGTCAACACGTCCCAAGTCCGTAGCCCTCCGATCGATCCGGGCTTCAAATCGACAGGCAAGCACACGCCATCCAATCAACCAATTTCACGCCAATTGCATCAAACATTTCATATTCACAACTCAGCCCAATTCACATTTCGCCACCTCAACATACAAACTCGACGTTCTAGTCGGCCACACACAATCGTCCAATTCAACATATTATATAACCCACTTCAAATAACGTAACTATAACGTAATATAATTAAATTGAAACACGCTCTAGCCGTTATAACCCACGACAATACGATCATTTAGCCCCTTTAATTAGCTACTAAATTAAGCCCCACAAATATCGCAATTTAATATAACAATCACACACATACGAATATTAACCCGAATCCACATTTAATTCCTAAATCGATACTAATTAAACTCTAGACAAATCTAATAATACCCAATGTACTAGGTAGGGTTTAGGAAGTCACTTACATAAGTTTGGCCCGGAGAAAACCGACTCGGGCCTAAAATGGCCCTGGTGAACCGTACCGGACTAGGCGCGGGCGCGAGCCGCATGGGTGCGGTGGCCGGCCAACACGGGCACAATGGCCGGTCGGCGTGCCTGGTGTGCGGGCGCGATGGCCGCGCGGCATGCCCGGGGGCGCACGGGCGAACGGACGGGCGACGCGCCTAGGCCGGATGGGCAAGGCGCCGGGCACGCGACCTGGGCGTGCGGGCAACGGCTCGGCCACGGGCGCGGGCATGGTCATGGGTGCGGGCACGGGCACGGGCGCGGGCACGAACGGGCGTCGCGCCTAGTTGGACGGGCAACATGCCGGGCGACGGGCCGGCTGGACGGGCGACGGGCACGGCGATGGGCCACGGCGGGCGAGCGGGCGCGCGGCCGGTGCACGAGGGCCACGGGCCGGCCACGGCCTGGGCAACTTGGCCATGGCCCGGGGGCGCTCGGCCGGCTGGCTGGCTGAGCTGGTGGCCGGCTGGCTGGCCGGCTGGAGCTGGCTGGCCGGCGAGCTGCGGCGAGCGGCGGCGACGGGAACAAGCTACGGCGGCGAGCAACGGCTGGGCAAGCTCGGCCAAGCTGGCCGGCGAGCTGGCTGGCCGGCGAGCTGCGGCGGGCGGCGGCGACGGACCGGAGGGGAGAGGAAGAAAACTGGGGCAGTGGCGGTGAGAGAGGGCGAGCCGGGCGGCTCTTCGGCGAGTGGGTCGGAGGGAGAGAGAAGGGAGTTGGTCGGCGGTAGTGAGGGGGGGAGGAAAAGAGGAGGCTGGAGCGGCGACGGCGCAGCTGTGGCCAACGACGGCGCCGGCTGGGCATGCGGCGGTCGCGGCGACGGGCTCGCTGCATGCACGAACAGGGGGAGGGGAGAGAACAGCTGGTCGAGGTGGCGAGGCGAGAGGGGGAGGGAGATGGAGGCTGAGGGGGCTCGAACCGGCGGCGGTCGGGACGGCAGTACTAGGCGGACTGCCGGCGATGGTCGGGCGCGGTGAGCTGGGTCGGCGAGCGGTGGTCGCGCGGAGGCGGCGACACACGACGGCGACGGGCTGCCGCACTCGCAAGGAGGAGAGGGAGAAAGGCAGTCGGCTCAGGGGGGGCACGACGGCGGATGGAAGGCGCGGCGCGGCGGCCGAGGCCGGACGAGCTGGGCCGCGGCGGACGCACGGCGGTGGTGACTGGTCCGGGCGGGGCAAGCAAGAGCAGAAGAAGCAGAAGCCAGCAGCAGACTCGTCGGGGAATAGAGGAGCTGAAGAAGACGAACCGAAAAGGGAAGAGAGAGAGAAGAGAAGGAGAAGAAGAGGGAGAGGAGAGAGAGTGTCAGGGGGGGAAAACGCAGTCTGCATGGCCGCGACGTGCATGCCGAGGGGGGGAAGAGAGAGAGAGAGAGAGAGAGAGAGAGAGAGAGAGAGAGAGAGAGAGAAACGAGGTCTGCATGGGGAAGAGAGAGAGAAGACGTGCGGCCAGATGTGTGCAGGGGAGGTGACCGGGGAGAGAGAGAGAAAGAGAAAGAGAGAGAGAGAGAGAGGGCCACAAGTCAAACTTAATAATCGCGATCCAACGGACACGGTTCAAACCCCAAAACGATCTAACGGTCCATAATAACCCTAAATAATATTATAGGAAAAAGGCCAAAATAAAATAACTCAAAACACACTACGAGGGAGGTCTACCAGTCCAAATCCGCACCCAGTCCAAAATTTCACTTTCTCACTATTTCTGATAATCTCGAAGCTGGCCACAATAATATCGACACCGTCCAATTTAATTTGTCTCAAAACTCTCGGAAATTGACTGCCAAGTTCGGGGTCTAAATAACGGCCAAATTCGATCGAGTGCGATTATAACGAAATCTCTACTTTAAAAACAAGGACCCGAGAGTGATCAGTTCCCGGGCGAGATTCCATTATAAGCGCACTGACGAATTACACGTTTTATAAATCCCAAAAATGGGTCGAAATTCAGAATGTCACAAGTGGAGTGTAGGGTTTCTAGAAAAATAGGCATTAGAAATCCTATCTAGATCTATCCCTCCCCCCCTCGGATTTTTTTATTCGATCTATATTAGACTTTATCCTGTCCTGGATCACCATTAAACATAAGATAGGATAAAACGTATGATATCCTGACTTTTATCCGGTCGACCAAACACAACCTCAAAGTTTAGAGAAGCCCAAATTAAGCCCACGTGTAACTCCTCCCTATAAAAGAACGAATAAGAGAAAATCAATTATTTAGTTAGATATATCTATTGCACAACGAATCTCTAATTTTCGAAGTTTTAATCCCCAACCACAAACAATTTTTAATCAATTAATCTCATAAATAATAGTCACTTTCTAATTATAAAAAAAAATCGACTTTTATAATAATTTGTTGTGTTAGTTTTTCTTTCAATGATTAATTTTATACATGGTCATCATATGATGTTCTCATGTTTAAGTAAAAATAGGAAATTATTACATAACCAAATAGCCCCTAAACTTTCGTATTCAACATCTATTTTTGACTTTTGAAGACGTGAAAAAATTGTTGATTTTGAATTAATACTAGAAAATATTGCTTTTTTTGTGTTTGGATAAGATTTTGTCATGCAATCTTCAATTTAAATTGAAATAGTAGCAAACTGACTTCGTGTAGATTTGGAATTCTAGTTTAAATTCAAAACTAGCATATAAATGCACAGGCAATGAAGAAAAAGTCGATAAAACAAATGTGTACTTTGAAGATTATAGAATGTAATGCTAACTAACTTTATAGGCAAAAAGAAACTATCATATGCAAAGTAAATTTCACTCAGCAGGAAAATTTCATTCTTAAAATTTCGCTATGGGTAACATTTCTTATATATATTTAACATATGTGGTGCGTGCGCACACATTGCATCTCAAAAATTTAAAATCGAGAATAATTTATAATTTATCGTGTGAAGAGAATAAGAATATGCAATAATAAATTTTTTATTCCTAGCAATTCTCTTGAATTTCTACATATATCTTCCTAATCCAACGTACAATTCTAATGAGCGTATAGATGCTGTTAAAGAAAATTTTCAAGTTTTCTTGGTTGATATTGTTGATCAATGTCTAATTTAGATAATTTTCTATCAAGGAAGGAAGTTATGATCCAGAAACTATCGTTTAACTTGTGCAACATCTCCCTATTTCCCCTCAGAATTGATTTGTTCGTAAATAACGACCTAGCAAATATGCTTTTACAATAATATATTGTGTTAGCTTTTTTTTTATAATCTATTTTACCCATAGTCATTGATATGATGTTTTCTGTTCCTATGTATTTAATAAAAGAAGAAATTATTTACGTAACTAAACGGCTCCTAAACTTTCGTATTCAAAATTTATTTATTGAGTTTTCAAAACGTAATGAAAGGTTTTGTTCTTATGAACAAACTAAGCAGTGTGCATCTCATCCATGGGAAAGTGATAGTAAGACAAAAATATGCAAGACAAAAAAATTAGCACAGAGGAAGTTTCATTCTCATAGATTTATACATTAGTCTTTATCAAATTCCTTTAGAAAACCATAAGAAAGACGCACATAGAATATAATATGTTGACCTTTTCAGTAAAATTTTAGACTAAAAAATCTTGCCAAGATAATTATGTAGAACACTGAAGATAGTTGTAATCAACTCTTTCATCACTAATTCTATGCATATTCTAATTTAAATTGCTTTTATTGCTTAAAAAGATGAGTGAAGAAAAATGATTTCACTATTAAGTAAAGAATTTTGTTATTAAAGAATGCTACCTACGAATTTGATAAGAAGCATTAATTATTCTTTGATACTTTTTTGTTTTTATTTGATATATCCTAAGAATAAAGAATATTTTCAATGTTAGTATTCTATAATGTGCATTGAATTTATTTCTTTTTTTATATTCTTATCAAGTGACCTTGGAGCATTTTTAATAAAATCTTTAACAATAAACTATGCAAATATTTTATTAGGAAAATTACCAAAAAAGTCCTAAATCTATTATAATTGTGCCAATTCAGTTTAAATTTTTTTTTTGCCAATTGAGTTATAAACCTTTTACATTTATGTTGATTCAGTCCATCCGATCAATTTTGTAACCCGCCCGGCGTTGACATGGATATCGGCCATCCTATGTACCTAGTCGGTGTTGACGTGGATAATATTTAATAATATTTTAATAACTTGTTTTTCTTTTTTGATGTAGTCATTCATATGATTGTTTTCGTGTTTATTTTTGCTTTCCTAAGTAAAATTAAGAAATTTTTACGTAACCAAACTGCCTATAAACTTTTGTATTCAATATCTATCTTTGACTTTCGAAAATGTGAAAAAATAGAGGGTTTTTCTTATGAACATACCAAGCATCCCATTCACGAGATCATAGAATGAAATCAATATGAAATTATATTTTTAGACGAAAAACATGCAAAGTAAACAAAAATTTCCACACAAAGTAATTCTCATTCACATAGATTTAAATATTAATATTTATCATATTCTTTTTGAAATACATGAGAAAGACGCACCTACAATACAATATGTCAAATTTTTTTCTAGCAAAATTTAGACAAAAAAATCTTGCCACTATAATCTTGAAATATAAATAGTGAGATAAAACTTAGAATTCTATCTCCTTTTAAAACTTTTCAATCATTACACTTATGCATTTTTTTTTAATTTTAAATTGTTTGTATTGCTCGGAAATATGAGTGAAGAAAAATGTTCTTATTATCAACTTTGAATTTTGCGATTCAAGAGTGTCGAGAACATGTTAAGAAGCATTGATCATACTTTGAAATTTTTGTTTTCATTTGAGACATTCTAAAAAGAAAATATATTTTCAATGTTCAGTATTGACTAATCTGTATAGACAAATGTTGCTCTTATTTTAAGAGTGATCAATGCTCGAACATTCGTTAACTCATTTTTTCAAGCATTATAAATGATTGAAATTGGGAAGATCCTTTTCAAATTGCAGACTTTCACCAAATAACCGAACTTGAAGCTTCTAATTTTTTTTTCTTATTATCTCCTTGTTTTTATTTTCTTTTCTCTTTTTTAATTAGTTTTAACTTTATGGGTCAGGTCGTAGTTTGACAAGATTTTTAAGAGTGATCAATGCTCGAACATTTGTTAACTCGTTTTTTCAATCATTAAAAATGATCAAAATTGGGAAGATCCTTTTCAAATTGCAGAATTTCACCAAATAACCGAACTTAAAGCTTCCATTTTTTTTTTCTTATTATCTCCTTGGTTTTTCTTTTCTTTTCTCTTTTTTTTAATTATTTTTAACTTTATGGGTCAAGTCCAAGAAGCCTTAGGCCATGGCGATTTGTTTAGATGAACCCAAATTAAGCCCTTGTATAACTCCTCACTATGAAAGCACATGTGACATTCTGAATTTTGGCCCGTTTTTGGGGTTTATTAAACGAATAATTTGTCAGTGCGCTTATAATTGAATCTCGCCCGGGAACTGATCACTCTCGGGTTTTTGTTTTTAAATTAGAGATTTTTGTTAGAATCGCACTCGATCGAATTTAGCCGTTTTTAGACTCCAAACTTGGCAGCCAATTTCCGAGAGTTCCGGGTCGAAATAAATTGGACGGTGTCGATTTTAGTGTGGCCAGTGACAGTATTGCCGGGATTATGTGAAAAATGGATTTTTCGATCGGGTGCGACTTCGGACTAGTAGACCTCCCTCGAAGCGTGATTTCGAGTCATTTTATTCTAATTTACTTTGGCCATTTATCCCTTAGTTTTTACTTAGTTTTATCTGAACCCTAGGATTATTTTCGGGTTTGAATTCGGACCGTTGATTGTGCAATCATAGGCGCGTTTAATTATTTAATTATTTTCTTCTTCCTCTCTCTCCCCCTTCCGCCGCGTCCTTTCCCCGTGCGCATCGCACGTCACCCCTCTGCCCGCGCGCCCATTCCTCTCTCCTTCCCCTCTTCCTTCTCTCTCTCCTCCCTCCGGCTCCCGAACGCGTGCGTTTTTCCCCCATGCAGACCTACGCCTGCTCGCCCGCCGATTTTTCCTTCCCCATGCACGCTTGACCCCTCCCCTTCCCCTCTTCCTTCTCTCTCTCTCCCTCCCTTCTCTCTCCCCGACGCACGCAACGGCCATGCAGGCCGCGCGCTCTCTTCCCCACGTCTGCTCCTCCCGTCCCCATGCACGCCACCCCCGTTCCCTTCCCCATGCAAAAAGAACCCCCCCTCTCTCTCTCTCCTTCCCCTCTTTCTCTTTCTCTTCTCTTTTCCGCCGCTCTCCTTCCTCCCCGACTGGCCGAACCGTCGCCGCTGCTTCTGCTTCTCCTTGCTGCAGACGCCGACCGTGAGCCCAGTCGTCCGCCTAGCGCCGCCGTGGCCCGACGGTGCTGCACCGCCGCTCGCCAGCCGCCGCGCCCGTCGACCGCTCCCCCTTCCTCCCCCGACCACCTCCACAGCCCTCTCCACCTCCACAGCCTCCGCCCGACTCCATCCAGCCTCCGCCCGACGCCACCCCGCCGCCGCCTGACGTCACTCCGCCAGCCGTCGACGTCGCCGGCCTTCCTCGCACCCTCGCCGCGCCGCCACGACGCCGAACAGCCCAGACCGGCGCCGTTCTCCTCTCTGCCCGAGCGTGCAAGCTCGGCCCGCCGCTGCTCGCCGCCGCGTCCGACGAGCCCGGGCGACGTCCAGTCGTCCGGCCGGCTCCCCAGCGCCGTCCCGACGCCGAGCACCGCCCCCTGTCGCCGCTGAGCCCCCTCCGTCCGCGCCACCCCCACCTCAGCCACCTGCCTCTCCTCCCCGTGGGCGTCCTGCAGCTCGCCGCCGCTCGCCGCCGCGCCCGAAGAGTCCCGACCGTCGCCCAGCCGTTCGGCCAGCCCCCAGCGCCGCCCCGACGCCTGTGCATCGCCCCCTGCCGCCGCCGAGCTCCCCTCCGGCCTCCCGACCCCGCCTCAGACGACCATCTCTTCCTCCCGTGACGTTCCGCCGCTCGCCGGAGTCACCCCAGCCTCCGTCCGGCCGTGGCCGAGCTCGCCTGAGCCGCTGCCGCCGTGCCGGAGCCGTCCCAGCCACTGTCCAGCCACCCCCGAGCCATTCCGGCCACTGTTCCGCCGTGCCGGAGCCCCCCAGCTGCTGTGCCGCCGCGCCGGAGCCCCCCAGCCGCTGTGCCGCCGCGCCGGAGCTCCCCCAGCCAAGTCCCGCGCCTGTGGCCGAGCCCCGCGCCCGTCGCCGCGCCCGTGGCCGAGCACCGCGCCCGTCGCCGCGCCCGTGGCCGAGTCCCGCGCCCGTCGCCGCGCCCGTCGTCCGTCCGCTCGGCCACTCGCCCGTGCGCCCGGCACGTCACCCGTTCGGCCAGCCCACCGCCCGGCACGTCGCCCGTCCGGCTTGGGCTCGTTGCCCGTCCCGCTCGGCCATCCGCTCCTGGGCACGCCGCACGGCCACCGCGCCCGTGCACCAGACGCACCGTCCGGCCACCGTGCCCGCGTGGCCCGTTCCCGCGCCCGGTCCGGTACTGTTCACTTGGGCCATTTCGGGCCCGAGTCGATTTTTCCCGGGCCAAAGTTTGGTAAGTGCTATCCTAAGCCCTACTTAGTATTTTGGGTATTTAATTGACTTGTCTCGGGTTAGAACGGTTAGGGCGCTCGATAATCTAGTTAGTTTACATTATGATTGGGTTATTTTCAATTGAGTTTGAATTGCATGGTTGAATTAGATAATTGTGCATGGTAAAATGTGAATTTCGGATTAAGTGGTGATTATTGAATGTCGATGCAATTGGCTTGAATTACATTCGTTGGATGGCGTGTGCTTGCTTGTCGGTTTGAGCCCGGATCGATTGGAGGGCTACGGACTTAGGACGTGTTGACGGCGGTCCGTGTGAAGGCATGAACGGCCATTGGGCCAAATGGATGCGGGCTTGAGACGTGTTGACAGTGGCCCGTTAAAGGTGTGATAGACCGGGACGTATTTACGTCGGTCATTGGAAGGATTGATTATGTGGCTTGGGACGTGTTGACGGCGGCCACTGGTTAGTATGATTGACATGGCTTGGGACGTATTGACGGCGGCCATTGGTTTGAGTGATTGGGCGGCTCGTGGGCCCGTGAGAGGAAAGTTGGTTGGACGCGTGCATGTGACTTGAGTGTGATTGGATTGGCTGGTTGAGCGTGTGATTAGAGTGGCTAATGGCGCGTGTGATTGTTGGGATGATTGACTGTTTGCGAGTGGAAAGTATGTGCCGGGTGGTTGTGATATGATGTTGGATTATTCTTGTTCTGACTAATGTGCAGGGTTGGATCAGGACCTGAGGCGAGGTAAGTATGTCGTGTGAACTTTGTTATATTGCCTGGTGGTTCGCCTGTTTGACTTGTCTGGGTACGCAATAGCCTAGGTGGGGTTTAGGGTGTCGCTTATTGAGACTCGTTCTCACGGTTATTATATAACCATTTTCAGATCCCCGTCCCTGAGTATGGCGCCTCCTAGGCGTTTTGGGATCCCCATGCTCACGTGGCATGTGGACGATGAGTACCCGGGCCCGAACCCGGGCGAGACCTACATTAGGCACCGCACTTTTATTTTGGTAGACGTTGGGTTAGAGCACTTGGAGCGTCACGAGTACCTGGCCTGGTCCCATCGGGTCGGGTTGGAGGACTCGGGTCCAATCCGAGGTTTTAAGGGGTTGAGACACTCCAGCGAAGACGCGGTCAACTGGGAGCCCTGGGACAAGTTCGCTCCCGATGGTGAGGTGTCAGACCCCGACGGTCCCCCGGCGAATCCCGATCCCGCACCGACTCCTGTCCCCGAACCTGAGCCCGAAGAGGAGCCCATGGCAGCCGCGCAGGGAGATACCGAGGAGAACCCGATCGAGATAGATTCGGATTCGGATTCAGATTCAGGCACCTTTGGGTTTGATCCGGATTGGACGCCGTAGGGACGCTTAGGTGTAGGACTAGGACGTTTCCTTTTTGGTAGTGATACTCTCTTTTGGTACTGTTGCAGTTTACCCAACCCATACCCCTTTTTGATTGATGGTGCGGATTTAAACCTTAATGGCCTAATGTGCGACCACTATGGATTCGGTCTTTATTATATGTTCGTTAAAGTTTTTATTGTCCTATCCTTTAGTCATATTCTTTCAACGTCAGGGTTGTTTTATTATTTTAGCTTCCGCTTGCGTGATATGGTTGGGTCGGCGACGCGTCCTGGGACGTCGCGTTCCTTACGATCGTTGAAGGGGGTGTTGCGAGCCCGTTAGGGTTCGGGGCGTGACATCCCCGTTGATTTGGTATCAGAGCATGGTCTGCTCGATCCAAGATGGACGAAACCTGGAGTGATAAGGAGCGATGACTTTGGGGTAGCCAATTAGGAAGACTCGTGTGCTATGCGTACCCCAGACAATGTGATTGCGATTTCTACTTGAGTTTATACAATAATGTGTGAAGTGCAGGTGCGTCAGGACTTGAGGTAAGTGTCGAAACCTTGTTGGTTGTCATTGAGTGATGCTGTGATTGGTTGTTTGTTTGGTAAATTGTATTGCGACGCACTGCCTAGGGCATAGATTGGTATAATTGGCCTAGATTTCTAATTTCTGCATAGACCTTATCAGGTGAGTGTTTGTAAGAATCAGTAAGATGGACGGTCAAGATAGCGGTCAGGATAGCGGTCGAGGTCGAGGTCGAGGTCGAGGCCGAGGTCGAGGAAGAGGTCGTGTAGCCCCGCAAGCTGGAGTGACGGGGGATCCTAGGCTGGATGAGATGTGGAGGGTGCTTGAGGAAGCAGGGTTCTTAGCAGGAAGGCAGACTGGAGAAAGGAGTGCTACTGTTGCTGCTGCAGCTGCCAGTGAGATCGTTGGGAACAATGGGAATCAGGAGGATAACGCGGTTGGTGGAGATCCTGGCTTGGTGCGAGTGAACACGGTCAGGCCGATGTCCAAGCTAGTGGAGCAGTTTCTGAGATTGAAGCCCCCGAAGTTTGATGGAAGAGGTGACCCTGAGGCTGCACCAAGATGGATAGAGGAGCTGGAGAAGGCTTTTGAAGTGCTCGGATGTACTGAGCAAGAAATGGTGACGCTGGCAGTCTACCAGCTTCAGAACAATGCCAGTGACTGGTGGAGGGCCACCAAGGGCCAGGTATTTCCCACTGGTACTGCTCCGAGTTGGGCTGTCTTTACTGAGGCCTTCAATGGTAAGTACTTCTCGGAGAGTGCTCGAGAGCAGAAGTTGGCTGAGTTTATGAGACTTCGTCAGGGCCAGTCATCAGTGGATCAGTATGAGGCAGAGTTTGCAAGGTTGTCCAAGTTTGCCCCCAGGATGGTGGAGGATCCAACGGACAAGGCTAGGAGGTTCCGGGATGGGCTGAGGCCGGACCTTCGCACTCAGATGATCTCCTTGAACTTGAGGAGTTATAATGAGATATATGAGAGGGCTCAAGCAATTGAGCGGGATCAGTCAGACAGGGCTGCCGCTTCTGGATCGCGGTACGCCCCGACTAGGGACAACCGTCAGCTGGGGAAGAGGCCCATGTCGGGAAACAGTCGCTTCGTACCACCAGCTCGGAGGAACATTGGAAAACCGAATCGCCATCAGAACGCCCCATGTAGACTATGTGGAGGAAGACACGGTCACGGACCTTGCCCAACTAGGGGCGGAGCCTGTTTTACATGTGGAGGGAGGGGCCATCAGATGAAGGACTGCCCCAACAATAGGCAAGCTGGACCGCCTATATTGCCGCCACCGCCGCCCCGGAACGGAAACCAATTTAGAGCTGCTCAGCCGGCAAATCAGAACAGGCCGCCAGCCCAAGGACGGGTGTATGCTATGGCAAGGAGGGAGGCGCAGGACGCGCCGGGCGTGGTCACAGGTACGGTCTCACTATGTGATCATGCTGCTTATGCCTTATTTGATCCGGGGGCGTCGCATTCCTTTATTTCTGAGCAATTTGTTGAATTATCTGGGATTGAGCCGAAACCGCTTGATGTCATGCTGTGTGTTGCTACTCCGTTGAATGATAAAGTGCTGATTACGTTAGGATGTCCCGGTTGTAAGATAGTAATTGGCGATAGGGAAGGGAGGATAGATTTGGCGGTATTATGTATGCATGACTTTGATGTGATTGTCGGTATGGACTGGCTAGGCAGACAGAAAGCTGTTATGGATTGTAGTAGCAAGGTAATCCAATTTAATCCAATTGGACAGCCTAGATTTGAGTTTGTGGGAAACCGAGGAGGAACCTCGATCCCTTGGATTTCGTCGCTTGAGGTAACGAAGCTGTTGGTTGAGGGTTGTCAAGGATTTCTAGCAAATGTGGTCGATTCGACGGTTGGAGAACCGAGGCTAGAGGATATAGCCGTGGTGTGCAATTTTCCCGATGTCTTCCCTCAGGAATTGCCGGGACTACCACCTGACAGAGAGGTGGAGTTCGCAATCGAGTTGGTCCCAGGTACGGAACCGATTTCGAAAGCACCTTATAGAATGTCGCTGTCAGAGTTGAAAGAATTGAAGGTCCAAATGCAAGAGTTATTGGACAAGGGTTTCATTCGCCCTAGTGCGTCTCCATGGGGAGCGCCAGTTTTGTTCGTAAGGAAAAAGGATGGATCATTGAGATTGTGCATCGACTACAGGCAGCTGAACCAGGTGACCATCAAGAATAAGTATCCGTTGCCAAGGATTGAGGACCTATTTGACCAGTTGCAAGGGGCGTCGGTGTTTTCAAAGATCGACTTGAGGACTGGCTATCATCAATTGAAGATCAAGAAGGAGGACGTGCCAAAGTCGGCGTTTAGGACGAGGTATGGACACTATGAGTTTACGGTAATGCCGTTTGGACTGACGAACGCTCCTGCAGCCTTTATGGATTTAATGAATCGAGTATTCAAGGAATTCTTGGATCAGTTTGTGATCGTGTTTATCGATGATATTCTGGTGTATTCGAAGAGTCCTGCCGAGCACGAGGTGCATTTGGAAAAGGTCCTACGGACCTTAAGGGAGCATGCACTCTACGCCAAGTTTAGCAAGTGCGAGTTCTGGCTTCATCGAGTGGCTTTCTTAGGACATGTGATATCCGGAGAAGGAATTGCAGTGGACCCGGCGAAAGTTGAAGCCGTTGTGGATTGGCCGAGGCCAACAACAGTAACCGAGGTACGGAGCTTTTTGGGCTTAGCAGGATATTACAGGCGTTTCGTGGAAAGATTTTCAGCAATAGCGATGCCTTTGACGCGTTTACTGAAGAAGGAGACAAAGTTTGAATGGACGGATAAGTGCGAAAGGAGCTTCCAAGAGTTAAAACAGAGGTTGACAACCGCGTCTGTGTTAACGATTCCGTCAGGCCCGGGAGGATATGAGATCTACAGTGATGCATCGTTAAGGGGATTGGGATGCGTGCTTATGCAACACGGGAAAATAGTGGCGTACGCATCGCGACAATTGAGGCCGCATGAGCAGAATTATCCAACACACGACTTGGAGCTGGCTGCGATTATTTTCGCTCTTAAGATTTGGAGACACTACCTGTGTGGGGAGAAATTTCAGATTTATACGGATCATCAAAGTCTAAAGTACTTGTTTTCCCAAAAGGAATTGAATTTGAGGCAACGTCGTTGGATGGAACTCCTTAAGGATTATGACTGCGACATATTGTATCACCCTGGAAAAGCAAATAGGGTCGCGGATGCACTAAGCCGGAAATCTAGCATCGCGCATATGATGGTCAAGGAGTGGACCCTGTTAGAAGGGGTTCGAGATTCAGGATTTAAGTTTGAAGTAAGTCAGGTCTCGAGTTTACTTGCTGCATTGAGGATTGAACCGGAAATACAGGCTAAGATTAAGGCTCTTCAATCGACGGACCCGGAGATACAGAAGATTGTGAGTATGGATGCCGCAAAAAGGAAGACGGATTTTCAGATATCCGAGGAAGGGATTCTAAAGTTCCGAGGACGATTATGTGTGCCCAGTGATGCAGAATTGAAGGAAGAGATTTTGTCTGAGGCGCACCGTAGTACGTACAGTATCCACCCAGGGAGTACGAAGATGTATCAGAATCTACGGCAACATTATTGGTGGAACGGCATGAAGGTGGACGTGGCCAAGCATGTGGCTAAATGTTTAACGTGCCAACAAGTGAAGGCACAACACTGTAAGCCCGGTGGATTGTTGCAGCCATTGGAAATTCCCGAGTGGAAATGGGAACACATCACGATGGACTTTGTAATGGGATTGCCAAGAAGTCAAAGGGGTCATGATTCGATTTGGGTGATAGTTGATCGGCTGACAAAATCAGCACATTTCCTACCGGTACGAAAGGATTTCGCCTTGGAAAGGTATGCTGACCTGTATGTTCGACACATAGTCCGCCTTCATGGAGTACCAGTGACGATCACTTCGGACCGTGATCCAAAATTTACCGCCGCCTTTTGGAAAAGTCTTCATACGGCATTAGGAACGAAGCTGCAGTTCAGCACGGCCTATCATCCCCAGACGGATGGTCAGTCGGAAAGAACGATCCAGACTTTGGAAGACATGCTGCGAGCTTGTGTTTTGGATTTTAAGGGTGGCTGGGAGGAGCAGCTGCATTTGGTTGAATTCGTTTACAACAATAGCTTTCAGCAGAGCATTAGAATGGCACCATTTGAAGCATTGTACGGCAGAGCTTGCAGAACACCGGTTTGTTGGGATGAAGTTGGTGAAAGGAGCATTACAGGCCCGGAGTTAGTGCAACAGTCGACTGAGACAGTCAAGGTTATTCGGGATAGACTCAAGACAGCTCAGAGCCGCCAAAAGAATTATGCAGACAGGAGACGTAAGCCATTGGAGTTTCAAGTCGGGGACCACGTATTCCTCAAAGTATCGCCGATGAGAGGACTATCTCGGTTTGGGAAGAAAGGGAAGTTGAGCCCGAGGTACGTGGGCCCATTTGAAGTCTTAGAGAGAATAGGCACTTTGGCTTATCGTCTCGCGCTACCGTCGAATTTGTCTCAAGTGCACAACGTGTTCCACGTGTCTATGCTAAGGAAATATGAACCGGACCCGACCCACGTGCTGAACTATGAGGAAATAGACGTGGACGACAGGGTGTCGTATGTGGAGAAGCCAGTTCGGATCGAGGACAGACTAGAAAGAGTGTTGAGAAACAAGAAAATCCCGATGGTCAAGGTTATTTGGGAGCACCATGGGACCGAAGGCGCGACGTGGGAAAGTGAAGAGTCGATGCGACACCAGTACCCCCATTTGTTTGAATAGTTTGGTTGGGTTGAAAATTTCGATGACGAAATTTTTGTAAGGGGGGAAGAGTTGTGACATTCTGAATTTTGGCCCGTTTTTGGGGTTTATTAAACGAATAATTTGTCAGTGCGCTTATAATTGAATCTCGCCCGGGAACTGATCACTCTCGGGTTTTTGTTTTTAAATTAGAGATTTTTGTTAGAATCGCACTCGATCGAATTTAGCCGTTTTTAGACTCCAAACTTGGCAGCCAATTTCCGGGAGTTCCGGGTCGAAATAAATTGGACGGTGTCGATTTTAGTGTGGCCAGTGACAGTATTGCCGGGATTATGTGAAAAATGGATTTTTCGACCGGGTGCGACTTCGGACTAGTAGACCTCCCTCGAAGCGTGATTTCGAGTCATTTTATTCTAATTTACTTTGGCCATTTATCCCTTAGTTTTTACTTAGTTTTATCTGAACCCTAGGATTATTTTCGGGTTTGAATTCGGACCGTTGATTGTGCAATCATAGGCGCGTTTAATTATTTAATTATTTTCTTCTTCCTCTCTCTCCCCCTTCCGCCGCGTCCTTTCCCCATGCGCATCGCACGTCACCCCTCTGCCCGCGCGCCCATTCCTCTCTCCTTCCCCTCTTCCTTCTCTCTCTCCTCCCTCCGGCTCCCGAACGCGTGCGTTTTTCCCCCATGCAGACCTACGCCTGCTCGCCCGCCGATTTTTCCTTCCCCATGCACGCTTGACCCCTCCCCTTCCCCTCTTCCTTCTCTCTCTCTCCCTCCCTTCTCTCTCCCCGACGCACGCAACGGCCATGCAGGCCGCGCGCTCTCTTCCCCACGTCTGCTCCTCCCGTCCCCATGCACGCCACCCCCGTTCCCTTCCCCATGCAAAAAGAACCCCCCCTCTCTCTCTCCTCTCTCCTTCCCCTCTTTCTCTTTCTCTTCTCTTTTCCGCCGCTCTCCTTCCTTCCCGACTGGCCGAACCGTCGCCGCTGCTTCTGCTTCTCCTTGCTGCAGACGCCGACCGTGAGCCCAGTCGTCCGCCTAGCGCCGCCGTGGCCCGACGGTGCTGCACCGCCGCTCGCCAGCCGCCGCGCCCGTCGACCGCTCCCCCTTCCTCCCCCGACCACCTCCACAGCCCTCTCCACCTCCACAGCCTCCGCCCGACTCCATCCAGCCTCCGCCCGACGCCACCCCGCCTCCGCCCGACGTCACTCCGCCAGCCGTCGACGTCGCCGGCCTCCCTCGCACCCTCGCCGCGCCGCCACGACGCCGAACAGCCCAGACCGGCGCCGTTCTCCTCTCTACCCGAGCGTGCAAGCTCGGCCCGCCGCTGCTCGCCGCCGCGTCCGACGAGCCCGGGCGACGTCCAGTCGTCCGGCCGGCTCCCCAGCGCCGTCCCGACGCCGAGCACCTCCCCCTGTCGCCGCTGAGCCCCCTCCGTCCGCGCCACCCCCACCTCAGCCACCTGCCTCTCCTCCCCGTGGGCGTCCTGCAGCTCGCCGCCGCTCGCCGCCGCGCCCGAAGAGTCCCGGCCGTCGCCTAGCCGTCCGGCCAGCCCCCAGCGCCGCCCCGACGCCTGTGCATCGCCCCCTGCCGCCGCCGAGCTCCCCTCCGGCCTCCCGACCCCGCCTCAGACGACCATCTCTTCCTCCCGTGACGTTCCGCCCCTCGCCGGAGTCACCCCAGCCTCCGTCCGGCCGTGGCCGAGCTCGCCTGAGTTGCTGCCGCCGTGCCGGAGCCGTCCCAGCCACTGTCCAGCCACCCCCGAGCCATTCCGGCCACTGTTCCGCCGTGCCGGAGCCCCCCAGCTGCTGTGCCGCCGCGCCGGAGCCCCCCAGCCGCTGTGCCGCCGCGCCGGAGCTCCCCCAGCCAAGTCCCGCGCCTGTGGCCGAGCCCCGCGCCCGTCGCCGCGCCCGTGGCCGAGCACCGCGCCCGTCGCCGCGCCCGTGGCCGAGTCCCGCGCCCGTCGCCGCGCCCGTCGTCCGTCCGCTCGGCCACTCGCCCGTGCGCCCGGCACGTCACCCGTTCGGCCAGCCCACCGCCCGGCACGTCGCCCGTCCGGCTTGGGCTCGTTGCCCGTCCCGCTCGGCCATCCGCTCCCGGGCACGCCGCACGGCCACCGCGCCCGTGCACCAGACGCACCGTCCGGCCACCGTGCCCGCGTGGCCCGTTCCCGCGCCCGGTCCGGTACTGTTCACTTGGGCCATTTCGGGCCCGAGTCGATTTTTCCCGGGCCAAAGTTTGGTAAGTGCTATCCTAAGCCCTACTTAGTATTTTGGGTATTTAATTGACTTGTCTCGGGTTAGAACGGTTAGGGCGCTCGATAATCTAGTTAGTTTACATTATGATTGGGTTATTTTCAATTGAGTTTGAATTGCATGGTTGAATTAGATAATTGTGCATGGTAAAATGTGAATTTCGGATTAAGTGGTGATTATTGAATGTCGATGCAATTGGCTTGAATTACATTCGTTGGATGGCGTGTGCTTGCTTGTCGGTTTGAGCCCGGATCGATTGGAGGGCTACGGATTTGGGACGTGTTGACGGCGGTCCGTGTGAAGGCATGAACGGCCGTTGGGCCAAATGGATGCGGGCTTGAGACGTGTTGACAGTGGCCCGTTAAAGGTGTGATAGACCGGGACGTATTTACGTCGGTCATTGGAAGGATTGATTATGTGGCTTGGGACGTGTTGACGGCGGCCACTGGTTAGTATGATTGACATGGCTTGGGACGTGTTGACGGCGGCCATTGGTTTGAGTGATTGGGCGGCTCGTGGGCCCGTGAGAGGAAAGTTGGTTGGACGCGTGCATGTGACTTGAGTGTGATTGGATTGGCTGGTTGAGCGTGTGATTAGAGTGGCTAATGGCGCGTGTGATTGTTGGGATGATTGACTGTTTGCGAGTGGAAAGTATGTGCCGGGTGGTTGTGATATGATGTTGGATTATTCTTGTTCTGACTAATGTGCAGGGTTGGATCAGGACCTGAGGCGAGGTAAGTATGTCGTGTGAACTTTGTTATATTGCCTGGTGGTTCGCCTGTTTGACTTGTCTGGGTACGCAATAGCCTAGGTGGGGTTTAGGGTGTCGCTTATTGAGACTCGTTCTCACGGTTATTATATAACCATTTTCAGATCCCCGTCCCTGAGTATGGCGCCTCCTAGGCGTTTTGGGATCCCCATGCTCACGTGGCATGTGGACGATGAGTACCCGGGCCCGAACCCGGGCGAGACCTACATTAGGCACCGCACTTTTATTTTGGTAGACGTTGGGTTAGAGCACTTGGAGCGTCACGAGTACCTGGCCTGGTCCCATCGGGTCGGGTTGGAGGACTCAGGGCCAATCCGAGGTTTTGAGGGGTTGAGACACTCCAGCGAAGACGCGGTCAACTGGGAGCCCTGGGACAAGTTCGCTCCCGATGGTGAGGTGTCAGACCCCGACGGTCCCCCGGCGAATCCCGATCCCGCACCGACTCCTGTCCCCGAACCTGAGCCCGAAGAGGAGCCCATGGCAGCCGCGCAGGGAGATACCGAGGAGAACCCGATCGAGATAGATTCGGATTCGGATTCAGATTCAGGCACCTTTGGGTTTGATCCGGATTGGACGCCGTAGGGACGCTTAGGTGTAGGACTAGGACGTTTCCTTTTTGGTAGTGATACTCTCTTTTGGTACTGTTGCAGTTTACCCAACCCCTACCCCTTTTTGATTGATGGTGCAGATTTAAACCTTAATGGCCTAATGTGCGACCACTATGGATTCGGTCTTTATTATATGTTCGTTAAAGTTTTTATTGTCCTATCCTTTAGTCATATTCTTTCAACGTCAGGGTTGTTTTATTATTTTAGCTTCCGCTTGCGTGATATGGTTGGGTCGGCGACGCGTCCTGGGACGTCGCGTTCCTTACGATCGTTGAAGGGGGTGTTGCGAGCCCGTTAGGGTTCGGGGCGTGACAGCACAAATAAGAGAAAATCAATTATATATTGATGAAAGTTTTGATATCCTTATTGCATAACAAATTTATTACTTTTGAAATTTTAATTGATTAATCTAAAATAATAGATAATAATCACTTTCTAATTATAATAAACAAAAAAATTGGCTTTTAAAATAATTTGTCCTGTTAGTTTTTTTTAAATGATTGCTTTTATATATAGTCATCCATACAATGTTTTCATGTTTTTTTTTTTTGCTTTCCTAAGAAAAGATAAGAATTTTTTACGTAACCAAATGGCCCCTAAACTTTCATATTCAACATATTAGTGTATCTTTTGTTTTTTTTGGTCAAAAACATAGTAAAGTATCTAGGCATATCTATTTCTTCATATCTTGACTTTTGAAAACGTGAAAAAAGAGAGGTTTTCTTTTTTTATGAACATCCTCCGCATCCATTCATGAGACCATATAACGAGATAGAAATGAAATTATATTTTTAGACAAAAAAACATTTGAAGTACGCAGTAACTTTCGCACAGAGGAATTCTCGTTTCTCATAGATATAAATATTAACATTTGTCAGGTTCTTTTGAAAAACATAAGCAAGACACACCTAGAACTCAATATGTTGACATTTTACTTAGCAAAACCCTAGTCAGAAAAATCTTGTCACGATAATCATGGAGAAACATAAAATAGTCGTGGGAGGCAAGAAATAACTTACAATTCTCCTTTTAAACTTTTCCATCATTAAACTTATACATTTTTTTAATTATTTGAAAATATGAGTGAAGAAAAATGTTCTTATTATTACGATTAATTTTTTTTATGTAAGAGTGTCACTCGGGAACCTGATAAGAAGCATTAATCACGCTTTAAAGATTTTGTTTTCATTCGAGACATGCTAAAAAGAGAGTACAATTTCAATCTTCAGTATTCATTGATCATATCTTTATATGCTTTTCCTTTTGTCGAAAATCTTTATATGCTTATCAAGTGATCTTTTAGCACTTTTTGACAAGGTCTTTAACAATGATCTAAACCTAAACATATCAATATTTTTCATTAGCTCATTTTCTCAAGCGATATGATCGAAATTTATAAAATCTTTTCCGGATTGCAGACTTTTCACGAAACAACCAAGCTGAAACTTCCAATTTTCTTATTATCTCCCTTTTTTTCCCTCTTTTTTTTTTTGCCTTTTCAATTTTCTAACTTCTGGATTTTGCTATATCAAATCTACCCGAACTCTCGGCCCATTTCACTTTTCAACGTGTGGGCCAAGCCCAAGAAGGCTCCTTGGGCCACGGCCCAAATCAACAGCGCGCTCGCGACACCCCTATAAAAGCCGCGGATCAGAGCTAGGGTTTCGAGAATTCCTGGCTGCAATCGGCGTCGCTCGGTGGTGAAGCGGAAGGCGGCGGAAGGAGCATCGGCCCCCTCGAGAGAGACGGAGAAGCGATCATGGTGAAGGGACGCCAAGGAGAGAGAGTCAGGTCTGTGATCTTGCATCCCCCAAATCGTGCTCTGTTTCTTGGTCCGCCTTCCATTGCTAAGCGAGGCCAAAATCGTCGTGTTTCTCCGTTTTGAATCGCAGGCTCTACGTGAGAGGAACAGTCCTCGGATACAAGAGGTGCGTGCCGCCGTTTCTCTTCGATTCTTAGCTTTCTCGTGCTCTACTTGTTGCTTTGTTTGTGTTGGAAAGGCTTTGGATTTGATGGTGTGTGGATACGGGTGATCGGTTTGTAGTGGAGCCTTGAGTTGAGGTTTGAGCTCTCGGTCGCGGGTCGCTTCATTTCGCCCAATGTGAATGAGCTAATTTGAATGGGTAGTGGGTCTAGTGGGGACCTCCCTAGTTGAATCTTCGTGTAGGAAGGATGTGGCGGGTAGTTTTTTGATGTCAGATTGAATTAGAGGGTCTTGTATCTCTAGCTATTGGCTGGTTTAGATGAGGGAAAGGGGAAAGAAATCGTGTTCCTGGAAAAATTAAATCAAGTAGTAGCGTTTATGAAATGCAAGTTATTGGGTTTTGCTTCATGCATTTCTTTTTATTGAGGGTAGTGAAAATTTTCTCTTGTTGAAACAGGTCGAAGTCGAATCAGTACCCAAATACGTCTTTGATCCAAATCGAGGGAGTCAACACCAAAGAGGAGGTAGCATGGTATGCCGGTAAGCGCATGGCCTACATCTACAAGGCAAAGGTGAAGAAGGATGGATCGCACTATCGGTGCATTTGGGGGAAAGTTATCAGGCCTCACGGTAACAGTGGTGTCGTGCGCGCCAAGTTCAAGTCAAACTTGCCTCCCAGATCCATGGTAGAATATATAATAAAACCTTTTGGGAACATCGTATATTGTGGACATCTTTAGCTTGTGTATTGATTTTTCTTTATTTTACAGGGAGCTAGGGTAAGGGTTTTCATGTACCCCAGCAATATATGAGGTATGTGTGCTTTAATTGGTGTTTGTCCAGTTATGTTTGTGAACTGATGCCTTTTCTCTTAGTTTCCATCTTTAGTTGTTTGTAACTTCATTGAGCACTTATTGTGAACTTTGGTAATAACTGTCCTTGTCATAGCAATGACTGAGCTCGAGGTTGCTACATTTTCTTTTTACTTCAAAGTTAAAGGAGTGTTGATGTTTTAATAAGTCTATCAAATGATTGGCATAGCCATAATTGTATCTTATATTTCCCAGATGATTGCTGTAGGTTTTTTTTGGTTAAACGAATATTCTCTTTACACCTTTTGAATGTTCATTCTATGAGGGAAATGCATAGCTTCATTTAGTCATGTAAGCTCATCTTCAACCACATATCATCAAATTTGCAATTTTTCTATGATGCAGTCAATTGTCAAGTGTCCTCTCTTAAGTTATTTATTTCTTTTAATTGTGTTGTCCTAAATTTTTGTTAGGTCATTGGCATCCCACTGTTGGGCTTGTCTTGTGCACATGGTTATTTTTCCCCTTCTACAGTGCTATGTCATCACCTTGGTTGTCTGAAATGATTAGTGCTCCTAAGTTGTGTCCATGTTTTGAAGCAAATGTATGTGCATCCTTTCTTTGTCTAACTAATTATATCCTTTCTTACTCTTAACTTTTTTATCTTTATTTTTGCTACTGCAGCTTCTGAGTTCGGGTTAGTTGGTCCCTTGTTGGCTTGAGAGGATCTGCTTTTTTGTTTTCTTTGAGAGCAAGCTTTAGATTATTTTGTAGCAACAATCAAAAACTTCCGTCAATATCCTGCATTTGCTTAAAATCTGCAATCAGTACTACTGTCACCTATGAGCCTACTTTTGGGATTTGCTTCTCTTTCACCTGGTTGCTCATATTTGATACTTGTATCTGGTGATTGTTTTGTTTGTGGTTCTTACCGTGCATGATAGGTAGGACTTGAGCTGGAGATGATCTCACTGCTCAGTTCTTCATGACCAGTGAGATCAAGAAACTTTTGTTCATGCTCCTTAATACTCATCTGCTCCCCCAAAATCAAGGGTCAGAGCTCCAAACGCTAGTTCAATTTCAATCAGGATAGGTTTGGAGTGATCCTTGGGCACCTACATTTCCGTTGCACTCGTGTCATTTGAAAGTCGTTTGTGAACGAAACTAGCACAGTTCAAATTAGAGAAAATACTAAAGGATATATCTGAGTTTTAGTCCTGATAGAACTAAACTTCCGGTTACAACGAACCAGGATTTCACCCCCAGTTACTAGAAAGAGTGGCAGCTAAAGTGAGAATGATGCTCTGCAGTTTCTAATGTGACTTTATCTCGGGGAACTTTAGGGCTTTATAATCGCCTATAATGTCATTGAAAACGAGAAAAATGTGAGCTTGTTGAGGGTATTTAACGCTGTTTTCATAATTCATTTGGGCTTAAGCTCTCTTATACTTGCAAGGCTTGTCGCAGCGACATTTCAATAGCCGACAGATACTAATAAATGTGCATGACCGGTTGAGATCAAGAGTGTTGCCAGAACAAGGTCGTCTTCTTTACATCCAGTCTTGTTCGTCTTCTTTACATCCAGTCGGCAATGGTCATGGCGTATTGTATAACTACATGAGGCTGAATCTGATCCTGCAACACAAAATCACTTCATCCTAAAAGAGGAGGGAATAAGCTGCAGTAGGGTTGTCGAAGAAGTTGGAAGATGTTCAATGCAGCGAGGTCTCAAGTGTCACTGTTCGACATCCATGACTTGGTCTTCAGTCTTGGCCTCCACTTTTGGCTTTACTTCTTCAGCATCAGTTTCCTCGCCAGAAAATCTGGCGTGGGTTCGCCCTTAACCTTTGACCTCCACAAAATCGATGTCCTCAACTGGCACAACCACCATTCTCTCCATCTGAGACTTTGATTCTGATTTTGCCTTCGGCTCTACCTTTGGTTTGGTCTCTGCTTGAGGTGGCCAAGTTAGTCGCGTTAAGTTTCATTCTCCTCTTCCTTGAGCTTTGAAGCCAAATGGGACCTTATGTAACCCATGTCTGCGATTTTGTATTCCACAACCCCTGGCAGATCAGAGGACAAGCTGATTCTCACTTGATTAACCAACGGTGTCACTTTGGTGAACGAGTACATGTACCGCAGTGCAAAGGTCAGGGAAACCGACTCGTTCTTTTCGATGGTAGTAGCATCTTCTGGCTGCAAAAGAACACATTTGACCAATGAAGATGCATCCGGCTTTCATTCGTGTGCATATGAATCAATACCGATGAATGTGCATCGACATTTATGTATATGCAGAGAATTACAATGTAGCACCCATATGATCCTTAAAGCTCATTTCTCATGTTAAAAATGTTCTCCATTGGCAGAATTTATGCAGATAGCAGAGATACTAAACTGACCTTGTCCACAGAGGTATTCTGTCTGCAGATGATATCGGCAGTCTTGATATCACCTCTTGTGGAAAACTTCACGCCTTCTTTTGTCACAAATATTACGACTGCAATAACCTTAGGTCAATCAGCACAAACGAGAACTCTGTACGATAAATGTAATACGTTGATGGCTCCTTTTCTGTTAAAATGAATAGACAGCAGCAATGCAACGTTAGACTTTTAGTATCTCATCAGTTCAGTTGAGTTCACCAGGAAGTCTCGTTCACGCGTGGAGAGAGCGTCTCATCAACTGTGGAAATGCCGCTTTACAATCTGACGGGAGAAAATAGAGGACAGAGAATTAGTCTAATACGCAACCGATCATCCTTAACTGAGTAGAAAATTTCCAGCCAAATCAAATTATTAAAGTACTTCGAGCTACTAGGGTAAGCAGCAACATGGACAACAAAGCAAAATAAGACGAGGGTGTCCGTCACAATCCTGGAAAAGACTATGACTTGTACAAATTCTTTTTTCTCCTAATGACAGAACATGCATAAGACTTGACAAATTGAAGTTCAGCCAAAAGGGAGCCATCTCTACTTCAATTTCGGATACAAAGATTCTAGCAAGAGAACTTGTCAACCCCTTACTGGTTCCCCAATGCTGCCGAGATCTCCACATATCCTGGCAAATGCAGCTGCCGACATCCTCACAATCGATTGGTAACCCGTATTTGGTACACCAAGATGTTCGCTGTCGATGCCCATCTGCTTCATCTCGAAATCGGCAATCTTGTCTTGGTCTTTGTTTCATAAATAACCAGGAAATAATCCAAGTAAGTAACAGGATTCACACAATAGTAGAACAGACCAAAGTTGGGTAATTTCACTGTCGCAAGCACTGGAGCAGTAAAGCTTATGAAGTTTCACTTGCATGTGTGGAATTTTGCTTTTGAATTACCAATGAACACATCGAAATCTATAAATGGTTCTGCAGTCTGTTCGCTCTTCGTGATGAAAAAGAAGAGCGTGAGCTTTTTACGATGAAGTTCTGCCTCAAAGCTATTTACTTCACGATGAGTCTCCGGTCAAGTGTAAGAGAACCTTCCGTGCATAAAAAATCTCAACTTTCTTTGATTCACGTCACTAGGAAATTATCCTAAATCGGCAGAAATTCTTCGACGCAAAAATTATAATCACATCACTCCGTTCTTCCTCATTGATAAATTAGAGACAAGAACGCAAACACAATTTAACGAGGTTCGGCTAAGTAAGCCTACGTCCTCGGGAATCCTCTCTTTTGTTATGTTTTCTTTTGAAAGAGGGATTGCCTTTTTATTGATAGAGGTACATAATTGTTTCCAGAATTACTGGGAATATACAAAGTAACAATTGAACAAGGAAAGAACACCAAATCAGGAGAATATTCTATAATTTTCTCCTACCAAAATAGGAGAATCCTGTCGATTTGGTCAACACTCCCCCTCAAGTTGGACCGAAAATATCATCAGAGGTCAACTTGTTCACCATGTCCTGAAATGGTCCTTTAGCAAGGGCTTTGGTGAAAATATCGGCCAACTGATCTTCACTTCGAACATAGGGAGTTTCAATGGTGTTATCCTGAACCTTTTCCCGTACAAAATGGCAGTCCACCTCAATGTGTTTTGTTCTTTCATGGAACACGGGATTTGAGGCGATATGAGCAGCAGCTTGATTATCACAAAACAGCTTCGTAGGTGACGTTCTTGGTTTGCACCCTAATTCCTGGAGGAGAAGCTGCAGCCAAACTATCTCACTAGTAGTAGTAGCCATTGCTCGATATTCTGCTTCAGCACTTGAACGGGCAACAACATTTTGCTTCTTACTTTTCCAAGTAACAATATTACCTCCTATGAAGGTGCAAAAGCCCGTAGTTCTTCATTAAAATACCCCTTCCTGGTGTAGCTTTTAAGTACCTCAACAATCGATCAACCAAATCCATGTGCCCTTGAGTCGGATTTTGCATGAACTGACTTACATAGCTAACTGCATAAGTAATATCTGGTCGAGTAATAGTCAAGTAAATCAACTTGCCTATGAGACGTTGAAATGCTCCAATGTCTTGCATGGGAGTATTATCAGCGGCAAACTTACTATTATAATCCATAGGAACATTTGCCGGTTTGGCCCCCATTTTCCCTGTTTCTTTTAACAAGTCCAGAATATATTTTCTCTGTGACAGAAACAAACCCTTATGAGAGTTGACCACTTCAATTCCTAATAAATACCTTAGTTTTCCAAGATCTTTGATATCAAATTCTCGACGAAGATACTGTTTGAGAGCCTCAATTCCAGATTTATTGCTTCCGGTGATAACAATATCATCAACGTAGACGAGTAAAATTACAATACCACCCTCATCAGATTTGGTAAACATTGATGAATTGGCCATACTTCGTACAAACCCAAACTTTGTAAGTGCACCACTGAGCTTGCCGTACCATGCTCGAGGAGACTGTTTGAGTCCGTAGATGGACTTCCTTAATTTACAAACCATCCTTTCTTCATTTTGCAGGGCATGACCCGGGGGAAGATCCATATACACTTCTTCTTCAAGGTCTCCATGAAGAAATGCGTTTTTCACATCCATTTGACAAAGCGACCACCCACGATTGACTTCTACGGACATAAGAACACGAACCGTATTCATCTTCACAACTGGAGCAAATGTCTCCTTGTAGTCAATGCCGTAGGTCTGGGTGTAGCCTTTAGCTACAAGGCGGGCTTTATACCTGTCAACTGAGCCATCACTATTGTATTTAATCTTGTAAATCCAACGACAATCAACAGAGCGCTTTCCATCAGGTAATCGCACCACATCCCAAGTGTGATTTTTATCAAGCGCCTGGAGTTCCTCCTTCATAGCTGCAATCCACACTGATTGATGTTTGGCTTCTTCATAACTATGAGGTTCTTTTGAACTTGCAAGAGCAGATAAGAAGCACTAAAATTGATGAGAAATTTTGTCATAATTGACATAGTCTTGGATGGGATATTGTACCGTGTGATATGTAGTAAAATCCCGGAGTCTAACAGAGGGCCTAGAAATCCTCGTAGACCGGCGAACTGGTGGTGAAGATGCTCCAGAAAATTCTTCTGTCATGATTTCCTCCCCTGAGTGAGTTTCAACCACCGGCTCTAGATTTTGCTGTAGCTCGATGTCATGTTCTAATTGTCCTCCATCCCTTGTTTCTAAAGTGGGTACATTTGTGGGTGCCATAGGTGAAGCAGCAATAGGGACAAGGGCAACTTCTCCATATTCTGTTGAAAGTTTGGTGTACTCCCCCTAAAGTTGGCTCCTGTCAGAATAATACATATTAGTCTCATCAAAGTGAACATCACGGGATATATAGAAGCACTTTGTGGCGGGCTCGTAACACTTGTATCCCTTTTTAGCTAAAGAATAGCCAATGAACACGCACTTCCGAGCACGTGGATCGAGTTTACCATCGTTCGAGTGAACGTAGCATGTACTGCCAAAAATCCTCAAATGTGAGACATTGAACTTCTTCCCATATAAAATTTCTACCGGAATCTTGTATTCAAGCACTCGGCTAGGGAGCCGATTAATAATATAGCAACTGGTGAGAACAGCGTCGCTCCAATATGTTTTGGGCATATTCCCCGAAAAAAGTAAGGCCCGAGTAACTTCTAGAAGATGACGATTTTTCCTTTCTGCTATGCCATTCTGTTGGGGTGTCCCAACACAGGAAGTTTGATGAATAATACCCAAGTTGCGCAAATAAGCTTGAAATGCTTGATTGGTGTATTCCGTCCCATTATCCGTGCGCAACACTTTCATGTTTGTCTTAAATTGATTTTGTATCATCGCACAAAATTCCTGAAAAACAATAAGCACCTCACTTTTGGTTTTGAGCAGATATAGCCATGTAGCGCGAGACTTATCATCAATAAAAGAGACGAAATATCTATAGCCATCCCGAGACTCAATGGGAGCACTCCACACATCAGAATGAATTAAATCAAATAATTCTAAAGAGAAATGTGTACTCTTAGGAAAAGGAAGTCTATGTTGTTTGGCGAAATGACAACAATCACATGAACTAGAATCATGAGATAAAGATCTATCAAGAGTGTGTAAAATCTGATCAGACGGATGACCCATGCGTCTATGCCATAGTTTCGACGTCTTCTTAGCATTCTGAATTGCACTCAATGCCTCGGGATATTGATCTATGACATAGAGTCCATTCTGCAACCTCCCTTCACCAATCGTCCTCTTGGTGATGCAATCCTGAAATAACACCTTAGAAGCAGAAAAAATGACATTGCAGTTCCATTCTTTCGTACACTTACTAACGGACAATAAATTTGAAGATAAATCAGGTACGATCAAAACAATAGAACTCTTAGACAACATCTTAAATTTTCCTGCTCCATGTATAGGGACCTGTGCTCCGTTAGCAACAGTAATAGGAGGATAATCATTGGAGACAACTTTAACCATCATTTGATCTGAATTACACATATGGTCAGTGGCACCCGAGTCTATAACAAACTGATTTTTGAACTGAGTCAAGAGCACCTTACCAGAAGTTTGTACCATGTGGCTTGATTCAGCAGATGGGCCAGTTGATCCAATTGCTTTAATGTTGGACCCTTGGTCCTGCAAAAGTTGTTGAAATTGATTCGCAAGACTTTCAAGTTTGGCCTTGAATTCAGCTGGGTTAATTGAGTCATTTTGGGTAGTCAATTTTGCTTCTGGCCCCTTCTCTTTGCCAACCCTCAAGTGAGGATGAAGAACCCAGCATCGGTCCTTGGTGTGACCATCACGATCACAGTGATCGCAGTGGAAACGACTGGTTTTCTTCATCTTTCCCTTGGCAAATCTGGTGACAGCCTCCGCCGATTTGTTGGTCACGACATTGTGGGCCAAAATCTCAGTAGTTGCTTTTATATTCGCCGGTGCTGGATTCATGACCCGATACCTGGTTTCCTCTCCCTGGATCGTGGCACAAACTTCAGTGAGGGACGGCAAGATTGGGCTCATGAGGATCTGTCGTCTGAGATGATCGTATTCTGGCCGAAGGCTGGCCAGAAGTTGAAAGATTCGATCTTCCTCCTCTCTGCGAACATAATCAGCAGCGGATTGAGTGGCGGGGCGGTACTGTCGGAGCTCATCCCACCTCCTCTTGAAATTTCCGAGGTGTAAGGTAAATGATTGATTCTCTTCTTGCCTTGAATTTGCCAATTCTTGATGGATTTCAAAAATCCGAGAGGCATTTCTGAGTTGCCCATACATTCCAACCAACGCATCCCATAGAGCTTGAGCTGAATTAGAGTATGCAAAAATCTCGTAGATTTGGGGTTCCATGGAGTTGAAGATCCAGGACATGACAGAGTTGTCATTGGCCAACCACTCTTCATATCCGGGATCATCTTCTGGAGGAGCTTTGATTTTACCATTGATGTGACCGAGTTTCGAACGGCCTCCAAGAGCTACAGTTACAGCTCGTGACCAAGGAAGAAAATTCCTTTCGTTCAGAAGCATGTTGGTGAGACGTTGGTTGTGAGATTCTTGCAGAAGACCTTTGGTAGAAGGAGTTGCAGTCGGCAATTTCTTGCCGACATCCTGTTCTCCCATGGTGACACCACAGCAACAAGGTAACTAGAAAAAAATTGTCGAAACAAACAATAACAGGTTAGGCTTGAACCTGCTCTGATACCATGATAAATTAGAGACAAGAACGCAAACACAATTTAACGAGGTTCGGCTAAGTAAGCCTACGTCTCGGGAATCCTCTCTTTTGTTATATTTTCTTTTGAGAGAGGGATTGCCTTTTTATTGATAGAGGTACATAATTGTTTCCAGAATTACTGGGAATATATAAAGTAACAATTGAACAAGGAAAGAACACCAAATCAGGAGAATATTCTATAATTTTCTCCTACCAAAATAGGAGAATCCTGTCGATTTGGTCAACACTCATACTGGGGATGAGCTTGAAAATGAAAGCGATGGCGTCGCCACCCCTGTTGCCGGCGCACCTGAGCATCCTGGCGATGTTGCCGAGGCTCATGCCCATGGTAGACGTTGCGGTCGCATGCAGCGGTAGCGGTCGAAGCCCTCAGAGCGGGAGGAGGAGGAGGGAGACGAGGGCCGCGTGGCTCGATTCCCATGGCCCGGAGCGAGAACCCGGGTCGCGGAGCAGTCGAAGCTTGGCCTCGTTGACCGATTGAAGGACCTTCTTCAGGAGAACCCCTTGCGCTAGCCTGAGCTCGATCGATTGATCTTCAATGGCAGTTTACTTCTCACAGAGAGAGGAAGCTTTAACTGAGAAAAAATGGCGCGAAAGAGTTGGTTAATGAACCTGTGATAAAGTCACCGGGTCAACCTGTGGGCCCATACGAAAGTCTCCCTCACGGCCCAATTGCGCGTCGGCTTCTTCGCTGATCGACTGATCGACGGCGTTCGCTGCCTGCAGCCGCGAGACGACATGAATACGGCCGCGCCTCCCGTCTCGAGATCGCCGTCGGCTCTCCATGGCCGTCTCCTCCAGTGAGCTCCGACATCGAGCTCTTCATCCGTTAGTGCTTTTGACTGCTGTTTTTTTTTATCCGCGCGATTCATCCGCACTTCTTTGTTGGTTTCTCTTAGGTTATCGGATTCGATTCTGTCGTCCCTGTCGAGGACTCGCGGCGACGCGCCTCCGGAAAGCTCCGGCGTCTCCGTCAAATTCGTGCTCGAGTCTCTTCTCCGGCGCGAGACCGCGGTTCAAAGCCCTAGCATCGATGAGCGCGAGCTCCGCGCTTCGGTCAGGGACCTCGCTCTGGCCTGCGCGCTTCTGGTCGCCGCTCGGTGCTCGAAGCACGATTCGCTGTCGTGGATAGCGCGAGACCTCTCGGCGCTTGCGGATTTGGCTTTCGGCGACCTCGCGAAGGCTTACGCCGATTTTTTCGGAGTGGACAGTGCGAAGAGGGCTGATGAGCTGGGGATCGATTATGGCTTTGGGGTACCCGCGGAGAAGAGGCTGGTGATCGAGTTGATGCCCGAGGTGTTGCCCTTGTTGAAGGAAAGGATTAAGGAGAGCTCGATCGATATGGCCGACGAGTCCGATGAAGCCTTCGCTGCATCGGCGAAGGTCCCTGTTGGTTACGCCATTGTGGCTGCTTATCAGCTTAGATGGTTTGTTACTCAGGTCTGAGGTGATTTGTCTTTATGTTTGTTGGTGGCTTTGATAATGTTTGAGTAGTTTCGCGAGTTTATGATCGTTACTCGTCCTTGGCTTCGCGTGCTTGTAGGTTGATCATCCTTATCTGGGAAAACTGTCTAATTTGGTGGTTCCTTGTGCTCTAACCGCGCTCGATCACTGGTCACCTATAGTTAAAGTATGTGCTTCTTCCATGCATTTTTTATTGTTGCTTTCTGTGATTTATGGTGGCATTAATCTTGTTTCCTTAATTGATAGACTTGATTGATGTTTGGAGTTATCTCTTGAGATTCATTTCTGCCTTGTACTGATTAAATTTGCAAACCTGAATTTAATCAAAGCTGCTCAAGTCATGGATGCAGACCTTTTGAAAGTCTTTTCTGTTGCTTACCTTCAGGGTCAGGGCATGATTAGCTTCACACATCTTGCGAAAAATGTGAATGCTGCTGAGCTTGGTTGGTATGAAGATCCGATTCTTGATGCGTGCTGCCAAAACATTGCTTCTGATGATGATATTTGGCCCCATGTGGTTGAGATGTCGGTTCTTCTCGTGACCAGTACTCAACGAAACAACCCTCGTAGCCCTTGGTAAACTTTTCCTTCTTTATGTTACATGGTTAAAGAAGATGCCAAAAAGTTATTTGAAAAGAATTTCTCGTCGTTGGGAGTTAATATAATGTGATAATCATATAATATACCGAGAGTTTGGGCCATGCATTTTAGTGTAGATTGTGTTCATTGGGGATCAAAGAAATCCACATCTCATGAAAAGTATGAATTTAAAAGGGGCTTTTATGATTATAGGCAAGCAATCCATGTTGGAAGCTTTCTTCTAGACTCCTACCATATTTAGCTTGAGGACAAGTACGTTTTCGAGACTTTGGAAATTGGATCACTTAGGCATGATAGATACTACTTTGAATCAGTAAAATGTACAAAATCTTATCAATTGTTCAGATTGTTGCGTGTATATTCTTTGCAGTTATTCGAGAATTGCACGTTCTAATTCAATTTTCTGGTAGGTTTGAGAGATTACTGAATGAGATGTTAAGTCATTTGGAGCGCCAACCAAGGAATAAGGAGTGTCGCATAGCCTGGCTTGAGTTAATTGAGCCACTCCTCAATGTTGTCGGTCTTGTGTTATTAGCTCATTTTAGACGCCTTTTTCCTCTACTCTTTCAGTGGATGCATGCTGATGACGATGAGACTGTTCTACTGGTAAGAAATATAGATGCTTATATGGGTATCTTAGATTTCTTTTGGGGGTCTATATTGGCCAAAAAACTGGAAGTCAGTGATGTTTGTCTCAGAATTTTCTGTTCACCGGTCTCCTTTAACTTGTTTGACTATGGTGGATCATCTCTTGCAAAATCTTGTAATAATATTATCTTAAATTTTATAAGCATTTTGAGGACCATTTTGCTCTTCATGTTGTTTATCTATCTGCCATCAAGAGGAAAATGTTGGAGTTTCAAACCTTCAAATCCATATCCTGTGAAGTTTGTTGCCACATAATGTGTTAAACCTCAAATGTTCCACCTTCTTTGTATAAGTGCCCCATGAAAATTTAATTGTTCTACTAGGTTTTACTGATCCTTTCTTTGACAAAGTCATTGAGTTACTGACCAAAAATGATTCTATGAATGATGATTGGTTGTTATTTTTTGGTCGGTTATGAATAATGATCGGTTAATTGGTCATAATGGTATCATATAGCCATCCTTCTCGGCACGGTATTTTGCAAATGCCCCAGACAGGACAGTATACGGCGATCTAGTTGCCTGGCTTGCTAAACTGTGAAACAAGCTCTGGCTTGGTAACCGTAGAGATTTAAAATAATCACCTCTGGAAAAAGTGCTGATGTTGGACAGTGCAATATTTTTCCTTGTTTTCTTAATTGTTGATGCATCATTCTGCTGTCGACATATCTTTCAATTTACTATTAAATTTGCACTCTCTTCCTGCAAAGGTTCTTCAGAGGGCTCATACAATTATAAGGCTAACATGGATAAGGAACACGCCATTTGTTGACAGGTAAATTACAACTTGTTTAATTAACCTCATATATGCAGTGGAGATGCTTTGGTTTCTGTGATCAGCACTTTTGCATATAATATATTAAGTTTCCAATGAAAAATGGATGATGAACCTAATTGATCTGTATGCGAATGTATTTTGATGACGTTTCTGGAATCACGCTAACCAAATTAAAGATGAAAAGCAACTGTCTGCTTCATGCATAAACCTTAGGGGTGTTAGTGTGGATTCTTATTTTCCTAGAGATTGCTTAATGTGTTGTATTGTCCCGTCATTATTTTTCCTTTATCATTACTTCTTCTTTGGAAGTTGACCTTTTTCATCAATTTCCTCCTGAGCAGAGTTTTGTCCCTCTGTCCCCTTGGAAATTTTTGATGCACTTCAGTGTGCATTGTGGACATTTCTATAGGATGAAGTATTTACCCATGGATTTCTTTGGTGTTTTCTCATAAATTATTCCTTTATTGCTTCTAGATTAGTGGATGAACTTCTTGTATTATACAAGGAGGCAGCATTGAGAAGAAAGCGAGAAGAAATAAGGACACACATTCTACAGATACTGCTCTTGCTTCAACAGTAAGGATATCTTAATTTTTCCACTCATCCTGATGACCTTGACAGAGACTCATACTTAGCTTTCTATGTCTTTGTGGATGTGAAGATGCAAGGGCGTGCAGTTTGAAGCAGCCTGGGACAAGCACAGGAATGATCCAAACTTGGTGAAGCTTGGCTTATCTCTGAGTGGAACAAGGCAACATGTGGTTGACTCTGGCTCTACTACTGCTGTGTCTGAGTAGCAAATCAACAAAAGCTTTCAACATGTCATTCTTTACAAGGTCAAACTAGACATATGGCTGAACTGTCTTATTTTCTCCATCTAGATGAAGTGGGATAACATAAGCTGTTGTATATGAATCATGAAGTTTTTGTTTCACTATCTGATGCAGGTAATGCAATGATTAAGTCGATGAAAAGTTTTGAGTTCAGATGCATGATACCAATGCAATCAGACAAGGTTGGACCTCTTTCGTTTTCACCTTTTTTGCCCTACCTAATTGTGTCTCCAATTTACTCATTCGGTTCTTATTTTCCCTGTCTTCTAGTGGTTTTTTGGCATGCTATGGTCACAGGTAAGGTATCCATGGATCTCCTTCAGCTACATCTGCAGCTGCAGCTGTGTTGTGAGCTGACAGCGCTGGACGATCACCCCTCAATTGGCCACAAATACATATCAGATTACATGGCCTAATATGCTCACGATTCCAATCATCATTTATGTGTTAATCACTGGTTCTCACATGTTCATTTGTGCGCTTGCATTGATCTTGGACGAGGTCTTACGTGAGAACCTATGCTGATGCTCAAGTTGGCAATGTTGTGTTTCAGTACTGTCCATCTCTCGAATTACCTCTACCTATATATATTGGTTGTTTACTAGTCAATGTAAAATCTTCTTATTTTAAGTAGTTAGCTCCAGAAAAACCAATTCAAGACCAGAGAATTCCCAGCTTTACACTCCTTTCTCTTTGGGTGTTAATGGGGTGTTTGGGGCTCTTTGAGCATCTGACTGATCTCTATCCGATGTGACAGTCTTCCCAAAGTTTATGGTAATTTTGGAATCACCTGTAAAATTAGTAGCTGAGTTTGATGCATCGCTTATGAGCTTGTATTGGTTATTCTTCTGTTGTCTAGAGAAGTATCTTGTGTAAATCTTATATTTAAGGAACGAGATAGTGCTGATACTGAGAGCCCGAGACGAAAGGAAGTCCAGACACTTGACGAGCTCAATTACCTTACTACAGCTTCAAGCTCGAGAGAAGGTCCAAATATGTTCAGCATAATCCAGCTTCTTGACCACTGGTTTGAATTAGAACGCGTACTTCAGTGAAGATACGAGCCGAGTTCCTTTGCGGGCAGTGCGTATGAACCTTCTATAGCTGCCAAGCTCAACTGAATACGTTGTGCCTATTTATATGTCACGACATAAAGATCAATAATCTATGTATGACAAAATTATTAATACAATTCCGAGGTTTAATTCTAATCCTTACGGCCTCAAAGAATTCGATCGCCATATTTCCGAATGGATATGCCGTCACACATATTATATATAAGATAAATTTGTCCGGAACACTGGAAGTTGGGGAATTGGCGTCAGGTAGGAAGCAAATTCTATGACGGCTTGTTGCTTCACTTAGTGCCGTAGGGTAATCAGATTCTTAAAATTCATTCAGTCACGATAAAACCATGTCTCTTGCAGACAAGCCTAAACAAATCCAAAATCGTCTGAACTATTTTATCGAGACTTTGTCTTGATGTTGCTCTCATAGTGTGCTTGCTTTGCTCTATGTTGCTACTAGGGAGTGACTCTCACTTCCATGTGTCTGTAATTTTGTAAAATAAGAGATCTCACGATGTGTATATATACCCATCATGGGGATTTCAGCTTTATCACTCTCGAGATGGAACCAGAACATAGGAGGAGGTTGAAGGAGAGATGCAAGGGAAAATCTTGAAGAATTTCATTGGGTATGGCCCTTTATTATGGGGCAAATTGCATGGTATGTGGAAGCCACGAGGGTCTCGTTGGTTCTTGTGGGTGAGGCATGCCTCAAAATCGGAAGCATTCGAGGGAGCAAAGTTCATGAAATTGGACCGGCAGAGTTCAAGAGATTGACATTGCATGTGTGGTTTTCACTTTCATTTGGGTGCTCTTTGTTTGCCCCAATGTGTATCTACCTGCTATCTAGTTCTTTGTCTTGCTATTTTGGCTGCATTGGTAAAGGAAGAATCGTGTTCGTGAGTTTAATGTATTATAGACGGATGGATAAAGTCAATCATGTCAATAATGATACATAAGTTTGTACTCTTTTGATTTTTCTTCGCAGCATGCTAGATTCACCATGGATGTTGATGAAATCTTTCGTATTGCGAATGAATTGTGTTGTCGCGTTGGTAATTGATGTACACCGATTTTTAAAGTGGAAATTGAGTGATCTGCGTGTATTTAGCGATTCTTCTTCTCACTGGATGTTGAGATTATCAACAAGTAGATTCATAATGCACGTCGAGCGTATGCCTTGGCACTCTCGTCACGTGAAGGAGGGTTTCATAAACAAAACTTTAAATATGAATGTTATTACTAATCACGTACCGTATAAAACTTACGACCAAGAGTAACAACGTGTGATGGGAAAACAAACAACATAACAAAAAGAGAATAATATTAGGGAAAATTATCAAAAAAATCATACACCCATTGTAATTGTGTCAATTCAATCTTAAACTTTTTTTTTATACTAATTGAGTCATAAACCTTTTATATTTATTCGAATTTAGTCCATCCGGCCAATTTTGGGCAATTGGTACTGACGTGGCACAATTGATGCTGATGTGAACAATTTTAAATATTTTTTTAATTATTTTCTTTTTTTTTTCTTTTTTTTTTCTTCCTTCTTCCTCTAGCTGGCAAGGCTTGCCCTCACCTAGTCACTGGCAAGGCGTGCCCCCACCAAATCCAGGAGGGTGAGGCTAACCTCGCCTAGCAATGGTAAGGCAAGCCTCGCCAGGGGCTAGCAAGGTTAGCCTCGCCAATGGTCGGCGAGGACGACCTCGCCGACCCTTGCCTTTGGTTGGTCGGCTCGGTTTGATGACTAGCCAGAGGAAAAAGGATGGAAAAAAAAAAAGAAAAATAGGAAAAAAAAATAATTTGAAAATTCGTAAAAAATAATAAAAAAATTGCCACATCAGCGTCAGTTAGCATCCACATCAACACCGGCTAGTCAAAATTGGCCAGATGGTTTGAATTGGCACAAATGCAAAAGGTTTAGAACTGAATTGACACAATTGTAATGGGTTTAGAACTTTTTTTGGTAATTTTCCCATTAATATTAAGGTTAGAACTTTTTATTCCTTATCCAATACCGTGTGCTAGACAATCAATTTCCATTGAAAGCATAAACTACGCTCATGAATTCATGCCGGTCACGTGCCTTTATAGTATGATTGAAAAAATCGAAAAAGTCTTCAACAATCAAAGATAAATCACACATAGTAAACAAATGGGATTTCACCTTACCACGGTAGATTAGGGCGCGTTTGGTAAGTTGCCAAACAGTAATTATTTTTATTCTTTTGTTTTCAGAATCAGTTTTGGAACAAAAATCCGTTTGGTAAATTTTTTTTAATTTTTTGTTCCTGGACACAAATTTGCAAAAATTTGTTCCTAGAATCAGTTTTGGAACAGAATTAAGAAGCAAAAAAAAAAGTAATTTCTTGATTCTAGGAACAAGAATCATAATTGGAAAATAAATTCTGTTGTTATTGTTGTTGTTCTTCTTCTTCTTCTTCTTCTTGGCCTGTGGCCGGCGAGGGCGTCGCAGTCCTTGCTGGCGAGAGTGAGGGCTAGACCCTCCGACGAGGGCGGCCCTCGCCAGCCCTGGCCTGTGGCCAATCGCTGACGCCAATGACTTGGCCACAGCCAAGGAAGGGGAAGCGGAAGAAAAAAAATGAAAAAAATATTTAAAAAATTCAAAATATTATTAATGAAAAGAAATTTTATATAGTTACCAAATGCATTTTTTTTTATAACCCAGGAACCTCCGCACGGCCAACAGCCGGAGAGTAAACCCTGGGGGCGACAATTACCAAATGCATTTCTATTCTTTTTCTATTCCAAGAATAGAAATTTTGGGCAATTACCAAATACATTCAAATGCTTATAAATTGTTTCCGGATATGAAATAAAAAAAAATCATTTCCGAGCAAAATTAGTTGTTGGGAATAGAATGATTGCCAAACGCACTCTTAATCTCTCGAGAGAGACTGTAATAACCTCTCGAACAATAACTTGCAATTCCGCAAAAAGTGTCCCGGCATGATCACCGTGATGTTCTATTTCTCTAAGCAAGACATACGGAGAGCAGCTTAACCAAGCAATTTCGAGATCAATGGCATTTTTAGTTTGCAAAGCCAACCAATGACAAGGCGTGCAAACAACCATCATGGCAACGGCTGATCAACGCTAAGAACCAATTCAACACCATACTCGATCGCCGTCAAATAGTCTTCAACATAGCCTCCAATGCAGGATTAGCGCAAGGTCCTGTGGAAGACTTCCAATGACATGGATCTCGCAGCCACCCAAGCCGGGTTGGCCCGCAGGGTTAGAACCGAGCGAGCATGGAAATGCTGTAATAGTTCTTCGGAAAAATTGAGACTCGTGCATGACTTCCACTATGCAGAGCATCTCAGGCAAACCTCCACCGGCAGCTTTCATGGCAGTAGGACAGTTCTTTAATCCGGAGGAAGGGCAAAAGTAGTTCTCACCTCTCAAGTTGTTTTCCTCTAGCTATTCTCAAAAGGTTGCTTCTTTTAGTGATAGAAAATGGTAAGAACTTTCTAAATGGGCTTGATTTTGTTCATTCTGATGACTGACCTTTGACTGGTGGACTTGTTAAGCAGGACACATTCCTGAAGGAGGATCATCATATTGCTTTTAATCTGTTCTTCGGAATTAGCTTAGGCCTATTGCCTGTTCGTTATCTTTGAAAACTGCGGGTTGTGGCATAAAAGATTCCGGGCTTCCAGTTGAAGAGGCCGGTGATACTGAAAATAGCAGTATGTTTCCTTTCCTTTTAATTCCGAATACCATTTTACTATGTATGTTTCTTTAAAATCTTTTCACCATCTGCCTGGTAGTGAACTAAATTACCACAGCAACCTCATGACCACGTAATCTGGTGGCCATGCAGTGCTAGAAATCTTGAGCTAAGCCACATTATTTACTAGGTGAAGGTTTCCAAAAACTGTTCTGATATGCTACGTCGATAAATATGATGTTCGAAGATCTTTCAGTTACTGTACCGATTGATTTTACTGGCAAAATACGAGTCAAGTTTGGATTGACCCTTTAATGTTATTTTAAAGAACCAAATTTTTGTCTTAATATAGAATGATAGACTAATGCCAGCTCAAATACTGATTTTATATTTTTGGGAGGGGGGCGCATTGATGTTGTATCAGTTGATGTTACTGTCATGACATCCTAATGATGTCTACTCTGGTTTAGAGCCTCAGTTCTCTCTTTCATCAACTTAGAGCTTTTTAAGTTATTAGGTTGCCAAAGTAGATTTCATTGTGTGTTTATTTTGGAATTTTTACTAGCTGAGGCTACAATATGTTTAATAACAAACACACACTAGGACAACTAGAAAATGGTATAGTATTAACATCGAGATAGTGCCATAAATCATACTTCCCTTTCATGAATCTCTAAGAACTTTAAGATGCTCCATAGATTTGTTGGGTAGATTATTTGAGATTGCATTTATCAGTCTAAATTTATCCAATTGCACCCATATGTTTCTTAGCAATTCCTTACGTCACAACTGATATTTTACTTTCAAACTATGAATCAGCAAAAATACAGATTTCTATAATAAGCTGCGGCAGTTTGTTGTTGAGCGTTTGTGTTTACGAGGGAGTCATAATACATATTAGCAGTAGAGTGTATTCTCTTCCAATGCATTTCGAAAATTCTCCAAAATATTTGTTTTTTTCTAGTATAGAAATATCACCAGATTCCCAAATAATTATGGAAACCAGGCTATTATGATTCTGCCTACTTTCTTGGTGAAATATGGTTGGTACGAGTCATGAAAGTGTTTATGCCAACCAAGAGCTATAATCCGCAGCCTCCACATGCTTCTTTCTGGGCTTAGATGGTAAAATTTTAGAACTATATATGACCTTTTTGGTTGGAATGATGCTAGCTGTTGAGTACTATGGTGCTTTAATTCCGTTAATGTTGAGTTAGCACTTAGAGTTTATTGTTTTTCAGTTGGGGTATTTGTTTCCGGAGATTGCAGGACTTTGCAACTTGCGCTGCTTCCCACCTGTAGCTTTTGCTTGGGATGTTAGGGCAGGACTTCATGTTATTCCAAATTTTCACACTGATACAATTGCTGTGGGTTCCGCACCAGCGCTTTGGAGTTCAACTCAGCAGTCTGATAAAACCACTATACTGCTTCTGGTATGTTGGTAGTCTCATACTAATGTGCTGCGATTGTGTGAGAGTTACTTCGGAAATGTAACTAGCTACACTACAGAAAATACTATTCTTTGCTTTTTGTGTACTGAAGGTTTTTCGGGGATTCATTACTCATATTTGTTGCAGGTGGATCCTCTGTTCATACAAAAGCAGCATTACCATCCCATTTGCCGCTGCTGCCAGCAGGTTTTACTTCTGTATAGTTCCCAGGTGATGGTTCTATTCCATGTTGTAGTCAATGTATATAAGCATCAATCAGATCAATATTTCAGAAAACCTTTTGGATTTTCTAGGTTATATGCAGGGCAACGATGTTACTTTCCTCCTTGTAAGGAATATGGCAAAAGATTTTGCTTTTGATGGACTTGCTCTTTAGCTGCAGTCAGGTCCTCTCCATTCGTTGGTTGATTAATGGTGACTAGTTCATGAGAATATGTGTTGATGTACATGTGCTTTTTTATGTGGACCAGCAGTCTGGCCACTACCTAGGATTAGGAAGTACTTGTATTTTGAGATGAAATGTTCTTTCTGATTATGTTTTTAGATTTATGCTGATTTTTTTTGTTTCTGTAAAATTTTTATTACAACAGTCAGATGAGCCCCCAAGATGAATCACCTTGATATCGGTGAATTTTCATGCTAAGGTTACCTAACCATGAATGCAGCAACCAGTATACACTAGTAAAGTAGGTATTCCAGGTTGTAGCACAATTCATCTTAAACATAAATTTTCCTCTCCCACTTTCTATTTGAACTTTCTTTTTACTCAACTGTTGACTTAAAGATCTATAGTTTCTTGTCAATTAGATAAGTCTGCGATAAATTTTCATTAGATTGGGTTCTTTTAATGCAGATAATTGCTCTATGATTTGTTGTTATCTTTTTCGCATTAATGTGTCAAGCACGTGCTTGGGATCTCAATTCACCTATACCTTCAATGCTGAGAGCAGTTCAATCAAATTTGAGGATGCCCTTTCCAGCTTTGCTCCGGATTGTTGTGCCAATCTTGGTTGCCTTGCTACTCTCCCTGCTAATTGACCAATCAGTTCCTCCACTCAGCTTTATAGTCATCTCAACTCTTTGCTCATTACTTTCAAGCGGTTTCATGATAATCTTTCTATCGATCTCCCAATCGGTCTTGTACGAGGCTGCTACTGTGCAGATTTTCATCAAGAAAAGGTTCATAATCATCTAGTTCATTTGATGAGATGGCATTACTTCTGGTTTACAAGTTGATGGATATTTCAGAATCTTCTTTGAGAGAGAGTACCCATACATATTGTTAAAATGAAGAAAGAAAAGCCATCAAGTGCTCCATCTCATCCTTTTGAGTTTTGGCTCACAAGTTGAAACGCCTTATCGGGACCAGAGGATGACAGCCCCCCTGAAATAGCAATTAGCTGTGGTCTGTTCTCAGGTCTCCAGACTTTCTTATGAATTTAGAGTGAACATAATATATGTGACGTTCAGTGTTCATGTGTCATTAGAGGCTTTTGTTAATTTGGAGATTTTGTAGATGTTGAATGAAGGTAAAACTGCAGGTGGCAATTGAGGGAGCGGGTTGAGCTGTTCCGTCAATTTATCAATCTTTCTTCTGGTTTCTTCTCATTAAAGGTAATTTTAAAATGAAATACCAGTTGCAGTATCAGATGTCAGGCAATTCTTATGAAGAGTTCTGCAGATCAATTGGGGGAGCGGGTTGAGCTGTTCCGTCAATTTATCAATCTTTCCACGAATCGCTCTTAAGGGTCTCGTGTACTTCAATATGGGGCTGGCTTGAGAACAAGTCCATGAAATTAATGTATTCCAATAAAATAAGGCGAGATGTCTTCTTTTTGTAATGAAGACTGAACATGCAACTCTGATGTATTATTTAAAGGGGGAAAAAGCAGTGGTTCTCGTTGCTATTCCATCTATAGAAGTGCAGCAGTGCCTGTCGAGTTTTCACCAAGGAAAGTTAGTACGTACGGTCCCATGATTGACTTTTTAGTCGCCCTACAGCTCTGAGGAGTGCATAATGCCGATTATGATTGCTTCCAGTTCACACACATGGTCTACAAGGATATGTAGCATTATATTCATTTCTTTTGTCTCATTGTGGCAAGTCTTAAGAGTTGCTCCATTGCTTCTGTAACAGTTTTTTTTATGGCTTCATTTCGCAGTCATACGCGAAGGATGGATTTCTCAGAATATAGAAAGGATGTCAGTGACGGGCATTCCCATTTTTCTGTTGATTCTGATCATAAATCCAGGGATTCCTTTTTGGGAGACAACTACTCTAGTAGTCCGGAATCAGCCAGAAGTTTTGCAGACGCGCAATTAGACTTCTTCCATCACCGGCGTGGCTTGCTGATGTTACATCTTCTGGCGGCACTCATGTTTGTCCCATCACTTGCAGCCTGGTGGCAGTTATATCCCCAATGCCTCCAAAGATTTTAAAAACACTATAATGCTCCTGGATCTTGATTCATGCTTTGACCTTTTCATGCAGAGGGTTGGGACAGGTCAGAGCTTCCCACGGTTGCGTGACTCAGTTCTTTGCATGTACGTCATCCTTCATGGTACTTGGAATCCGAAGCCCGACTCGACTTTCTTCTCTTTTCCCTCGTCAAGAATCCTTGGCGGGGAATTGAAAATCTAGTACATCTACCAGTTCGCTTGGGTTTATTCTTTTCTCTCTGGTCTGGCCTTGGCTCCTTACAGAGCTTTCTACGCCATGGCCATTGTAGGGTTTCTTTCATTGGTGTCGAATGTCTTACAGAAGAGAAGCAGGGAAAAAGGAGAGAGCATTCTCACAGACACTGAGAAAATGTCAACTAAAACTGTAAGCTTCACAGTTTCTCATGCTATGCGTGAATAACCATGAATTTTACGAGGCAAGGCTTAATTTGCTGCTTCATGTTGAGTGTAATATCTTCTGGGAGAATGAGGTAGGAGATGTAATACAGATTGTAGGAAAAATTTTGTAGACTGTTGGGGCTCAGCCCCATTCGAGTGCGAAAGTGCCTTTGTGAGGGATATTCTCAACTCTTTTGGTGTCAATAGAAAGAAGTCATTCTTCAGCCTTTGCCTAGTGGCACTCCTCTTAATGTTGTGTGCAGGTATTGCTTGTATAATACTATTAAAGAGGTCAACGAAGATGGGATCGCTGTTAGTTTTTGTTGATGAAAATGTTGAAATGAAACACCGTCTCCTGGGCATCTGCAACTCAAGCCAGATGGGACTTGAGGATTAATATCACGTGGTGTGGTGTGGATTAGGTGAACAAATCTCGGCCCTGTTTTCAAGAACACATAAGCCCTCAACCAAGTATGTTTCAATCAGTAGATTCTTTTGGTTTCTGTTTTCTATAGAAGTGCAATGAGAGGACTCAGAAACTTAGACAGCTGTATAAGTCTCCAGTATCAGCCACCACCAGCTTCTCTCAAATGCCTGCTTTCTATCTGTGTGACATCTTCCGGTTCTATCGAAGGGAAACAATGAAGTTTTCACAGAGGAACTAGCACTAAATGGTCCACAAATTTTACATAATTCCCATGTCATCGTTGAAGTCCTAACTTTCACTCCCTATTGTTAATATCAGTTGAATTTCTGTCTTTTGTGCATTTCTCCATTCATCCGAAACAAGTGCCGAATCATTCCATAACCCTTTAGATGGTTTCTAATTGGAGAAATCATCAGCCACCTTGTCTTTCATAGTACCGGAAACCATACAATGTTAAATGGCCGCAGGGGCAATGATCTACATATTTCAAGAGCATAGTTCACAATTTCATATTGTCATTTACTTAATTTGCCTCGGTTAGAGTGAATTTCATTAAAGAAAGAAAAGTTGCAGCAAATCTTGACTGTTCCCTTTTACTTCCGTACTGAAAGGCTGTTTCTATTAAACAATAGCCACAATGTGCATAACATCATTCATTAGGATCTCCCTGCTCAAGCATAACATCATTCACTTCCCTTGTTCTTTTCACAATCTCATTGAATTAAAAAGTCACAGCTCACTGAAATTTGAGCAGTACAAGCTCTTGTGCGTCAGTCTGAAAATGTTTATTTCATTCGTGAGCTTAAGATCCCAGGTTTTCTTTTATCATTTTGGCTCTTCAACTGGTGTAACATAAGCGACGGCAAACCAAAAAAGGTTCAGCTTATTTAACAAAAACAAGTAATACCCTCGTAAATGATCTGATTCATCATGAAATCTTGAGACAGAAGTAACAAAAAAGGGACTGTATATACACATAAATATGTGTGTGTAATGAAAAATGAATTTATTTTTTTTTTGGTAAAGGAAAAAAATGAATTTATTAGGATGTGAGAAGCTCAAGAAACAAATCCAACATATGTAATGCACACAAGGAAGCCCCAAACACCATCATCACTTCCCTGATTCTACACATAAGAATGGAACACAACAACACAATGTCAAATCTGAGAAATAGCACATGCCGAGGAAACAATTAGTGGCGGTAAGAAGTGAGCATGATCGGTAGGAGTGCAGCCAAGCCGTCGAATGACACGGTGCCAAAGAAGGAAGGAGCGAAAGCAGCAGCGGAACTGTGTCCTGGAGCTGGTGCAGGAGTGTGCATGGATGGCGCCGGCGAGTGGGCGTGCCCAGGGGACGGTGCAGGTGAGTGGGAATCCGCGCGAGCACTGCTCACTAATGCCATCACCAGGAGGATCATGCAAAGTGAACCAGACCTAAGTGCCATTGGTGAGAGAGCAGAAAAACTTGCAGACAAACTTCCTCTCGTGTCTGGTCTCGTGGAACTTGACAGCTTTTTAAAGGCTTGAGAGTGCTAGTTGAGGCCCCAACCTGGGTAGTTCTTTGTACGGCTGGTTCAACTTTCCAAGTTGTGGTCTCAATAGGCGACCCGTGAAGTCTGCTACGTTAAAAAAAGTCATCTGATAAATAGTCATATGAAGATCATTGGAAAATCCCCCTTATTTTACCACGAGCTTCATCTGGGGTTAGTCTGATAGACTATATCGATCATATGCTTTAAATCAGTTAGTCAGCACGTCAAGAGTACATGACATATGACATGAGCTTGGTAACATTTCTCATTCCGATCGACTTGGTTCGCTACATTAACTGTAAACTATTTCTATACCAAAACTCTCTGTTTACCCCCATCAATACTTATTCTAAATGGCACCAGTAGACACGTCGAATTGAACAAGCCAAAATGGGTAGTTGAGCGCAAGCTGTCGAGTGTGTCACTCGAGTTTGAAAGGGTACAGTCTTAATCCGAGGAAGGAGTCATTAGTCCGTCACAGGTGTCACCGTCAAGTACGGTTCAATGAGCAAAAACTCGCAGCACATAGAAATGATATCTCAGGTTGTATCTCGTACCTGGACATATAGAACCTGAAAGAGGAGCTGGGGCTTTACCAAGCCACAGGTTGGATCAGAACAAGGACTTGAAGAACTGTACCCATGCTAAATCTCTCAATAATTAGCCCATTAATGGCTAAAATAATTAGGCGACGGCAATAACTATTCGATCTTTACATTATAATTAAGAGTTAAGGCCAGCTCATATACAATGCAAAAAGTCTACTTGGTATATCGTTACTTTGGTCGTCTGCAAATAATGTAGTTTGGTACTGAGGGCAAATGCTTCCTTGTACAGATCACTGGTACAATAACCTCATCAAAGCTGAGATTTCCTTAACTATAAAACCTAGTCTTATATGCGGGATTTTCAAATGGGTGTAGTTGTTTCATGCTCTCGCAGCCAATACGGACACGACGAGGGAGATCGCTCGGAAGCTTCCATTTCAAGCAATTAGGCATATGGACGTCATGCGACTTTCAAGGAAACCGATGCGACAGTAGAGTGTTAGAAACAAGAAAGGAAAATCTGTAAGACTATTCGATTAATGTGATTTGCGCGTTTTGATCTATAAGATCATCATGGAAACCTAACTCACGGGTCGCATACCTGTCGGACCGATTTCACTTTTCCCGAAGTCAAGTTCAGCTAAAAACAAAAAAAATTAGAAGCATGGTCAGGTTACTCGGGAAGCATGGCAGATTGCATCTTGGTTATGTGTTCAAACACGTGTCTGTACACGCGAACTCGGACGACACGTTGTCAATAAAAAATCATCTTTGATGCGTCTGGTATTCTATTCACGGGACGGTTGCTTCTTTTATGCCGTTCGAGCGCGAGAGCATGGAGCGCCCGACTGATCTCATCGGGCCACGAAAGCGCCGGTATTCTTCTGCAGCCGGTTCATTGATATTGAGATTGTGCATCACCTTGGCCATGCATGTTCGGGTCGTTCAGATCTGCCATTTCAGATATAGCTTGGTGTGCAGTCTAGTGACAAGACCATCTTGTTTTTCTCATGGAATCGAACACGGATTTCCCAAGATGGGCTGGGCTTGAACACTTGAGCTTATTCTTGTGTCTTGAATCAACGAGATCTCGTTACGTGCGCTCATTGGGCTATCTTTCAATCAGCTTCGGTTGGATAATATGGTTCTTCTTTTGCTTTATACAAATTTTGACCACAACCGTACGAGGATAATGCTATACACGTAAATACCGATTCACAAACTTGATTTAAAAGATAATGCGACAGATTCTCGTCAAAGTACTTAAATTTGACGCACGGTTCATCTTGTCACTTTCATAAGCCGATTTTTCTAAATCGATGTACATAACAAAATCGCATCATATCTCTTACACTCTTGAGAAAGGTACATCTTTTACAACTTCTCGGCAGCAGCGTCGCCGGGAAGAGCGACGCAGGCGACCATGGACGGCCAGATTCGGAGAGCCAGTATCATCACTGGCCATGGCAAGGCAAGGTTCGCGAGCGACACCGACGACCATGGACGGACAAAGGGCAATGGACGAACGGCCAGATCCGGAGAGCCAGCAACTTTGCCGACCCCACGGCGGTTCGTCCGAGGCCACACGGAGCAACTCCACCTCACAAAGAAATTCCACGTCAACTTCTTTTTTAAAAAAAAAAGAAAAAATTCAATGCGAGACGCACGTAAAATTTTAAGCAAATGCGAAAGGAAAATGCTCGCCACATCAGCAGCCAACACCTCCGCTGACGTGGCTGCTGACGTGGCGGAAGGGGGGTGGGGGCCGCGATGCACGAGCGCAAAGGATCAAATAATAATCGGTTATAACGACCGACGACCCCAGAGCTTGCATTGGACTGCGCGAGAGAGAGAGAGAGAGAGAGAGAGCCTTGCTGCTGCCGCCGCCGCCGCTGCTAACTGAATCCTCCCGCCAAATTCAACCGCCCTGATCCATCATCATCATCATCATCTTCTCCTTCGTCTTCTTCAGCCTCTGCTTAAACCCTTCTCTTTCTAGATGCACAGAGACCTCTCCTCTCCTCCCCATGTCTCCCTCCCCTAAAACCACCCTCCTCCTCCTCCTCCTCCTCCTCTTCCTCCTCCTCCCCTCCGCCTTCCCTTCCCCCACCGCCATCGGCGTCACCTACTCCCCCTCCAACTCCTCCTCCTCCTCATCCCCCGCCCCTCCCGGCCTCTCCCCGCCCGGCCGCGTCGCCGCCGCCGTCTCCGCCCTCAAGATCCCCGCCGTCCGCCTCCCTGACCCCACCCCGCAGCTCCTCCGGGCCTTCCTCTACTCCAACACCTCCCTCCTCCTCTCCGTCCCCAACGCCCTCGTCCCTTCCCTCGCCGCCAACCGCTCCGCCGCCCTCTCCTGGCTCTACCGCCACGTCGTCCCCTTCTACCCCCGCGCCCGGGTCTCGGCCATCTCCGTCGGCAGCAACGTCCTCGACGCCCACCCCAACTACGCCGGCCTCCTCGTCCCCGCCCTCCGCAACTTCAAATCCGCCCTCCGCGACCTCGGCATCCGCGACGTCGCCGTCTCCACCACCTTCTCCTTCGTCAACGTGATGACGACCGCGTTCCCGCCGTCCGCGGGCCGGTTCCAGGAGCCCTACGCGGAGGCCGTGATGAAGCCCCTGCTCGATTTCTTGAGGGACACCAACTCTTCTTTCATGGTGAACATCTACCCTTACAATCTCTACCGGCTTCGCTGCGAGATCCCCCTGGGGTTCGCTCTTTTCCAGGAGCACCCCTTCATGTACCGGGACGACTTGACGACTGGGGTCCGGTACCGAAATCTCTTCGACATGATGGTTGACGCGGTGGTCGCGGCGATGGCGGTCGCGGGGCACGAGAACATCCCCGTGATTGTGGCTGAGACAGGGTGGCCGAGCTCGAGCCCCGACGCAACAGAGATCGACGCCAACGAGCTCTACTCGGAAATGTACGTGAAGGGCCTGTTGGGGCACTTGAGGTCGGGGCAAGGGACGCCGCTGAGGAAGGAAGGTGTTGCAGAGGCTTACGTTTACGAGCTGGTCGACGAGGAAGCAAAAGGGACGGCGAGCCAAGCTCGGGCGCGAAACTGGGGGATTCTGTATGCGAATTTCAGCGAGAAGTATGAGGTTCAGTTCTCTTGTGCCGGCTATTGTGGGTCGCCGGAGGAGCTGTTGATTGGGTTCGTGGTGATGCTGCTGATTCTGGCCTGGTTGATATGGTATGTACCGAATTCTCCGTGGTGATCCCATTTCCACGGGGTTCGATTTCGTTCTCGCCCTTCTCTTCAATCGAGCACCGTCTCTCTCGGAGGAGGAGATGATTGTTCACGTCCACATTTCGGGTTTGAAGCTTTGATCGTCTAGCACCCGCAGTCGCCGATTCCGCTACATCATTGTTTCTCTGTTCTTATGATATGATCTTTCATTCTGATGTACTTCTTTTGTTCTCTTTTGGGGGGTCTGGACATGTTAGAGTAGGATTTGAAATCGGTGGTTGATTGGAAGAGCAGTGGAGTAATCTGGATCTTGCTTGATCGACCAATTCTTTTTGTTTCGATGCTGAGAATTATCTAGTTCTTTTCCTTCTGTTGTTAGCTCAGAGCATGAAGTCTTCTGCAAATCTAATCGAATGCGATGGCGCCGCCACTGTTACCGGTTTCTCGAATTCGAAATGGGTGGAGTAGAACTGAAATCTTCAGAGCAGTGCTCGAACTCAGAAGTGTACTTGGGACTCGGGGAAGATTTATGCATCACCATATGCCCCGCGAAGCTTTAGGTAGAAGAAGAGTTGTATGCGCAGGCGACGTATGAAAACCTTGCGGCGCTTTGTGCTCGTGTGATTAGATCGCGGCCCCCATTTTGAATTTGATTGAAGATGAACTGCGGCGTGATGCAAAAGAGATCGATTTGAGTTTTCGCTAACCGTGACAAAGAGGTAATTTGATCAAAAGCAAAACCAAGCTAAAGGCCAAGGCAGAGTTCAGAGTTTCTGTTGAGGGTAAAAGGGAGCAGAGGAGGACCGGTGAACTTCTATCAGAACTCCAGTATAATGAGCAAACGCAATCACAACTTGAAGATCATGTAAGAGGTACAATGAGCTGTTTTTCGCGGCTCATTCGGCACTAATGAGCTGGTATTAAGTCTTAATAACGGGCTTAATTAGGTTTAAATTCATGAGTAGTCTGACTTAATCCGTCTGCTGTTACTTTAATAAACTCAGATTTAATCCGAGATTTAACGGTCACTAAATTGTGGCCTCAATGGACTGTCCTAGAAGTTAGAATCTTCACTGGCTATTTTGTAACAAGATAGATGTGGGTCAAGAGCTTTATCGAAGCGAAGGATAGCTAGGTGGAATGATGAAGAGCCCAATTGCCCATATCGTTATTTTTTACTTGGAAGCATTTGGCAGATCAATAGTTATAGATCCTAAATTGAAGCTGGAAAACAAATAGAGGAAGAAAACTCAAAAGCCCCTTCAAGTCAAATTGAATCACTAATTAAGTGATATGCGAAATTTGCTCGCTCGAGATCACGATATCATCCGCAATTCCACGCCCTTTGATTCTTTTCTCTTAGGGGCGGGGTTGTTTTTGTTTATTGATAGTTAGTCGCATTATGCGATTTTGCATGGTTTCGATTTTATCGGATGTTTAGAAAATAGCTGAGTCCTGCCAACAAAAGATACAAATTTAGGACTTAAGAGAAGGAAGGAAGGAAGGAAAGATTTACTGATGATGCAGGAGGGTCTGGCTCGATATGTATCTTCCTCGTCCGTTGATAACCACATAAATATGAGCGATGGTCGTTGATTTCCATGTTTCGTCCCCTACTATATCGCCTTCATTTCCAAAATTATAGGAATACATACAAATAAAACTGAGAAATGCCACGTGGCAGCTCACGGTGAACTGCTTATCTTCTGCGGTGCAATCCCACCCATTCCTTCTTCTGGCGTTGCATGCCCCGAGAGAAAACGTTAACCAACCGAAAGTAATCAGTCTCAAACCAAAGAGCCTCTCCAGCTCAAGCCCAAGCAGAGCTCTCTCTTCTTCTGCAGATTTCTCTTCTCTCCTCCACACCAAGACCTGAAGCTAAGGCTCTCCGGCGTAGAGATGGAGACCGGCACCGCGTGGTACGCTCGTGGGGCTTTCCTTCCCACCAAGCATTCTACTTCCCTTGTGTCCCCACCTTCGTTGTCTCCATCTTTCACCTCCAAGGTATCTGATATATCATTATATGAACTTGTCCAGCAATTTGCTGCCGATGATTCTTGTTTGCTCTCTGCTTTCATGATTGAATGGACCCAAAAGGGTGTGTCTCTGAATGAAATAAACTACAATAATGAAATGGCAGAGTTTGAAGTCGAGCTCGCTATTCGGGGAATCGCTGCGAGTGGCGCCGCCGAGGTCGTCCCTCAAGGCCTCCAAAGCAAAGAACTCTTCTCTCACAACAAGATGTGAGATAGGGGATAGCTTGGTGAGTACTAATCCTTTTCACGAAATTGGGAAGTTTATCGAGCGAGGTTGGATTGTTGTGACAGACTTCAGTGGCGTAGGAAGAATTCCTGAACAAGGCCACTCCAGATAAAGGGCTGATCAGGTTGCTGGTGTGCATGGGTGAAGCACTCAGGACCATCTCTTTCAAAGTCAGGACAGCTTCTTGTGGAGGAACGGCCTGCATCAACTCCTTCGGAGATGAGCAGCTCGCGGTTGATGTGCTTGCGGACAAGCTCCTTTTCGAGGTTAGGACTAAACCTTTTTCTCTATGGCTTGAGTTTCTCACTAATGCTTTTGTCCAACTGTTCGAGGGGAAATCCTGAATTGTTATGGTAGAAATCTGTTTTGAAAGGTTATAGATGAAAAAGATCAAAAACTCTGCTCAAAAATCGTACCGCTTGACAAAAATTTGCAGCTAGCTCTTTATCAGATGAATGGAGTTGTTTCAAGAAAACTGCAAATATTTAATTATTTAGATGTTTGATGCAATGATTCTACCTACTCTGCTCTTTTAGGATCATTTCGCCTGTTGTCGCGGTCTAAACTTAATCGATTTGACCTTTAGCCAAGATATTCCAATACTTCTGCAATTGAGAATGATATCGTGAATTTCACTAATAGGCTCTGCAATACTCACACTTCTGCAAATATGGCTGCTCTGAAGAAGTCCCTGAGCTCCAAGACATGGGAGGCCCAGTCGAAGGTCTGTCAATCTCACTCTTCACGATGACCTACCATAAAGTTTGATTCGCGACCATTTTGATGACATTGTGAGAATTTGTAACAGGTGGATTCAGTGTCGCCTTCGATCCCCTCGATGGTTCCAGCATCGTCGACACGAACTTCACTGTGGGAACCATCTTTGGGGTCTGGCCTGGAGACAAGTTAACCGGGGTCACGGGAAGAGATCAGGTCGCTGCTGCCATGGGCATCTATGGGCCCCGAACAACATATGTCCTCGCTCTCAAAGACATCCCCGGGACCCATGAGTTCCTTCTCCTCGACGAAGGTTATTGATCATCGCAATTTTAGAACTCTGCGAGCATTTCATTACCTCATTTGCCAATATTTCAAGTCCCCTTGAACAAGTGTAACTGCTGTCAGGAAAGTGGCAACATGTGAAGGACACGACCCAAATTGGTGAAGGAAAGATGTTCTCTCCTGGAAACTTGAGAGCCACATTCGACAATCCTGAATACGGCAAGGTTAGAACTCTTTGTTCCTTTCTGAGCCCCCCATGCAAATATTGTGTCGGCAATTCGTGATGCGGGTTGGTGCCGATTGTGGTCATCAAGACTCATGACCCCAGATGTTAATAACAAGCGGACTTACTCCTCCTTGTTTTGCTTAATACAGCTAGTTGAGTACTATGTCAAAGAGAAATACACATTGAGATACACCGGAGGAATGGTCCCAGATGTCTGCCAGGTTCATCCTTTAATTCGATCACTGCAATGTGAATTAATCCAGTTTCATTGCCACCAAAATTGCAGTCTCAAAGATTTGATCTTTTTTCCCGTTTATTTTCTCAGATTATTGTGAAGGAGAAAGGTGTGTTCACAAATGTGGCATCGCCATCCGCCAAGGCGAAGCTGAGGCTGCTATTCGAAGTGGCTCCACTCGGCTTCTTGATCGAGAAGGCCGGAGGTTTCAGCAGCGACGGCAAGCAGTCCGTCCTGGACAAGTTGATCGAAAACCTGGATGACCGGACTCAAGTCGCCTATGGGTCCAAGAACGAGATCATCCGGTTCGAGGAGATGCTGTACGGGTATTCCAGGCTTAAGGCTGGGGTGCCCATTGGAGCCGCGGCCTGAGGCTGGAAAGATCTTGACCCTGCGGGCATTGTATTCATTGGATGAAACTCGAGCTACTTCGGTCTTACGAATTCGGAGGATAGTCGAATGCAAAAAAAATGTTGCAGTAAATTGCTTTGAGACTGAAAAATTTACAAGTTGAGATCAATATTTTGTGGAGTTGATGAATCCGATCAACCGACTGCTATTGGAGAAGTTCATCGATTGGCGCTTAATCCTCGAGGAACACGACTCAGGACGACGAACACATCACCTGTGATGCGTTTTCCTGATTTAGTCCGTTCAGGTGAATGAACATTCATCATGCAAGCGGCAAGATTCAAGCAGCTGTTTCATGTTGTTGCATTGCAGATTTCTTCAATACGTGAAGAAGACTAGAGTGAAAATTACAAAAAAAAAAACGGAAAATTAAAATGTTCACAAAATGACGCGCCAGGTAGGGGTCGAACCTACGACTTTCTGCTTAGGAAACAGACGCTCTATCCACTGAGCTACAGGCGCTTTCTTTGCTCGTATTGTCGTTCTATTACTATAAGTTTTGTAATGAACTTAAATCGCCGCATCATCTTCCAACACATCACAGGTTCGAACCGTGTCGAGAGAGAACTTCTGATCAATTCGTTCTTTAGGTTTTTCCCATTATTGTATATCGAAATTTTTAACTTTCCGGTAAGTTGGTCACATTAAGAACACAAAATTCCAAAAAGAGATTTAAAGTTGAGTCATTTTCTCAAATAAGAGCATGAAGTAGACTTTGTCTCGAATAAGAGCTTGAAGTAAATCTTATCTCAAATAAAGGCTTGAAGTAGCCATTTCAGTCTTAAATAAGGATTCGACCTCACTGGCCAAAGGGTATTTTCGCCTTTTACTTTTTTGAATTTTTTTTCCTTTTTCTGTTTTTTTTTCTTTTCCTTTTCCTTTTCTTTAGTTTTTTCCCTCTCTTCCCATCACCATGGCCGCATGGAGGCCGCCCTCGCCTAGGCTTGCAAGGTTCGCCATCGCCGGCATCAAAGGAGGGCAAGGCTAGGCCAGGCCAAGCGACCCTCACTCGATGCCGACAAGGACAACCCTTGCTAGCCTAGGCGAGGGCAGCCCTCGCCCGACGCCGGCTAGATGCAATGAAGGCTAGGAGGGAAGAAGAAAAAAAGGAAAAGAAAAAGGAAGTAAGAAAAACAAAAATATATACTTATAAGATTTTTTACTAAAATACTCCTTCTCCGGTGACGAAATAGTCACCGGCCGGCCAAAGGTCATTTTTTTAGACGATTTGGCTACTTCATGCCCTTATTTGAGACGATTTGGCCACTTCAGGCCTTTATTTAAGATAATGTTCACTTCGGGCCCTTATTTGAGAAAATAACTCAATTTCGAGTCTATTTTTGGAATTTTCCCAATTAAGAATTCAAGAACTTTACCCACCCGTAGGTGGCGCAGTTGGTTTGGGCCCTCCCGCCATCGCAGGAGGTGAGCGGTTCGAAACTCTGCGTCGTCAGCGATTGAAGTGGGGGGTCCTGGCGGTGGGTTGCTGGGCTAGCCTTCCCCCGGGTTTAGTACCGAATAGCCTCTCGGGCGAAAGGAAGGTTCCCGGGTTATAAAAAAAAAAAATTCAAGAACTTAGATCAGAACATAGGCAAGTTCAAGAATCAATGAGTGAAACTGTTACGACATTTTCATCTCATATTTAAAAAGGAGTAATATGACCAAAAGGCATCTATTTTAAAATTTCAATAATTTGGTATTTAAAATGACAGTTATAGAAAGAACCTTTGATTATGTAGAATAGCAAAATCTTCGTCATAAACAAAAGGGTTAATACAATGAAAAGTCTCAAATTGTTACATTTGTGATAAATTTATCTAAAATTAATTTTTTGACAACCAAAAATCCCAAATTGATGTTTCGTGCAAATGGTAGCAATAACCATATTCAATCTTTATTTATATCTATTGGTAGGAGTGAATACATTACATGATTCTAAATGCAACAGTGTCAAGGCATGTGAACTTTCTTCACAAGAATTTTTTTCAGTCAGTGATTGTCAGTCTCTTATTAATTTCTGACATATTGTTGTGTTTTCCTTTATCCATTACTTGAATCGAATGGGTGAAGTTAGGAATAAAATGGAAAATAAAGTTGTGAAATGTTCTGTATATATTTTGATATGTATATTAATGAAGAATACATCAACCTATTATATGTTTTATTAGATAATTATTATAAGATAATATCTCAATCAAAATATGTACAATCAAAAAAAGAAATATGTGCAACACATGCAATATGCATGGCTGCATGCAATATTAAGACATACGGATAATTAACATAATTATCAAAAGAGTCATGCTTTTTCCACTCTTTTTATGACTTTTTTTTTGGTCGGTCACTCTTTTTATGACTTAAACACTCCATTTTTTGTTGTTTTGACTGTTCTAACTTTATGGGATCCACCACTTCTGGTACAATTATATATTATTATTTTTTATTATTGGTCAACTCTTTTTATTCCTGCATAAGTGTACTAAAAGTCCTAAAACTTATTTAAAAAGTGCAATTGAGTCATAAAACTTTCAAAAAATATGATCAAGTCCTAAAACTTATCACGAAAGTGCAATTAAATCTTAAAACTTTCAAAAAGTGCAATCAAGTCCTAAAACTTATCATGAAAATGCAATCAAATCTTAAAACTTATTACAAAAGTACAATCAAGTCCTAAAATTTTCAAAAAGTGTAATCAATGGAAAGACTTGATTAAATCAATTTGATAAGTTTTATGACTTATTTGTATTTTCGTGATAAGTTTTAGGATTTGTTTGCACTTTCTGAAAGTTTTAAGACTTAATTGCATTTTTCTAATAAGTTTTAGGACTTAATTGCACATTATGAAAGTTTTAAGACTCAATTGCACTTTCATAATAAGTTTTAGGACTTTGAATGCACTTATCCCTTTTATTCCTTAGGTCCCACTTTCCTTTTTTTTGTTTTTCTTTCCATGCCTCCCACTCGTCTCTTTGTTCTATTTTAGACCATTCTCTTCTTTTTATGTCTCCCATTCCTCCTCCTCCTTCCACAAATCTCTCAAGCATTTGCAATTCATAAAAAGAACATCTTACTTCAACAATCTGCCACCTCCTCATTCACGATTCTAGCGAACGCTTGTTTTTTTCCTCTTTAGTTTTCTTGGTCTCAAATTATTTCCTGCTATCTTTTCTTAAAAATGAATTTGAGTTTTGGGTCATGGAAATGCTTGATCTTATGTTTTACTCCTGCGTTTAGAGCTTAGTGTACGTCAAAACAGTGCTTATGAATTAATTGTGCAGTTGCTTGAATTTTATTTTTCGTCACATGTAGCAGAGTGATTGTAATTAGCTTTATGTTGTTCTTTTGGTATGTTTTTTTCTCTTTATTCTCGGTGGTTTTGATTTCCATGCCGGATGTTTTGTTTTGTTGCATATGAGTAGTTTGCTTTACATTTTTGCAATATCGACTGAATTTGAAATTCAGAGCTTAAGATTGTCGCTTATTGCCCTCAACTTGTATGCCTACACATGATTGAGACACCTTTTTCTTTTTCTGCACTCTCACATGTGCAAGAAGAGGAGAAGACAATATAAAAAAGGAAAGAGAGAGGAGAGGTGCTTCTCAATGTTACCATCCATGGTGCAAGAAGAGCCTTCATGTCGAGAAAAGGGACTCGTTGGGAGGTTACCCGTGAGCCCAATGTTAGTACCCACGAATGTGCGGAAAATGACGGGGTAGACATCATGGATAATAAATCGAGGAGGACGAGTGTGTGGAAGAAGAAGAAGAAAAAGAAGGAATGCGATGCATAGAAAAAAGAGAATGGCTTGCGAGTGAGATAATGGACGGACTAGGGAAAGGCATAAAAAGAAAGAAGAAGAAGGAAAATAGGACCCATATGGAAAAAATCAAAATAAAAAAGACAAATAATAAAAAAAAATCATGTAAAATTGTATCAAAGTAGTGAGTCCCACAAGGAATAGGATGGCCAAATCAATATAAAATGGAGTATTTAAGCTAGAGAAGTGGAAAAAGTGCGGCCCTTATTAAAATATCTCTAACAAATAAAATTATCCTAGAGAAACACCTTAGTATAGAGGAAACATCCTCAATATCTCAAGAAAATATCTAAATACCTCTAATTTCCCCCTTCAAACTCAAGGTGCACAGAAGATGTCAACTTGAGTTTGAATGTAAGTTTGAAAATATTTTAAATATTAAGAGTGTGTTTTTTTCGTGTAAAATTCAATGATAAAGGAAAATAATTTTCCGAGTCTAGGAATCCTGCAAAAAAATGTCTTTAGCAATCTCTTAAGCTTAAACCTTGGAAATGGTCCTGAATGCTAGGACTTGGAACCAACATTGAAGCTTCCTAGTTTAAGTGTAAAGTTTCGGGTTTAAGCGTCAATAGCTAATCATATTTCGAAAAATGTTTCTCAATTCTTTTAAAGAGGTAATCATTTTCCTCCTCAGTAAACCAAATACCAAAAAATGAGGAAAATGTGCACCCTAAACCATATATTTCTCTAACAGCTTAAGCTTCTTAGAATAATTGGCAGTAGTCCTTCAAAATCTCATATGATATCAGAGAATGAGATACTGAGTTCGAATATTGTTGAATAAAAAAAAATTTAAACTACAAATTCCTCTCTTATAGGTGAAAAAGAAATAGAAGAAAATAATTATAATCCTCAAAACCTTTCAAAAAATATGTATATTGATAAGTAATATAATAGATAGTTATTTATAGTTTCCTAGAACTGGGGATACCTTTTATTCGTACTTAGCTTTTCTAGGGAATGTTAGAAAGAAAATCATCAAAAGAACAAGGCGGTATTATTTGCTATTGTGCTTCGTTAATTTGATTAGGCTAGTTCAATTCTTGCGGACTTGTTAACCTCTCATTTTCAATGGTTCAAATCCATTCATTGACAGACGACATTACTAATGTCCCGGCAAAAATTTGACCGGCATTGATCCTTGACATTGTGCTTTGAGAAAACCATATGGAAATCTTAACATAGATCGGATAAATTTCAAGATTAACGTTGTAGATTATAGTCTCAAAACTTCGAATCGCATAAACAGATAATAAGTTCCCCACCTATATATATATATATATATATATATATATGGGAAAACAGGGAATTCAAATCCGTTGTATTATTTCAAAATTTGTAGAGATTACATTCCTAAGTTTCCATACTCACTTTAGAATTTATATGGTTTTATTTTTAAGGGTTAATGTCACGAAAAATTCCAAATTGATACATCTATAAAAAAATTTACCAAAAATTAATTTTTTGATAATTAAAAACCACAAATTGGTAAACGTGTGATAAATTTACCCTCCGTTAAATTAAATTAATACTCCAAAAAATCGTAAATTGGTAAACCTGTGACAAACAAATAGATAAAACCCTAAATTGGTACATCTGTCATCCAATTAAGCAATTTAATAGTAAAATGTAACGAAAACTAACAGAAGGTTATATTAGTTTTGGGTTTTTCATGGTATTAATCCTATTTTAGAATGGTTAATACCACAAAAAACTCCAAACTGATACACTTATGATAATTTTACCCTCTATTAGTTTCCGTTAAATTTTATCGTCAAATTTCTAAGTTGGATGACATGTGGCAATTGACAAGTGTACCAATTTAGGATTTTACCATCCGTCTGTCACAAGTGTACCATTTTGTAATTTTTCGTGATATTAATCAAATTTAACATATAGTAAATTTACCATAAATATATCATTTTTGTGTTTTTTATGGTAAAAAATTTAGTTTAGAGTACATCTATCATAGGTGTACTCATTTAGGATTTTTGTACAGTTAAGAAATTAATTTAGGATAAATTTATCACATATATATTAATTTGGGGTTTTTCATGATAGTAAATAGTAATTCATTTTTTTAAATGGTCGATATTTGATTGACGAGAAATTAGTGTGTTTATGGAAATACAAAGAGGAAGAAAAAAAAAGAAAGAGAGAAAATCTTCCGGCTTCCGTTTAAATATCTCGGAGCCGAGAAGCTTGCGACTCACCGCGTCCCGTCGTCTTCTCTCCCCGCAGAACCCAACTCCGAATCCCTATCTCTCTCCACCGACGGCGTCAATGGCCTCCTCCCGCATCCCGCCGGCGAAGCCCCTCGAGCTCGACCTCACCGTCGTCAACGCCAAGCACCTCAAGAACGTCAACTGGAAGAACGGCGGCCTCAAGCCCTACGCCATCTTCTGGGTCGATCCCGACCGCCGCCTCGCCACCAAGTCCGACGACTCCGGCTCGACCCGGCCCGTCTGGAACGAGCAGTTCACCATCCCGCTCCCGCTCCCGCTGCCCGATTCCGCCCTCACCCTCGAGGTCTTCCACTCCAAGCCCTCCGAGACCCCCAAGCCCCTCGTCGGCTCCCTCCTGATCCACCTCAAGGACCTGCCCGACCCGCACGACCGTGACCAGATCCGCACGTACGATCTCGTCCGGCCGTCCGGTCGGCCCCACGGCAAGATCCGGATCAAGCTGGCCGTCCGCGAGCGCCCCGTGCCGCCGCCGCCGGAGTACCTCGTCCCGCCTTCCGGGTATTATTACGGGGCGGCCGCCGCCCCTCCTCCGCCGCCGGCTTCGCGCTCGGCGTATCTCCCCCCGCCGCCGGCCGCGGTCGTGGTGGCGCAGGCCGTGACGATGCCCCCGCCGCCGCCCGCTACGGTCCGCGAGTACAGGCCGTATTCTGTTCCGACCTACGCAGCGGCCACTCCGCTGCCGCCGCCACCGGGCCTGGCTCAGTCGCCGCCTGCTTATTCGTACGCGTACTCGGATGCCTATCCTGGATACTATCCGGGGTACTACTCGTCTGCGCCTCCGCCCCCTCCACCGCGGCCGTTTTATGATCGGGGTTCGGCTTATGGCGGGCCTAGCGGTGGCCCGTCCGCACCTGTCGATTACACAATGGCATACGAGAAGCAGAGAAGCGGGAATATGGGGCTAGGGGCAGGATTGGCTGTGGGAGCGGTTGCTGGAGCGCTGGGTGGGCTAGCATTGGAAGAGGGATTGAACTATGAGGAAGAGAAGATCGCCGAGAGGGTTGAGAGCGACTTGGCTGGAAGGGATGATTATAGCGAGTATCGTCCTGATTACTGATTTCAATACCGGATTGGTTGGTTGGTATGCTTCCTTACTGGTTATGGGCAATGTCGGTCTCTATTTGGACATACGTGTTTAATATAGTGTGATGTAAATAACTTAGGTTGGCAGCTGGATGAGCTTTCTGTTGTCTGGGACATATGCTGACTATGTTTTTACTGAAGATGTAATAAGTGGTTGCTGCTGAAATTCTCAAGATATGTGTTATGCTGGATGGTGGATTAAGCAAATACTAAGAAATGATAGAGAGAAAAGAATTTGCGTACAGTAGGTTCTTGTAGAACGTGCTGTTGCTGACATGAAAATGCATAATTTAATTAAGTAAATAGGATATATATATATCTATCTCAGGACTAGTAGTCAATTAAGGCAACTCAGGTTGTGTGATGATCCATAATCAATTTCATCATCATGTTCCTCAATCAGTTTTTATTCAATGTGGTTTTGGAGCATACTCTGGGTATGTCCTCGTGATTGCACTTTGTGATTAGTTATGCTCAAGGATTTGTCTATAATGGAGGGGTAGTTTGAGGAAATGAGATACATTCATGTCTGATTCATGTTACCTAGATCGTTGTGGCATGCTATGAGTTCGTCTAATGAATGAGGATTGGGTCTACTTCTTATTAAGCTGGCAATACGAAAGAATGTATTGGCATATTTCCATCCGAGTCATTTTGTGTGATTCCAAAAGTTTAATAGTTGGAGAATGTACACTAGTGTCATCGGATTTGTGTTTTCGTCTTTTACTTGCATGAGGACATGTTTGGGTCAACTGGATCAGTCATTGTGACAATTCCAGGTATAAGGGTATCCCATACTACGTACCTTGTTCATGTTATGTGAGGGGGTTTGGCAATCATGATGACCCTGGTGTATAAGACTCGATTGTTTGAAGTCCATACGCTTTGTTTGCATGGAAGGACAGTTGTTTTTGTTGGTTACAATGCACTCCAACAGCTTCTCTTGTGATTTTGTACCAAGCATTAGACCACAGCATAAGTTTTTCTCACATCCCGTTTGTGTGAATGATGATGGGACTACTACTAGTATATTGTTTACTGTATAGTTGGAGTTTATGCAACTTGGGCTGCACCAACTTTTAGCCTTTGCCAGTCTTTCCTTTTTGAAAACCCTATCGGTCTTCACATGTAATGTCTGGTACTGATGTGTCCGCCTGTGAATGAGTGATGTGTTCGGAATCTATTTCGTCACATGGGGACACCATGCTGCCTGTTACAAATAAATGTCTTGGGAAGCTACTTTTCTTTTCTTTAGCTTTATTTGCAGCTCTTGCTAATCTCCATCACTTAGTGTTTGGGCGATCTCCATCATGAGTTAGTATATAGTTCTGGAGGCATCATCCCTTATAGGAAGGTCTAATGGAGGTAGAGCTTTAGTTTTTGAGTAAGGAGTTTCTTAGGCATGAGATTACCTTCTATTGGCCCAAAACACTGTTACTTGACAAGAGAATGTTAGGCCGAAGCACATGTAGCTTTTCAAGAGGGGAATGCATATAATATTCTGAGTAAGATTTGAGAAGTTCCTCCAGAAATGAGGCATTGAGATTTGAGGAGTGCATCAGGAATATTCACAATGTACAATGTAGCCAGTCCACCTAAAGTCGGCCGGACAGCATGGGGATTTTAGGAAGCTCTTGCAGTGCCAATCATGGAAATGGGGAGAGTGTGAACAGCTGACTAGTATGTAGCAAGTAGTTTGATGGATGCTAACTTGAATTGCAAGGACCCACACAATCTGCATGCCTTCACAACTTTTTATGTTAGTGACAAAACTTTGTGGTAGCTTACCTTCTGAGGTGAATCATACTTGGGTTAAAGGAGGATCATAAGTCTGCCTTTCTTTTAAAGTCCATGCTGCATCTTAGGTGAATGCATTAGGGCAGCTTCAGTGCGCATATCTGGTTCATAGTCTTGGCATTTATCCAGCTCGTAATGTCGGAATTGGAAAGTCTGGTTGGTGGAGCCACGATTGTTCATGCTTAAGGTAGTGCTGGCCCATTTAGGGCTTAGGATAGCCCCACTGAACATGAGCTCAGACTGTCACTAAATTTGTATAATTTGCTGGGTTTGATCTATAATCTAATTTTGTAAGCTCGCTTTAGCCTCCACAGTCCATACTTCATCCATAATGGAATGAATTAAGCTTCTACTTCGTGTTCCTTCATCTCTAATTTCTACATATGCTCGTTCTTATCATTTGGACCTGCATCTGTATCTAACATGCTTTGGGAGTGCTGTTCAAACCAAGCAGTCGGTTATGCTGTCGGGGTAATTGCTTTTGAGTATTGCAAATTCTGAATCAGGGCATTGTTGTTGCACTTAGAGGTGGCCACGGTTCGGAACCGTCCGGTTCCGGTTCGGAACCGGCGGTTCCGGTTCGTCGCCACACTTGAACCGGACGGTTCCGGTTCGAAATTTAAAAAATTTTAAAAATAAATTATAATTTTAAAAAACAGAATAGAAACAAGGAAAAAAGACAAAAGAGAACAAGGAAAAACAGAAAAGTAAAAGGAAAAGAAAAAGAAGAAAAACAGAAAAGGAAAAATAGAAATGAAAATAAAAAAATTTAAAAAATACTATTCTTGTGATAGAACATTATTCAATATAAATTGTGATTAAAATGTAAATTTTACTCAAATTTGGGGACAAAAAGATAAGAGAGAAAGAGAGGGCTTCAACTTAATAAATTATCATTAAGCACATTACAATTCGTTACAACGATCTTAAAAAAAAAGGTGTACACTACAATATATATACCATAAAATTATCCCAAAACCTAAGCATTCCGTGCGCAGGGGACAAGAGGTCACATATCGTCGGATTATATTTCGGTTTCCCTAAGCTCACGTGGGCGTACCCGGTATGAGAAACAAGAGTTCCCGAAATATTTGCCAACTCCAATAGTTCTTTTACCCTCAATCGTCACTACCCGTTCCAGTACCGATACTGGTAGCGGTAGTATCTCCATCGTTAAAGAATTCGGATTCATTATTCCGATCTATCTCTTGTTGCCGGTATTGAGCCTTCGTCCAATCAGCAACACAAGCTTGCATCTCTACTGATTCTGGATCTAATCTTGAACGATGTTCGTTCAAAATATTACCTCCGGCACTGAATGCTTGTTCGACCGCAATTGTAGAACAAGGGGTTGAAAAAATCTGTTTTGCAATAAGAGAAAGGATTGGGTATTGGCTTGCGTGCCTCTTCCACCAATCCAAAATTAGAAAATCTGTACCACCTTCGGCTTCAGTAAACTCAAATAAAGTGGTTAGATAACTCTCTAATTCAGAAATATTTCCTATTACTCCCTTTTGTTTTTTTTGTCTATGTAATAAAAGTTGATACCCTCTACTAATTTTACCTGTATTATCATTTTGTATATCCGTAGATTGAGAAGATCCAATATCACCTAAATTATATTTAGTATAAAATTCATTATATAATTCTATTACTACATTTTTAACATCACGTAATATGGTTGTAACATTTGTCACATCATAATGTAAACATTAATAATATACACGCAAAAAATCATTTAAGCCATCCAATTTGCAACGCGGATCAAAAACACAAGCAACTAAATAAATCATGGGAATTTCACTATAATAATGAAGCCATTTTATTTTCATTGCAACTATAGTATGTTGTAATTCAACATCATTTTCATATTCATCAAAAGTTCCGACAATATTAATACACTCTACTAAAAATAAATGTGTAGTAGGATAATAAACACCGGACAAAGTATAAGTTGCATCATTAAAAACCTTTAAAACATCTAAAATTTTTTGGCAAATATCCCACTCTTGTGGGTATAAATTAATCTGAGGTATATTATTAGAAATGAATGCACATAATAAATCTTTATATGCTAAAGATTCAGTAAGCAAGTGGAAAGTAGAATTCCAACGAGTTGGAACATCTCTTGGAAATCTTTTTGGCTTTGTGCCATTTTCTCTACAAAATCTACCCCATTCTTTCATTTTTTGGGGATGTTTCCATAAAAATTGAATCGCCTTTTTTATTGGTTGAAGAAAAATATCAAGAGTTTTCAAACCATCTTGTACACATAAATTTAAAACATGACAAGCACATCTAATGTGAAAAAATTTTCTGCCAAAAGACGGTTTGCAAATATTTTCTAACTCGGCAATTGAAGCGGTATTTGCTGCGGCATTATCAAAACCAATTGAAAAAATTTTGTTAAGCAAATAATATTCTTCTAAAACTTGCCTAATTATTCTATAAATATTATTTGCCGTATGATGATCATCGAAAACTCTAAATGCAATAACTCTTTTTTGAATAGTCCACTCGTCATCTATCCAATGACATTTTATGCCCATGTAAGAATGATTTTGCCAATTATCACTCCAAATATCACTACCTACATGCACGCATCCATTAAATTGCATAAAAAAGTTTTGTAAATCTTTTTTTCCTTTTTTGTAAAGATCTTTAATTACTCGTTTAATTGAATTTCTAGGAACACGTTTTGCTTGTGGAGCATATGCTTTTTGTACAAATTCATTAAAACCAAATCTTTCTCCAAAATTAAATGCTAAATGCTCAACGGAAATAAATTTGCTTAATTCTTCCTTATAAGTTTTTTCATTAAAACGAAAAAAAGGGGAAGTGTTAGGATTGACGTACCCGGAAATTTGTTGTTGCCCGATATCGATTCCCGTTTCGGTTGGATGTTTGCTCCTAAGATGTCGTTTAAATGTTCCATATCCTTGTCCACCTGTATATTTATATATTTTTCCACAATATTTACAAATTATATTATACCTTTTTTGACCGATATCAAACCTTTCCATTTTCGTGAAGTGATTCCAAATGTCAGATGTAAATTCCCGTTCCGTTTCCTTTGTTGTAGATATTTCGGCAGGAGGATGAAAACTTTCTTGCGTCGGGACGCGCTCCACATCGGGAAAAATGTTGATTTCATCATCTTGAAAATCTGCATATTCACGAGGATCAAAAGAATGATGGGATTCCATCGCGATATTCTTACCTTTGCCAGTTGGCACTCGACTTCCACTTGCCATTTTTCGAATGTATTGAGAGAATTGAGCGGATTAATTGGGAGAATTAAGAAAGAATTGCGTGGATTGAGAAAATTGAGAGAATTTGCGAGAATTTCGAGTATTGAGAAAATTTGAGACTTGACTTGAGAGAAGAGAATTGGAGAGAATTTGAGAGAATTGTGTGTGTATTGTGAGAATTTGAGAAAATTTATAGGAAAAAAATAGAACAAAATTTAGAATTAAAAAAATAAAACAAAACCGTTGCAAAATTACAACGGTTATGTATCCCCCAACCCAACGGCAGGCTGCTGCACAGCTGCAGCATGGCCTGCAATGCAGGCTGTGCTGCAGCTTTTTTTTTTTTTTTTAAATGCCCGTTTTGGGGCGTAGGCGTAGCCGTTGCCCCCGAGTTTCCAACGGCAGGCTGTGCAGCCTTTCTTTTTTTTTTTTTTCTTTTTTTTAAATTTTAAATTTTAAATTTTTTTTTAATGCCCGTTTTGGGGCGTAGGCGTAGCCCCCCAAGTTCCCAACGGCAGGACCGGGATGTGCTGCACTGCTGCAGTTTTTTTTTTTTTTTTTCGCAGAATCGGCCCGGAACCGCCGGTTCCGGGCCGGTTCATATTTTTCTGGAACCGGAACCGGGACCGTAGGCCACGGGCCGGTTCCGGTTCCGAACCGCGGGCCCGGTCAACGGTTCCGGGCCAAACCGGCCCGTGGCCACCACTAGTTGCACTCTGAGTCCTTGCGCTTATTCGGAGTTCTTATTTCTGTGTTGTGGGGGCTAAAAAGAGTGATGTACTTCTGGATTTGAGAAAAGGTGGCAAAATTTGGTTATGTTTTCTTACCTTTTAAAGGTTTCTTCAGCTCTTCCTTCCCAGAATTCTTGGATGGTCTAGTGACGGTGCTAGTTTCGTTGTAATTTTCTCAACATGGCTCGGCAATTAGCGCTAATAACTTTCATCATGAAGACCACAACTCCACAAACGGATGGTAAAGCAAATTCATCTTGGATGTATCATGTTTATGTCATGTTCTAAGTGGACCGAAAATGTCAAGTCATTGAACCATTCTTGACGTTCACCTATCCAATCACCAAAGTCCAAGAGCTTTTTTGTTTCAGTATTCCCGCAACAACCCCAGCCGAAGAAATGGGTTTTGTTGCTCTTATAAGGTGTTCGGCAAACTCTTTACAATAGTAGTATTCTCAAAGCTACCGCAAATTTTCGATGTGGTATATTTATATGTACGGATTAGTTTAGTAGGTTCATACAAAGCATACATTGTACCTGGCGCGTCCAACCATTTTAGATTTAGATGGCATTGATTATGCTTAATTATCGTGAAAATATTTAGTAGTTTGCAAGCGTCACGTTATTAGCTGACGTGGCTATCATTTTTCTGAATAAATTACTTACAATTGTACACGGTTTTCAAATAAAAAAAGTAAAAGTCTTGTTTTTCTTTATCTTCCTCCTCTATCTGGCCACCGCCTAGTCCTCTACCGTCTCCACCGCGCCAACCACCACAACCTCCATCCTTGACGCCCACAGCCGTGCCTTGACCGCTAAACCCAGCGTGAGTTCTCCCTCTCTGCCTCCATTGCCGCACCTTTCTCATGCCTCCAGATCTAGCCTGGACCATCCCAACGGAGACCACAAGCTTAATGGAAAAATAGAGGGAATGGTTCACCTGGACGAAGGCTGCCGCAATGACCACGACCCTTGAGAAAGTCGACCGTAGAGACTGCGATACAAGATAGAGTCGAAAACTTCTAGATTTGGCGAAGACTCTCGACAAAGCTGACCACAAAGCCAACGATGTAAGACCACAAACAGAGCCAAACTTCCAGATCTTGAGCCATGCCTTCAGATATGGCGACGGCAGCTCGTCAATAGCCCTGAGTCTCGTCGGCGAGGTCGAGATGCCATGGACAAGCCACCATGATGGGAAGCACTGCAAGCTCAAAATGCAAAAAGTAAAACAACGTAATAGATGTCATGCTCGGGAAGACGGAGCCACCCATGAAGATGACAGAGGTGGTGGTCAGCCTGGACGTGGGGCTCAGGCAAGGCGATGGCTAGATGGAGGAGGAAGAGGGGAAAATTATCCAAAAAATCTTAAATTTATTGCACTTTTTCTAATTCAGTCCAAAACCTTTTAATTTTGTCAATTCAATCTTAAATCTTTTCACTTCTTGCTAATTGAGTCAATCTGGCCAATTTTGGCCTACCGGCACTAACATGATAGTTGGCCAGCACCGATGGTCCGACCAACTCTGACATAGCAATTTTTAATTTTTTTTTTCGAATTTTTAATCTTTTTTTTTTACTTCTTCCCTCTGGTCGGTCCGACAACTGGCCAAAGGTAAGGACCTCGCCAGCCTCTAGCGAAGCTTGCCTCAGCCAGCCCCTAGTTGGGCGAGGCAACCTCACCTAGCACAAGTGAGGCCGACCTCGCTGTTGCTTGGGTTGCAATGTCGAGGTCAGCCTCGCCAAATCTAGGCAAGGTTCGACCTCGCCCAGCCAGGGGTCGACGAGGCTCAACCTTGCCGGTGGCCAATGGGGGCGAGCTTCGCTAGAGGTTGTTGAGGTCGACCTCGCCGGCTAGAGGGAAGAAGTTAGAAAGAAAAAAAAGATTAAAAATTCGAAAAAAAAATTTGAAAATTGCCACGTCAATACTGATCGGTTAAAATTGGTCGGATAGACTCAATTGGCAAAAAGTGAAAAGATTTAGAACTGAATTGATAAACTTAAAAGGTTTATAACTGAAATGGCAAAAATACAATAGGTTTATGACTTTTGGACACTTTTCCCGAAGGAAGAGAGAAAGAGAAAATACATGTGTTTTTTTTATTTTTATTTGAGACATGTGTGAAATTATAAATGATTCTATTGAAAAAAAATACCGAAACTTCTAAACTGCTAAATATTTTCTCTCAATTGTCACCATCAGTGGTGGGAATAGAGATTACTTCTCTCCTTTTTTTTCCCTTTCCTTTTTCATTGGAAAGAGGAAGCAGTCGAATCTGACGAGTCTACGTGGGCTTATAATTCATATCCCATCAGGAAACTAAGACTTCAACAGCACCGAACGTGCACCAATGAACCAGGCATATAGCAACAATTTTTGTAATAGTACCACTTGAACATTATTGAAAGGAAAACCAAGTTGGTGTTCCTATTAATAATGCTATTAATTACTGAATTTTGACGATGTCTAAAAGATTGCATACGAAAACAAATTTAGAGTGACCCACTTTGTTTTTAAGACTGAGATTGACTTTCAAAGGGTTTGAAAATAGATTTAAAAAAAATTGGGTGGTACATATTCCTAATGAGTATCAGATACCACGGATTGACATATAGAATTTAATTAATTAGTTTGGACATGGTGTCCATGATTAACTTATAACAGAATAGTCTCCAATTATTTGTTTTCTTTTCCCTTCTCATCCAACCGCTTAACTACCTTTGTACCGGCTCCAAGGGTCGTCGAACTCCACAACTTATTTCATCTTTTAGACATTTTCCTTATTCTAAGACAATTGTTAGAACAAGAAAACGTGACGACTCACGGGAACAGAAATAAACAACCGAGGGACGATTTAGTCGACGAGTGTAATTATAACTGGTGTTGATTATAAAATTCTAAAGTTTTGTCCTTGTTTAGTAATTTGTGATGAATTTCTGAATAATGTGTCAAATCAACTACAAGTGCCGGCCAGACGCATAGTTTAAAGTCGAGACACAGATAAAATGATGACACATGAGTTCTATCGGGTCCATATAAAAACATCAGAATCGTTCCATAGGTATTGCATATGTGGTAAAGCACGGATCGCCGATGCTTCATCGGTCACGGTCGATGATGCACACGCACAATACAGCCTCATGTCGTCTCAGTCTATCTAGTAATGGTTTCAATCTGAGATCCAATCTATCACAAACGGAAAGATGCTAACGCTCACAGTATCCCCCCAATCTATGCATCTTGATGCCTCCTCCAATGGACAAAGGACAAACTTTACAAGAATATCATCTAACATAGATATCTCTTTGATTGCGCTATTGACAAGTTCAGTGATACGATAAGGAATCGGCCATAGCCGGCCTAGGATCGGTTCAAAGAATCGTCTGACAAAACTATGAGCCATGCAAAGAGAGTCTAACCCTAGAACTAGAGAGAAACAGGAAAGGTTCATGAACCCTAACCCTAAGCCCTAGAAAAAGAACAATATTGCTTTGTAGCGTCAACCTTTCGGCTTGTGCAAGATGGAAAGGGATCGGTATTGGGTCAAGCGTCATCAAGAACGTTTGAAGAGACAGTATTAGGTTCCATGAATCGGCTGAAAAATTCATATAGTTCACGCGTGTCCTTGTCTTTGCCTTATCTAAATATATCAACAACGGAGGAGGGCGCACAATCATTTTGTTGAGTGATTCCATTGGCCAGGAGTCAGAGAAGTTTGGCGCTCCGAGAGCTAATTATTTGTTGAAGATTACTGTTTAATCATTGTTTAATGATGAAATAATGCTCCCTTAGATAGATTTAAGACATGATATGGGGTACATTCATTCCCTCCCCATGCATGTTTGTTTCTTGAGATTATACTATTGACTGGACAAAGGTCAATGACATATATGATTATCTTTGATGTCGTTGATAGTTGACCATTTCGATGCCCTTCTAGGTTGAGACGTTCCAACATTCATAGTATACGCTCGGCCTGCCAATTGAAGTGATGTTGCCATTTAGCATAGTCAATCACCCTATTATTCATTTTGGCAATGTGCTTCAATAGATCTGCTCTATCAGAAACCATTTGAAATGGTGACTCTTAAGTCTTTTATATTTCCACACAAAGGTGGAGAGTAGGGTTTTTCGTTGTTCTGGTTAAAATATTTAAATAATAAATCACACATTTATCTAACAGCCTAAACTTTTAGAATAATTAGCAGTGGTATCATCAAAATCTCACGTGGCATCAGAGCTGAAGGTCCAGAGTTCGAATCTTTCCAAACTCGATTTGTCTCCCTATTTAAATATTTTCATGCTTAGTACTAGGCGAAAAAACCAGACTAAGCATGGGGATGAGTATTAGAATATTTAAATAATAAATCATGCATTCATCTAATAGCTTAAACTTTTAGAAAAGTTAGCAGTGATCCCACAAAAATCTCATAGTTCTATACATTGTTTATTACGGTAAACTAGAGATTCATTATGCTAAGATATGTATATTAAAACTTGGAATTGCTAAAAAATTGAGACAAATTTAAGTAGATAATTCGTATAGATAAGTGACTCATTCTGGGTGTGAATGAAATTGTCAAATCTGGGTATATGACTTCGAGCTTCTAAGTATTTTCTCTGAGGACGAATGGTACACACTCTAGAGTGATTATCCATATGATGTCAACAAAACCAACTAATACGCAGAAATTCAATGCACGAAAATTTTATCTTAGAGCACTAGGTCATCTGCAGAATGAGATGTGCTCTTTCTAACTCTACAGATAAATGAGGACTCTCTCTCTCTCTCTCTCTCTCTCTCTCTCTCTCTCTCTCTCTCTCTCTCTCTCTCTCTCTCTCTCTCTCTCTCTCTCTCTCTCTCTCTCCAGGTTCTTTGAACAAATGTTTTGAAATTAAGTTCATTGGATACCAAAAAGAAAAAAACAAGTATAGAAGCTATAGGAATAATAAAGAAACAGAATAATAATTCAATCTAAATTCGATGTGACACTGTCCACATTATTTATATCCAGGATGTGTTTTGGTGGGACTTCGATGGAATAAAATTGGCGAGTACTAAGTATGGCATATGTCAACTTGATCAATACTATAATAAGAGAAGAAATGCAGTCTTTGAATAGATAAAAAAAAATACAGATTTGATTTGTAATGGGAGATGACTGATGATAGTTTCCTCCAGCAAAAATAATGTTAGCCTTCATAGAAAATCTTTTGGGTCTTACATGCCACACATATATAAACCAAGTTGCATTGGTTTTCACGTCTCTCCAAAGTGTATAATCATGTCGAGAATCGGTGTTGACTCAAATAATGAAAAATCTTTCACCAAAAGGTTGAGTTTTAGTATTTCATGAGATGAGTTTGGTGATGATTGTGAATAAGAGTTCAATCGGTGTCGCAGCAAAGATGAACAACAAATTTAAAGATAAAAGGCTGTAAATAATGGAAGCCGAAAGGACAATAACATTAATAAATTGATAAAAAAAAGTACATTGGGAATATCTATTTTTTATGATGGATCATCTATATAATTGCATACCACCATATATATAATCCATTAATTATAACCATTCACTAGTAGTTATTATTTTAAATACAGGAATAATTAGACTTCCAAGACTCCAGCCCCTTTATCCACATGCCAATCTCACTATAAACAGTTTGCAACTTTCAAGGCCATCGGGTTACTCAACCGTAACTCGATATTCTTGCCTTTAATCAACATCATTGTCCTCATGTTCTTCCCTTGCTTCCAACACTAAGCCAAATTTAGAATGGCCAAGTCTTTGCTTGTTCTGTCGATGAATTTCATTGGACACCCCTTATCTACTTGTTGACATTGATTCCACATAACCATCGACGATTTTGCTTCGTAGATGTTGATATTCACGCCGTATGATTTTCGATTGTTTAATAGCTTGAAGCACTCTTGTCAACTGGTCTTCCTTGATCAACTGCACTCCATTGCTCATCAACAGCTATATAGTATAGCCAACGAAAGCTGTACACTATATTCATTGATAGACTGGTCAATAATTATATCGTATAGTTATCGATAATCATACCGATCATGATCAATCAAACTCACTTTACCGACGAAATCCATTGTTTGGAGAGATTTGAAATTGTTAAATTATGTCTCGATTTTGAGCTTGTACGTAAGAGTCAATCCGATTAAAGGATTGAGGTTTTTAAAAATTGTGCCGGCACAAGAGAAAGAATAAAGAAAATGAAAGGGATGTCCTCTGTCACTAGAAGACAAAGAAGGGGGCCCAAATTTCCTATAATATATGTATTCTTATATATAACTTGGGCTCGGCTAGAGTTTTAAGAAGAGAAAAAAACAAAGTGAAATTTTCTTTTGGCTGTAGACCTAGGTCGTCCTTTTCCTGGAAGTGTGGCCACCAATGGGTTGTTAAATGAAGTCGCATGCACAATGAAGGGATTGAAGAGTGGTCGCACGGTGAACTCCACAAAGTCGTGAGTTAAGTTTCTTTTGCTTGGTCTTGGGTAGAGCTTAAATTCCCAGTAAATCGTACTGTAAGTTTTACATCCAAAATGAGTTATTTATTTATAAACACTTTAGGTTAAATATAATTTAAGTGTGAAAAACACTCTAATGTGTGTGAGTGATTGTAATGCTATGACTTTGTGCCTAAGAACCGATTATGGCATGGAGTTATGTGATAAAGATTTTATCGAGTTTTGCGAGAGAGGGGATTGTGAGACGACACACAATTACCAGGACACCACGGTAGAAGGGTGTAACAAAATAGAAGAACAGAACTTTACTTGAGCGAGCTCGATGCATGCTTTCATATGCAGTATTAGGCAATGAATTTTGGGCTGAAGTAGTGAACATGGCGTGTTACCTGGTTAATCGATCTCCATCATCTTTTATCAAGTGAAAGACTTTGAGGAAGTATGGGCAGGTAAATATGTTGATTACTTGAGATTACGAATATTTGGATGTCCTGCGTATGCTCATGCAAGCATGTATGCTCATGAAAGTGATGGTAAGCTTGAGTTGGGGGTGAAGAAGTGCATATTTCTAGGCTATGCACGTGGGGTGAAAGGCTATGAGTTGTGGTGCATTGATTCTAGATTACCCAATTTTCTATTCAATAGAGATGTGATCTTTGATGAGACTAAAATACTTCAACAAAAGAGTCCTAAGACATAACCAATTGAGTAGATAGATCGCGAGGTGGAGCTTCAGGTGAAGACTTTGGAGACCTTAGAGGTAACACATGTTGAGATTGCAAATAAGGTCGTGATTCCTAAAGTCGGTAATATCGAACAACCAGCACAGCTACAGCACACTATAATTGCGGGCAAATAGAGAAGGCAAATTAAATCATTAGTACATTATGGTTATTCTTATATTGCTTACGCGTTGATTGTAGATGACGAGGTGGAGATGGATGAACATGCGCCTTACTCCAAGGCGATGACTAGCAGTGAGCCATCGTAGTGCTAGGGGCTATGAACGAAGAGATGGAATCACTCCATCTAAATCAAACATGGTAGTTGGTTAACATACCTAAGAGTCAGAAGATTGTTGGAAGCAAGTGAGTCCATAAACGGAAAGAGGGCATTATCGATGTCAAGGCAGAGAGATATAAGATGAGACTTGTTACTAAGAGGTATACACAACATGAGGTCATTGATTACAATGAGGTGTTTCTCTTGTGGTAAAACATACTTTTATTCATGTTTTACTTGCTTTAATTGCTACATGGGATCTCGAGCTAGAGCAAATAGATATGAAAATGGTGTTTCTCCATGGTGAGTTGGAGGAGCAGATTTACATTAGACAGCCAAAGGGATTTTTCTATTTCGGGCCAAGAAGACCACGTTTGCTTGTTAAAGAAATCTTTATATAGGCTAAAACAATCTCCTAGGCAATGATATAAGCGTTTTGATGCCTTCATGGCTGATTAGGACTAGTTGAAAAGTCAAATGAATAGTTTTGTTTATTTTAAGAGATTGAATGATGGGTCTTTGATTTGCATGTTATTATATCTATAGTAGTTAAGAATATGTCTAACATTAATGTACTAAAAAAGCAGTCAAGTACTAAGTTTGAGATAAAAGATTTAGATGCTCCAAAGAAGATATTGGGTATGGAGATTTTGCGTGATTAGGTTACAGGACTTTTATGTTTATCTTAAAAGAAATATATTAAGGAGATTGTGATACATTTTAATATGCAATCAACTAAATCAGTATGTACACCATTGAAGAAGCACTTTAAACTTTTAGATAAGTTATCATCGTAGACTAAGAATGAGAAGGAGTATATGTCCCATATTCCATATTCTAATACAGTGGGTACTAATATGTATGATATCGTATGCACTAGACTTCACATTTCACAAGATGTGAGCACAATTAGTCCTTACATGAAACGTCCTCGCAAAACTAATTGGGAAGCTATAAAGTGGATCCTTAAATATTTAAAGGGAATAATGGATGTTGGTATAGTGTACTCAAGGGACAGCAATGACAGTGAGATCACTGGTTATGTGGATTCTAATCACACCGGTGACTTGGATAAGTGTAGGTCTTTTACAGGGTGTGTATTTACGCTAACAGGTGGTGTGATTAGTTAGAAGGCATCCTTACAAGATCACAATGCCTTGTCTTTGACTGATGCAGGGTACATGGCCCTGACTTTTATAGCGAATGAGGTGATATTGTTTAAGGGTTTGTGTTTGAACTTTGGGTTAAATCAGAAAAGTATTGATATACACTATGATGACCAACGCGTGAAATATTTGGCATATAATTCGATCTATCACAAGCGAATGAAGCATCAACATCATGTACAATTTCATTTGAGATGTCTTAAAGAAGGGGGTATGGTTGTTGTGAAGAAGATTGAAATAGTGGAGAGCTCGGTAGACGTGATGACAAAACCCATTCCGTTGGCACAGCTCAAGGAATCTGTAAAAATGAGTGCCCATTGGAGCGTTGGGAGAGCTAGCATGGGTGATGAATACTATGATTTGCCCTTAAATATCGAGTCAATATGGAGAATTATTAAATTATATCTCGAGTTTGAACTCGTGTGCGAGACCCGACCCAATTAAAGGAAGTGGGTTCTTTTTTTAAAAAAAAGAGAGAAATAGAAGGATGAAAGGGAAGTCCTCCACTACACCACTAAGACGGAGGCCCACGGTTAATATAATATACATTTATATGGGAAACTTGGGGTGCGCATGGAATGCATTCCGGAATAAAAATTCTGTTCCGGAATGCATTCCGGAACAGAATAGCGTTTGTTAAAAAATTTCCGGAATGCATTCTGGAGCGATTTTTGCATTCTGGAATAAAAATGCGTTTGTTAAAAATACTTGATTCCAGAATGCATTTTTGATTCCAGAATGCGTTTTTGATTCCAGAATGAGTTTTTGGCAAGAAAAAGAGAAGCTACTTTTTGTAGCTTCTTGATTCCGGAATGCATTCTCCCTATTTTCTCACAATTTTTTTTTCAGAAAATGCATAAAAATTGAAAAATTCTAGAAAAATATATAAAAATTTCCGGAAAATAAAAAAAAGTCAGATTTCGGGAAAATATGAAATTTGGTGATTTTTTTTAAAAAATAATAAAAAAATCAAAAATTTCAAAACTTCACAAAATAGCTTAAAACACATGTGGCCATTCACTTTGAGTGAAATTTAAATTTTTTGAGGTGTCCAAAAAAATCAAAAATTTCAAAATTTCACAAAATGGCTTAAAATATCCATGGCCACCTACTTTGAGCGAAATTTAAATTTTTTGAGGTGGCAAAAAAAATAAAAAAAATAAAAAAATGAAAATTTTCAAAACTTCACAAAATGGCTTAAAATACCTGTGGCCACCCACTTTGAGTGAAATTTAAATTTTTTGAGATGCCCAAAAAATAAAAAAAATAAAAAATTTCAAAACTTCATAGAATGGCTTAGAATACTTGTAGCCACCCACTTTGAGTAAAATTTAAATTTTTTGAGGTGCCCAAAAAAATAAAAAATAAAATAAAAATAAAAAATAAAAAAAAACTTCACAAAAAGGCTTAGAATACATGTGGCCACCCACTTTGAGTGAAATTTAAATTTTTTTAGGTGCCCAAAAAAAATTAAAAAATAAAACATTTCAAAACTTTACAGAATGGCTTATAATGCCTGTGGCCACCCACTTTGAGTAAAATTTAAATTTTTTTAGGTGCAAAAAAAATCAAAAAATCAAAACAGATTTCTATTCCAGAAATCAATTTCTGGAGCAGAATTAATCATGTTTTACCAAACAGATTTCTCCTCTAGAAATCAATTTCTGGCAAGAATTCCAGAAATCAATTTCTGGCAAGAATTTGATTTCTGGAGCAGAATGATTACCATTCGCACCCTTGGCCTCCTAGAGTTTTAAGAAGAAAAGAAAACAAAGTTGGCTTTAGCCCTAGGTCATTCTTTTCCTTTAAGTGCGGCCACCGGTGGGTCGTTGAATGAAGCTGCACGCACAATAAAGGGATTGAAGAACGGCCGCACAATGAAGTCCTCAAAATCGTGAGTTGTATTTCTTTCGCCCATGGGGCCTCGGCAAAGCATAAATACCAGATAATATGTGCCGTGAGTTTTACATTCAAAATGAGTTATTTATTTGTAAACATTTTGGATTTATGAATGATCTAAGTGTGAGAAATACTCAACCGTGTGAGTAATTTTAACTACGATATTTTTATTATAGTGGATTATTTGCTGCTGGCTCTCTCTGTGAATATAGCACCGACACTCGAATTGAATCACGTAAATTTTTTGTATCCTTTATTATTTCTCTGGTTATCTTGCATTGACTTAAATTGCAAGATTCTATTAGCGTTTCTGCATTTAGTTTACAACATAAATTCTCTCTTTGCCTTGTTATGGGAAGGATTACTATATTGAGGAAATTAACCCTCACGACAAGCCAAGTCATGACATGAATGGTGGGATTTTAATTCGAAGTTCATTGCATGTGACTCAAATGCTTTCGGGTGTTTGTGACATGTATCCAAAGCATATGAAGTTACCGAAAATCCAATGTCCTCCTTAGACGGAAAAGAAGTGGGTTCAATAGGACTTGATGCACACCAAAATCTTAAACCATTCCATTCCAATTCAAATTGAGTTTTTACAGCTTAGTACCAAAAATGAGGCAGTTGGAGTTGAACTGGCACACACGTGCAGGGGTGTCGAGGTTCGATGGAACCCTTTTCGGGTCTCAGTACTGAGGATGAGCGGACCAATCGAAGGTCAAACATTATATTAAGACCCTCCACAACTCGTCACACAATGGCAAACGAACCCAAGTTTAAACTAACGATTAATTCGCCGCCACACGCCGACAAAATCAGAAATGGCGGTCCCTCATGCGATCCCCAGCGCGTGTTAGCGTAGTGGAACCGACCCCTCCTTTCTTAATTAATTACACCCCCCTAGTGTAATCCCAAACCATAAGCTAAACCAAGCCATTATGCTGAAGATACTACCGATTTTGTCCTCAAGTTGCTACGCACCTTCTTCAGGTCTCTCTCTCTCTCTATCTCCCTGTCACGACCGACCAACGTTGGGATTTGGGGAAGGACAGCCAACATCCAGAACGTAAAAGGTCGGCTGCTCCCGCATGGATTCATTGATTAAAAAGCTCGTGCAGAAAACCCATTTCTTGCATCGTTGATTACTTTCTGTATGATAGGATTAACGAGAACAATTGCTAGGGCTTGACATGACTAAAGTGAATAGCGCGGATGGCTGTAGCAGGATGGGGAATGATCCGCACTCCATTCAATGTATCGTCCGCGTGTGTATTGAATTCGAATGCCACTTGCTCTTGTGCATGCAGATTTGGTACCGATATGGGGCACAACATGCGGCTTGATTTTGCAGGCGTCTTGATTTGCCACTAAATTCGCAGAACCATTTGCAACAGACAAGAGTTATTGGTGCGTGCATAGTATTCTTCACCCAAAAGGATGCCATAACTTTTTTTCTCTTTATTAAAAAGACAAAAAGATAAAAAAAAAAATTGAAAGCACGGGTGTAATGAACATTTGCATACAGCTCTTGAGATGGGAGATCCCTAATTAATTGAACATCGAGCTACTAATTTAATATCATCCCAAGTGATAGAGGTCTCCCCATTTTAATCTATCCCGTAAAGTATGGTGTTATTAGATCGGTCTCACTTCTTTTTAATCCTGAAAAGTATAGTACCGAGTTTGAAGTACTGATAGTCGCACTCGGGAGAGCTGTCAATACTCATCACCCATTTTTACGTCATTTGTCTAACTAAAAGAAGGAAAAATCAGATTGCCGAATCGAAAGAATTTAATCTCTACTTACGTCTTTCCTATCCACAGAGTCTTTTCACACTTTGCACCCGATTCATCAAACAAGAAATCTCATTTGCCGTCAAGTCAGTGAATTTTGATTTTAATACAAACACTACCACGTGAGCATCTCATAAAAAAGGCCGGCTCAACTTAGACCAAAGTGTATTAATTGCAAAAAAAAAAAAACAGAAAGAGAGAGAACTAACAACAGTACATATGGCGAATGGTAATTAATATCAAATCTCAAACAACGTGATTAATAAAAGGCCACTAAAATTAAATGATCATCAATGGATTTCTCTCTACGACCCTTAGTGCAATCGGATATGAATCCGACGTTGAATTTCGGAGAACAGCAGCTCCCTAATCATAATTAAATGATCATCAATGAATTTCTCTCTACGACCCTTAGTGCAATCGGATACGAACCCGACATTGAATCTCGGAGAACAGCAGCTCCCTAATCATGCCCAACAAAACATAAATTAACATTAACAACCAAACTGAAATCAAAAGAAAGTCAAAACGCAACTGCCACGTCAGCCAGTGCATGCATGTATCCGCGCCGAGCCCGACTCCCTATGTATATAACCCCTCCGTCCGTTTCTTCTCCTTGTCTCATTCTTCGCTCTCTCTTTCTCTCTTCGTCTCACTCCACAGCGAGAGCGAGCAGAGGAGGAAGAAGAAGAAGAAGAAGAATTATCCAACACACAAAAAATCATAGAAATTCTGCTTTTGAATTCGGATAGAAAGAGAAAGATGGATTCTTCTTCTTCTTCTCCCTCGACCGTTGTCACGACTGTCGCTGTCGCCGCCGCTGCTGCCGCCGCCACCACTGTGGTGTCGAAATGCAGGGTGCACCCGTCGCAGGCGTCGGCCATGGGCGACCTCAAGCTGTCCGTCTCCGACCTCCCCATGCTCTCCTGCCACTACATCCAGAAGGGGGTCCTCCTCCCGCGTCCCCCCTTCCCCGTCCAGCATCTCGTCTCCCTCCTCCAGCTCTCCCTCTCCCGCACCCTCTCCCTCTTCCCTCCCCTCGCCGGCCGCCTCTCCACTGGCTCCTCCGGCCACGTCCTCATCTCCTGCAATGACGAGGGCGTGGACGTCATCCACGCCTCCGCCGGCGACGTCCTCGTCGCCGACCTCCTCGCGCCGTCCCGCGTCCCCGAGCGGTTCAAGTCGTTCTTCCCGCTGGACCGCACGGTAAGCTACCGGGGCCATTGGGAGCCGATCGTGGCCGTCCAGGTGACGGAGCTGCGGGACGGCGTCTTCATCGGCTGCGCCGCGAACCACGCCGTCGTGGACGGGACCTCGTTCTGGAACTTCTTCAACACCTTCGCCGAGGTCTCGCGAATCGGCGAGCGGAGGTTCTCGAAGGTCCCGGACTTCCGCCGCGAGTCGGTGCTGATTTCCGACGCCGTGCTCAAAATCCCGGAGGGCGGCCCGACGGTGACGTTCAACGAGGACGAGCCGCTGAGCGAGAGGATCTTCAGCTTCACCCGTGAAGCGATCTCGCGGCTGAAAGCCAAAGCCAACGACAGGAAATGGAGCGAATCCGAGGACGGCGACTTCAACGCCGTCGAGATCATGGGGAAGCAAATACACGACCCTCACGTGACCAGCGGTAACGTGAAGCTGACGCCGTCGTTCCTCGGGAGCTGGTTCGCCAAGCAACGTGGCGAGGCAGGGACGCGCGTCGAAACGGCGGAGATCTCGTCGTTCCAGGCCCTGTGCGCGCTGCTGTGGAGGTCCGTGACGCGCGCGAGGAAGCTCCACGCGTCCAAGACGGCCACGTTCCGGATGGCCGTCAACTGCCGCCACAGGCTCGAGCCCCGGCTCGACGCGCACTACTTCGGGAACGCGATCCAGAGCATCCCGACCAGCGCGACGGCCGGGGAGGTGCTGTCCCGGGACCTGCGGTGGTGCGCGGAGAGGCTGAATAGGTCGGTGGCGGCGCACGGGGACGCCGCGGTGCGGGGGGCCGTGGAGGAGTGGGAGAGGGAGCCGAGGCTGTTCCCGCTGGGGAACACCGACGGCGCCTCGATCACGATGGGGAGCTCGCCGAGGTTCCCGATGTTCGACAACGACTTCGGGTGGGGGAGGCCGGTGGCGATCAGGAGCGGCAGGGCGAACAAGTTCGACGGGAAGATATCGGCCTTCCCGGGGAGGGACGGCGGCGGGAGCGTCGACCTGGAGGTGGTGCTGTCGCCGGAGACGATGGACGGGATCGAGTCCGACCTGGAGTTCATGCAGTACGTGTCGCAGCACTGATGACGTGGACGGTGCTCGGCGTCGTTGGGATTCGGTCTTTTCTTTTCCGGAGGGAGGGGATTGAGTGTGTTGGATTTCGTGGGGTCCAGGATTTTCAACGGTGCGGATTTTCGCGCGCGACAAGTCTGACCACAATAAGTCAAAGTTTTTCAAAAAAGACCGAACCGAACCGAACCGTTTAAAACACTAAAATTAGTTTTTAACCCATGTTGTCTTGAAACCATTTTTATCTTTTTGTTTCCTTTTTTTTTAATCTAAATTTGGGATGTGTCGCCGTGTGTCCATTTGAAAAGTTGTCGAATCCCTTGTGCATGAACAATCTAATTTGGTAGTTGAAATCGCTCTCTTCCTTGTGACTCAACCACATCTCCTTCTAAATTGAGCTCATGAAATGATCATTGATGTGTAAATGATAATATAACGATAAATGATGTAAACGGCGACTCCAGGGAAATTTCTCCGACACAATTTTTAGATGCGCTCCAAAATATGTAAGTGATCAAAAAGAATATGTAAGTGATTAGAAAGAAGCTTTTTCCCATGTTCTCGAATGGTTGGGAGAAGTAATGTGAAACAAATTATAAGTGCATTTATTTCGCCAAAAAGTACTGATTTGACAAATATTTTTTAAATGATCACTAATATATATTGAAATAATCAATCAATGAAAATATTTTCATTGTAGAAAATAATTTATGTCTATGTATTTTCGTGTAAAATACTTTGTTCAATCATTTCTAGAAAAATATTTTTTAGATAATTAATTTTCTGCAAAACAATGGGACCCTACATGCATGTTTGTTTGAGTTAAGGTAGAGTTAAAGTAGAAGAAAATAATCGCTAACACGTAAAATATGTCTTCGATTTCCAAAACAAGAAGTGAAAAAATAAATGTAAATCTAAGATTGTCGACATTTACATGTGAAATTTTCAAAAGCTTCATGATTTGGTCGAATTGGCTGCTCGGCCAAATTTTGATCTAGCTTAAAAAGCAAAATGTAAAAGCAATCCAGACGGGCGCCAAAAAGTTCACTGACTTCAGTTTGTAAAGGAAACGCTAAACGGCACGATTTTCCTAATTGTATGAACTGCTCATACATCAAAGACATTGCATCGTGGAAAATGCAGACTGAAAGCAGCTTTTGAATTCAGGTAAAGATAGGGAGCTGCAGTATCTAGTTGAATCAGTGCCGGTTCAATCTCAAATCTAAATTAAGATAAGAGCTAGCAGCAAATTAACATCTACAGCAGAGCACACAAAGGAAGCAAGAGAATGTACGACAGTGAGTGCATCTCCATCATTCGACTGGCAAAGAAAGAAGATTGTCACTGCCAAAAAGACTGAACGCCTCACTCACAGTGACCGATATTTGCCGTCATTATCCACTGCTTTCCTTCCATGCCTCCGTTTCTTCTCCACGGCCGCGAGCTCAGAAAGACATGGCAAGCACAAACTGTTGATGGAGAAACACTAGCCAAATGTCAACGGCTGATACCGTCCCTTATTCAGCTTCCCGCTGCAGCAGGAACAGTAACAGGCTTCGAGTCTTCCGCCTTCTCATGTTCCTTGTTCAAAATCTGAAATAAAAAGCCATGAGTCTTCATCTATATTTAACAGTAGCAGTTAAAAGAATATCAGCAAGCCTCTGTTGACGCCAACTTTTTATTGCCTTCAAAAGATGAAAATTGAACATAGCTTTCTGTTCACTAATAGGACTTACGGGCTCTAAAGTTCAATTTTAACATAGTACTAATCCATCAGTTGCGAGTTCACGGCCATTAGTTTCTCAAGTCAAGTAATTCACAAGTATACCAGAAGAAAGGTTCAATGCGCAGGGCAGAAATTTTTTTATCAAGGCTATTGGGGTCACTTATAAACAGCGGAAATTTCCATGGAAAACTACCCAGCTATGAACCACACTTTGCTTAAAATCGTATCCATTCAAGTAGTGTGCTTCAAAAACCACACTTTGCTTAAAATCGTATCCATTCAAGTAGTGTGCTTCAAAAATATTTTGTTGACGCACTTTACAGGAAGTGCTCGAGTAGAAGAACATGATATACATAAAACACGATGTGCCCATAATTGATTTAGTAATTCAGTATGGTAACTCACCTTATTGTTAATCAAGTTGTGGAGAGCAACTACACTGCGAATTAGGGAAGAGAGATATATCACCAGCATCATATCGTTTGTTTTCACTGCAAAAGGTGGAATAGATGAAAAATGTCAATGAACAGTGAGGCAGGGGAAGGAAAGAAACAACCTTCCATTTCATTTCTACTTTACCAGCAAAAGACTTGACCAGCTCAGCCACATTGAGGTTTGGAAGTAAGTTGAACACGTCCTGGAGGAAAGCGTAGAATTATATAAAAGTAAGCAGACCATATCAAGATAATGATCAGTCACAGACCATAGAACAACAGCCGATTCAAAAGCTGTTACCTAAACTTGCTTGGTCCACTACGAGGACAAAGAGATGAGAACAGGAAGTACAAAGAACGGTACACTGGGACTTAAAGAAAGGTAGAGCTGTCTGAAAAATATAGCACAGGCATCTCTATGAATGCATATTTGCTTGTATTACCCAAGATGCGCATGATAAACAAAGGAGTACACACATGTTGAACTGCTATGACCTCACCATCGATCAATCAGTATCAATCAGAACATCGTGCTGAGCTCTTACACACATTAAACGGATTCTTACACTAGATAATAGAGAATTAGATGGTTTTCCCTTAGCTTTCCCCTATTCCCCCAGGAAATGAAGAATAATGTGTGCTTGTCACTGCTCAAAGAAAGGATTTGTTGATTATCTGGATCAAAAACTGATTCACTTCAATTCTATGAGACCAGAAGAAGTCACCCAGAAATAACATCTTGCCAGGTTCAATGAATCCAGCACTGATAACAAGAAATACTTTGGCAGTCAAACTAGCTGATGCAAAGATTTGATTTCATTATTTATTCAACAGCACATGTTAAATGGATTTGAGAAGCTGCGAAGGAAAATGACAGTATCGCACAAACAAATCCTCAATAGTATATAAGAAAACCAACCTGTAAATGGTACAAAATCTCATGGTTTAATGGAAGCTTTTCATCAATAACAAGATCTAGATAACTCCTGATCTCTCGAAGCCTCGCATCCAACCCCTTCAATGCAGTAAGTTTTCCAGTAACCTTGACAAGAAAAGTATTAAGTTTCAGTGTTATTCTATCGCAGTCTCAAAGATTTTAGCATTGAAGATGAAAACTAATTGGATACTAAACAGCTCAGCATAATCAAGAGATGACACCTCTGTGGCAAGTGTGCTGATAGTTGTATCCTTCACATCCCTAAGCAAGTGCTCAACACCTGAGAAAGGGTGGTGGTCAGCAAGGTGAATCAAGGCAGTCATAGATGTTTGAGGGCTACTACCACATATCAGATAAACAAGAGAAAAGAATGCCTTCCCAATGCCATACCTATCTCCTCAACTTCATGAGCAGCAATTTCTGAAGGTACGTGCACAAACACCTTCTGGCTCTTCTGTGTGGCATTCTGCAAACAGTTTTGAAATCAATTAAGATTCATGCAGGAGCTTATGTGTCATAATGTTACAAGCTACTATTTTTATAGTTACCCTGGTTGATTTGACCATGGAGCAGAATGAATCTCCTAGATTATTACCTCTTTAACCTCTTCAACAGCACAGTATGCTTTGGTTGGTATACCTAGCTCTTTGGGTTGAACGTCAATTATGACCAGCACAGGATTAGGGACATAACTGCAATCGGTTCAAGTTTCTATTATAAAAGTTCCATAGCAGAAATTATGAAGCAGGAAATGATGAAAGTCAGAGCTAAACATCCTTTAGAGATACGTAGATTACAACTGATAGTTGTTAAGTTCCTCAGAAAACAAATTAGGAGATCTCGTCAACTAAGAAAAGAACAAGACATATATTGACTAGAAAAGCAAATAGAAGGCATAATGGAATAAAAGTGAGAAGGTCATCACACACTGATAAACATATTACGTAGATCTTACTCATCAAATAGTCTGTGCACATTGAGGTCGTTTTCTCGCAATTTCGGACCAGTGCTGTACCACCCCACGACATGCTCCTTGGCTGAAAGATAATACATCCACGATAAATTCAGTAAACATCAGATCAGTTGGGTAAAGAAAGTACTCGTGACTTGTCGAAGATCATACCATTTATTCTCTTGAACATGCCAAACATTGCTTCATGGTAATTGTGGTCGAGAAACCAGATGCTTGGATCCTTCTCATCTTCCTCAAATGGTACTGTTAAGTAGGGAATTATACACGAGTCAAGTATTTGAGACAACCAAGAAAAGCCCCAAGAGAACAACCAAAATAGAACCTTCCCAGACATGCAGGAAAGTATATTTAGGTTAACCTCAGTATCATAGCCTGGCCTGACACTAGAGTAGGTACAAGCATTCTAAAATAATAATGTCTAAGATTTACAAATTTCCACCGACAGAGTTGTTTCTTATACAAAAACTCCCTTGTATCAAATGTGGGGGGTTTTTTAAGCAATAGAATCAATGTTGTTCCTGGAAGTCAATAATTACCATACATATTTTTAAGGGATTCATCTCTTGATTAACAGACTGTTTCACCATGAAGCCTTGACAGTTCATTCCCTCCTCTCCAAGATTGTCCAAGAGAACAAGGGAAAAGACCTCATAGTTCATTCCCACTTCTCAAACAGTATGCAAGAGCGCGAGGGATCACTAAATGATTTCCTTCTTGCCCTTACTAACTGCCCTTCCAGGAAGACCGAGCCTCCCTCTTTTAATACATTCCAAAAGAAGGCCGAGTAACCAAGCTTCACCTATGGCATATTCAAAGAAAAAATTGAAGATATAACACTGCATACAGTGTACAGCCCCGGAGTTTCGCTTCAGTCACACTCAAACTTCAGTTTCGTCAGAGCACCGTCGGGGAAACTCGAGTTTCCAATAGTCAAGCTCGAACCAAAGGGAAATTTCGAGCAAAAAACGTTTAGCAGAAGTCGAATTCTCGCAATATACTGCAAGAAAGCAATCCTTGACCACTCTCTCATTTGCATCCCCAGATTATACCATGCCTCACATTAAGCATCGGCACTCAAATCACAGAAATCAGACCCCGCGTCAGGTCTTGTTTCTCACATTTCATCTTAGCGCCCGCAACAGAAGCTCAAAATAGCACAAATTCCACAACTTTCATTTCTTTTTTCCCTCCTATCAAATTCATTCAGAAACGCGACGACTTCTACTGCATCAGCTCCCACCAGAAAGCCACTTCGCACAAAAAATTTCTGAAGCATGAGCAAAACACAATATCGAAACCCCGCCGAAATTCCTAGATCTATTCGAAGGACGGACGTGCGGTGGTGGGTGGGGGGAAGCTCCCAAACCTGCGTAGCTGTTGGAGACGTCGACGACGCCCTTGAAGGAGCTACCGAGCAAGACGCCGACGACGCGCTTGCGGGTGTCCTTGGCGACCCTGTTGTAGTTGTCGACGATGCTGAGGAGCACGAGGGGGTGGACGATCACCTTCTCGATCGGCCGCGACGACACCTGCTGGGTCTTGATCACGTCCATCCTTCGATTCCAATTCCGAATTCGAAATCACCTCTCCGTTGCCGCCGCCGCCGCCGCCCTCCTTCTCCTCCTTCTTCTCCCGAGTGAACCGTAAAGCAGAGCTGAAGCAAAGCGAAGAGGCTCTGGACAGCTCCGTCTTGCTCGTGCTTTTTGTTGCTCGCTTGTTCGTGTCGTGGGGTTCAAGTTAAGAAGGGATAGTCTCCGACCATCGATGGGGGAACCTCGATTGGGCAGAAAACATGGGCCAGCCCAGAATTGCGGCCCGATAACGTAAGAGAACTGCCAACGTTGGTAGCTATTAGGGGTGTGCAACGGGACCATCTGGACCGGACCGGACCGGACCGGTCTGTTCTGGGCGGGCCTAGGGGGTGTTGGTCCGGCCCCCGGTTCCCATTTTTGGGACAAGTGGACAGTCGGTTTGGTTCCCAGTTTCATGGTGAGAACCAGACCGACCGGACCGATAGGATCGGATCGATCATTTATGCATATTTTTTTTAAAATTAGCTATTATTTTTTTATTTTTTCAAAAAATTTATTTATTATTACTGACTTGCCAATTTTGTGAGCCATCAAACTGCTGCGAATGGGTTAACTTTTTTATTTTTTGCCTCTCTAATAACACGTGTTTAAATTAGGGGATGTGTATTTTTGGAAGCCCACATGGGACATATTTTTTTTTACAAGTATTTGATTCATTTGAACCGGTCCTCTCGGTCCGGTTCTCGGTTCTTGGATGGGACTGGACTGGACCGGACCGGGAACCGATCACCCCTAGTAGATATCGAGTCACAAACAAATAACGTGGATTCGTTCCCGGAAAAATTGGACTAACTTCAAGAAAAAAAAAGCACCAACTTTACGATCAATTTTGCTCCGAACTTTTTTTGTCTCAATAACAAGCACCAAATTTTACTCTAGTCCCAAATCTGGCCCTCCTGTTGTGAAATTTTTTAATTGTTCAAGTTAGATTTTGGATTTAAGTGAAAGTTGATGATTTTTTATGAGACAAAAAAAGTTTGAGTCAGAATTATTGCTCAAAGTAAATTTTTTGTTTTTTTTGGAATTAGGCCTGAAAAAATCATCAAATTAAAATTATTTATATGTTTTACACAATTCGTTATGGTAGGTTATCAACGCATAAGTAAAATGCATGTTCACGTTCATGGCTAGTTTGCCACCGGCTTATCTTATGATGGTTGGTCAATCCTTTGGTGCCATTTGATTAGATCTCCGTCGCCCAGCCAATCAAAGGAAGCACCGGAAAACTCTTGTTTGGAAAAAAAGCTTGGTACATATTTCAAGGGCATATAGAAACCCGTCTTCACTTTCTTTACACACGCTGGTCCAAACCTTACAAGTGATCTTTAAAAACGTTAAATTAAAAGCTCACGAACTCTTAAACTACGGATCAGCAACCTTGTCCATCAACATACCATCGCTGTCGTAACACAAGGAACCATCATAATCTTTCAGCGATCCAACTAACTCACCACCGATATTTTAATACATGAAAGTACACGTAGTATAAACGACTAACAATTCTAATATAATCTGGTCTTGATATCACAATCAAAATACAATGAAGCTCCAAAAAGCGATGACGACGGGGATCCATCTTACATATCTAAAAAATAAAAGAGTGAGTTAAATCCTAGTAAATGAAACCCCTAGGTCTAAGGTAGGAGATCTTCTTACCACTCAATCAGGTACCAATAAACAACGTGAGTGAGAAATAATCATATTCGACTAATGCAAAAGTAAATGCATTATCTTTACTATCATGATAAACAATTAAAAACATTGCATAAGATCAATCACTCAAATGCAAGCAGATGGCATATTATCTCATGATACGAAGATACCACATAGTAGCTCACCGATATACACAAGTGAATTCATATTTGTCACTGGCTAGAACCATTTCGATTCACGAGGCATCTTGACTAACGAAGCATCATCAGCACCAACTCATGGGGGACAGAATCATTTATACCCCTTGCCACACCTCGGCCCATTCATCATGGGTGTCCTCTTCATTAGTAATGATAAATACACCACTATGTATCCACATGATTATGGTCATTTTTTAACATCATACCATGGCAAAGTCATGTCATACAATGACTACAAGAGTCATGTTATACCATGTATTATGTCATCATAGGATTTCATATCATCTCAACCTCATAAAGAACTGTTCCATACGGTAGAACATCTGGCTAACTTCAGAGTCTCATTTATATACTCATATAAGGGAATTCGCTTGGTGGCAAATAGGTTGTGGCAAAGGTCTTAATCACACAATATCATTCACATACATTTCATAATAGCATAACAATCGTCACGTACATTTCATCATTTGCCATATCTCATGCAATTAATGATAATAATTAATTGCGGGAATTGGGATACTATAAGTGCCAAAACTTGTGTACAGTGCTCACTTTAGTACCAAAAGTTTCCGCCGGATCACTTAAGTGCTAAATTTTTTTAAAAACGATCACTTAAATGCCAACTCTAGTCATTTTTGCTGGAAATCCGACGTGGTATTTTTTTTATTAATTTCTGAAGCCGTTGTAGCTCGCCGAAGGATGAGTTAGCATGTATAGTCAATATTTTTTATTTTAAATAATTTTTTTTCCTTTTTTTTCTTTTTTCTTTTTTCTTTTTTCTTTTTCTCCCCTCGCAGGCTGGTTGCCAGTGGCTAGGCCGGCCATCAGTAAAGCCCGGGAAGAGCTGGGTGAGGCTGCCCTTATCGAAGATAGGCAAGGCTGCTCCTCGCTGGCCTCACCCATGGCTGGTGAGGGGCGACCTCGCTTGTCGCCGGTAAGGGATGGCCTCGCCAGATTTGGGCGAGGCGACCCTCATTGGTGATAGGCGAGGTTGCCCCTCATTGCCCTCGCCCCAACCCTTCCCAAGCTTTGTAGGTGGCCGACGAGGGTTACCTCGCCAGCTGCTAGCGAGGGGCGGCCTTGCCCATGGTTGGCGAGGGTGATTTCACCCAGATTGGGCTAGGGTGACCATCGCCCAGCCCTTCCCAGGCTTTGCCCGTGGCTGGCCCAATCAACAGCAACTGGCCGGCGAGGGGAGAAAAGGAAAAAAAGAAAATAAAGGAAGAAAATTATTTAAAATAAAAAAAATGCTAACTATACATGTTGACTCATTCTTCGGCGAGCCATATCGGCTTCAGAAATTAATAAAAAATGTCACGTCAGATTTCCGGTCAAACTGATCCGAGTTGGTACTTAAGTGATTGTTTTTTAAAAAGTTTGACACTTAAGTGATCCGGCGGAAACTTTTAGCACCAAAGTGAGTGTCATACACAAGTTTTGACACTTGTAGTATCCCAATTCTATTAATTGCATGTATTTTAGTACATATATCATCACTCTTTCCATGCTAAGCCATCATTATTTAACTTGTAAATCATATGCTATTCATGGCACAAACATCATCCAATGCATTTCAACTTCACGTGCATGCCATATCAACATCACATATGCCACAAAAGTTTATTTATATTTTTGGTATAAACCGTGGCATTCAAATAGTTACTTATTTTCAAAGTATAAGATTTTATTCTCTTTTTACCATACCAACACCATAAAATTCTTGATTCTGTGTTCAGCTCATTACAACATCGATATTAGCAATTAAGCCCCCAAACTTTGTGAATTTACGATTTTGCCCTTATACTCCCAAAATTAATAACTTAGTCAAATTTCGAAATAATTCATCCATTAAAACATCTTAAGGTTCTATTTCCATCAAAGCTTCTGGAATTTCCAATATTTACATATTGCTCCTCTTTTTTCATAAAATTACGATTTTACCCCCGAACTTTCAAAAATTACAATTTAGTTCTTTTTCGGAAATAAATTAACCATTAAAACAATCCCAAGATTCTAATTCGATGGCTAGTCCTCAGAATATCTAATATCTGCAAATTCGTCCTCAATTTTAGTGAAATTATAATTTTGCCCCTAAACTTTAAAAAAAATTGCATTATTGGACACTTTGTCTAGATTAAGCACTTAATAAAAAATAACTTAACCACCTAAAAATATAAGATTCCTCATGCTGTAATTAGTCCCCAGAACTTCCAGTATTTGCAAATTCGTCCTTCAACTTGATGAAGTTACAAATTTACCCCTAAGGCTTCTAAACTCATTTTCTTGAACTGGTTTGATTTCCTCTAATTAATCTTACTTAATAATTCACTAATTAATACTAAAACTCATAAAACATTTATGTTAACAGCACCCTCTCAATTCTATAAATTTTTTAAATTCGTTCATAATTATAAAAAATTACCAATATACCCTTCTCATGCTTAGCTTTACCCTTTTCACATCTTTCTCATTCAAGATGCAACAAAACATACTCTATAACACTTAAACAAGCAATCAAATAACCAAGTTCAAGAGTATCAAGTAGATCAATCTAACTTAGCTCCTAGATATTTTCACTTACCTTGAATGAAAGACTTGAATAATTCAAATCCTTAACCACCTTGTAAGATGCTTGATAGGCAGAGATTAAAAACTTAGAATAACACAAATTGGATAGTCTTGGAAGCTTGGATGAAAATGGAGTTAGAGCTTTCTTTGGTTTGGAAGAGAGTATAATAGAAAATTGAAGCTTGAAGATGAAGAAGATGAAGTTCACGCTCAAGAGGAAGGGTTCTTTCTTACCTCTTCTCTTCCACTTTCATTAGCTGGAGTCAAAATTAATAATAGAGTACTAACTAGAGTTATTGGGTAAAGTATTATGTCATGCATGAAGTCATCATGAGCTAATTTAAAATGGTTTAATAAAAATAGACGGTAAATACTAGGTGAAAATAGATAAGGAAATCGTCGATTGATCCAAATTAGTCTGAGTCCACTAATATTATTATTAAAAGCATAAAAAAATGGGAATACTTAAACTCAATAAATTCTTAAAAATTGAAAATTATTTTATACTTATTCGAGAGCGTGTCGGTTTTTATTGATAATTTTACTAAACTAGTCACATTTCCTTCAATGATTCGTACTAACTTAATACCTTGAGTATTATAAACCACGAAAAAAATTGAGGATGTCACATAAATGATTGAGAATGTTGAAGTATTTAGGAATTCAAAGTTTACTTAGTCAAAGAAGGAAGTTTTTCACTTTTCGCTTAAATAATCATATAATTCATAGAATAGGCCTATCGAAATAGACAATATACCCACCTAACCCATTAACCAAAAGCAAGACCTCAGTGATCAAATCTCCGCCATGGAAGTGAAAGAAGTCCTCTTCATGAGCAAAGGATACGGAGAAGATAGCTACGCTCACAACTCAACCTATGCGGTTTGTTTCATTCAATTAATACTCCCTTTCCTGTTCTTTTGTTCGTTTCTTTCTTTTCATTTTTCACTGTTAAGGCGAAGTCGATTTAATTTCCAAAGTAATAGATGGGATCAGTAGCTAATCGTGAGTCATTGAATACGATTTTGTGTCATAAAATCATAAGTCGTGGTTCGATGTTCTCTAAACTACGAGATTGGATTAGTTTATGAGAATGAATTCATTTCTTGCATGCCAGCAAAAGGTTGCATCTTTAGCCAAGCCCGTGATAGCGAACACTGTTGATTCTCTAATCGAGGAAGGTTTTCTCCCATGCAAGCTTCTAAATGTTGCTGATTTGGGCTGTGCTTTGGGTCCTTGCCCAGTAACTTTCATGTCGACCGTCATAGAGAGTGTACAGAAGAAGCATGCGCTCTCGAATTGCCCGTCACCTGAATTCCAGTTTTATTTGAACGATCTTCCCGGTAATGATTTCAACACGTTGTTCAAAAGCTTGTCTGACTTCTCGCAAAACTATGAAAGCTTATCGTGCTCTATAATGGGAGCTCCGGGTTCTTTCCATGGAAGGCTCTTCCCTAGAAACAGCTTGCACCTTGCTCATGCCTCCTATAGCGTCCATTGGTTATCTCAGGTAAATTTCATTGTATATGTATATATTGTGCAAATGATTGTTGTGACGATTTATTGTTGTGAGAGATATATGTAAGGTCGAAATATCTTATAAATCATGCGTTAGGTCAACTGAAAAAATTTAGTTGTTTCGAGTACAAGATGACTTAGGCTCATACCGATCCATCATCTCATTCAAATTCTTTTCATTTTGTTTTTGTTTTGGGTCTAAATCTCATTCAAATTCAAGGGATGCACATACCTTAAAAAATCATCACAAGACATATGATCCATTAGTTCTTTGTGGATATAACATGTGAATGACAATATCATGAGAGATAAATGGGTTCATACTATTGGACTAATCATGTCAATTATTGATACATAAGCTTCAAAAGTTTTCGAGGAGACAGACTTAGGTTCGAATCTCGCCGTTGTCTCATTCAATTCGTGCATACATCCCCGAAATAGAGATGTAATGCAAGCACATCATAATCAAGATAGATATCTATGCTAATCCTGCATTAACTTGGGAGTTAAACAAAAGGTACCAAATCTCACGAGTGAAGAAGGCTTCCCGTTGAACAAGGAAGGATCTACATTTCGGAGACCAGCCCCCGCGTGGTGAAGGATGCCTACTTGGCTCAGTTCCAAGCAGATGTATCAACATTTTTGAAGTTCCGCAGTGAAGAGATGGTCGATAACGGTCGCCTCATGTTGGTACTTGTTAAATATGTCTCGAATTTTATGTACTTGGTCCGGTTTATGACCCGACCCGATATATTTTTGTGCGACCCGAAAGTGGAAAGGAAATTGAAATTTGGTTCTCTTGCTACAGGTTGGGCCGATAGGCCCAACCTGTAGCAAGTGACCAAATTTCCATAGCGGACCGCCCGAGTTGGAGGAAGCGAACTAATGCGCGGAGGGTTCGGGGGCTACGCCCCCGAGAAAAATTTTCGGGAACCCTATTTGTACTGTGGCTAGGTTTTCTCATTGAGGGATAGAGAGTTTTGTTAGCTGTGAGTTTTTCGTCGATTTCGACTTCTGAAAATTGTACTCTCTTCGATTATAGTGGAATTTGTCTTGCCTCGCCCGTGGACGTAGATCACCTTGTGATCGAACGTAGATCACCTTGTGATCGAACCACGTAAATCCCTGTGTTCTGTTTTCTACTTTTCGCATCTGTTTACAACATTACTTCACGGGAGGAAAGATAAGGACTTTGCGAGCCTAAACAGCCACATCATTTGGGAAAAACTTGGAGAGGCAATTACTGATTTGGTTTCAGAGGTAAATTATCTTAATCAGCTTACACTCTCACATTGAAAGACATGGATATGAAAGTATTAATGAATTCTATGCGCAAATTAGAACGATATTGGTGTTTTCGTACGTGATTAGTACATACCAATACTTGGCAAAACTAGAGTTCATGTTTTGAGTACGAAACTTTCATGATGTCCATTGCAAGGACAAAGTGTTGCCCGAGACACAGTAACATGCCTTGCAAAGGAAATTTACTTCTCAATATGAAGCTCTAAAATCCAAGTTTCCATTGGCGAGAATAAGTTTGTTGTAGTTGTTATGACAAATCTTTCCATATGGTACGAGATTAATGGTGTTCGAATAAAAGAAATTCTATTTTAATGTATATTAGACTTGTGCTAAATCAAGTTGTGCATCATGGTAGAACGATTTTCACTTTCACGTTTCAATCTTTTCTTTGAACCTTGTTTTAGGGGTTTGTTGAGGAACAGAAACTAG